>JBAIZL010000001.1:368250045-368760045 GCA_036971475.1 Prosapia bicincta
TTCCGAGTTATTGTGGAAATATTAGTGTCAGTGTATAGTCACTTAAACTATTAATGTCAATCATAAAATATTTAATTAAATGCAAAATGTCCAAGTCTATAACTTATGTTATAATCTGTGTTATAATCACACATTTTGTAAGGTGACTGAAAAACAATACATTGCCTTTGCCAACAAAAAATATTCATTGGCCACTAATGTTTTGACTTTTTGGCAAAATGACTGGGTAAACTAAAGGACACTAAGAATTAGGGGTTTGGTGTAAGAAAAACATATCATGTTTGAAACAAGGGAATTAATTTTTTTTCACTAAAGTCCCAGATTTGAACAAGTGTTGCAGGTAATGCAAAATTTCCTCTTGTTTTCTCCATAGATAGATTTATGGCAATTAAGGTAGCGTGTTGTAGACATCCTCTTCTTTTTGTATTTACAAAAACTGGAATATTTTCTTTTGGGCTCTTTAGTGGAGTTCCTTTGAACAGGTACCTATAGTTTCAGGGCCTACAACTCCCATTAGAGCGCTTGTTTTTAAAAGGTTCTGTGTGATAACACTTTGACTTGATGATATTGGCAATCTTTGCTCCAGGAACAAAAGTTCATGTTGTTTTTCTATGGTACGTACCATTACAAGTTGGTAGATACCTAACCCATAAGAGTTTTTGCTAAGGGGATTATGGAGAACCATTTGTCTATAATTATGTTAACAAACTTATTAAATATGTTAATTATTAATATTATTCCTAGCCTAATGCCTAGTAGGTATACAAAAAATTATGTGATTAACTAAGCTACGTTCTTGAGCAATAGTGACTTCTAGAAAAAAATATTTCACTCACTAACCCTTGTCCCAGTGAGGTCTTACACCTACTGCCATCAATCCAGTCTTCTCATGGATGATGTCACGAGTTGAAGGGAGCATCAGTGGTTGTGGAGAGCAGTACACATCTTTGTATAGCTCTGTTCCAGTAAATAGAGTTAAAGTAGCAATCCAAGGTCTGTGAGTAGTTAAAAAGTAAAACCAAAATTGATAAAGATTTAATCATTGTATATATTTGAGTACATTTTTCTACCTCTTGTTAGCATTTCAATATTTTCCTTTTGTTGACTTTTTTGTAATGACTCCATTTCCAAAACTTAAATAGTACTGTTTGTTTAAATCTTGAATTCGTCTTTATATACTGTTAGCCTCGTTTCCCATTGGTACACACCTACTCTTGACTCCTTGCATTTAGCTAACTAATAATTTTAAACTTTTAAAAAATAACATCCGACTGTGTATTTATTTGTCTATTTATTATATTTTCTTTCTTTAACCTTGCATTATAAATTTCCAAATTTCCTAAAATATTCAAACATCTTTCTTCATTAACATAATATAAAATGTTCGTATTCTTGATTTATTGCGGTATATGGCCCTCTTTAAACAAATGTGTGGCATATTTCAAATCATTTATCTCATATTTGACTACTCTATTTTTCTCCTGTTATTTTTAATTTTAAATCTATGAAATGTAAACTACAATTACTCTCTCTTTCAGTTATAAATTTTAAATGATGTACTTTGTTGATTTCTTTTAATATACAATCTCCTTTATTTCTCTCTAGGTCTTTAACTATTGTTAAGGAATGATCCACATATTTCATGTACACTACACAATCAAATTTATCTAATATTTTTGTTATTTTTCTTTCTTCTAATTCTTGCACAAAAACTTACTTAAAATTTTGGATGATGGATTACCCATCCCTAGGGCGTCTTTTGGTTTATATAATTTGTTATTAAACGTGAATGGGTTTTGATTTAAAATTATTTTCAATGAATTGACAAATCGTTATTCGAACCCTTATTTTGGCTCTGTTCCTGTAATTTATCATTAATAATTTTTATAATTTCTTTAGTTGGTACTGATGGATATAATTTCTTTTTATCAAACAAAATAATCCTACAATCTTATGTATTAAATCAAAATAAGGGTAAAGTTATTTATCTAAAATTAATTTATATAATAAGATGATTTACAAATAGAGCTTGATTATAATGTGTCTGCTAAAACTTACATTATTAATTTTAGTATCAACAAGCAGATCAAGCTTTGTCATATTTTCAGTATTGTTGACTTATTTCAGGAGAATGTTAACATTTTTCTTTCAATACTGTAACGTTGTGGATTAACACATGTCTAAGACAAAAATATTGGGTTAACTTAACACTTTTAAATAATATTATAACAAATCTAGGTCAGCCTTTTAAACCAAAAGTAATTTTAATAATTATTGTTACAGATGTCAAGAGTCCTCTTAAAGGATCACAGTATCTTGGTTGTTTCATGGATGGTAAAGAGAGACGATTTAAAGAGTTTTTGTACAAAAGTGAAACAATGGTACCAGAAAAATGTGTAAAGCTTTGTTACCAACTTGGTTATCTTTATGCGGCATTACAAGCTGGGTAGGTAAATAATACCATAGGCGCCAAAACAAACAGTATTACAACTGAATCAGTTGTAGTTTCAATGATGCGAAACCTTCAAAAACCGTACGAATGTTCCCTCAAATTGAACAGAGGTCATATAGAACATGTTTATACCTGATTCTAACCAATTTAGCTTCTTTTTACTTGTATGTGTTTGTAAAACTGTGTAAATAAAATAAAATCTTACAATTGTTTTAGCACTGTTTATTTTGGCGCATACTGTATTTGATTTTCATTATAACATTAAATGTTATTGGGCCTTCTTGAAGTAAGAATGCATAACTTTTTCTAATAATATACTTATTATACATTTTATTAAACTTAAAAATTTTTTTAACGAGATTTCACATTGATATTAAGACTGTTATACAGTTGTTAATATAGTTGACTTGTCACCTATTTATATTGTATTTTCTATAGTATAGTAGTTTTTATTACACGACATATATAATAAAAAAGTTCATTGCTTTATTTATTTGTAACTTATTAAATCAAAACAAGTTCTTTTATCATTAAAGAAAAACCACTTGAAATATATATTATGTAGTTGAGATAATTTATTTTTAGATACTGTAGTTCTTATAAATACTGGTTTATCTCTATACTATATTTACTTCTACATTGTAAATAAATTTACCTTATTTTTTTCTTAAACTAAAATTTGTTTAATAAATCAGAAATAAATAACAATTATTACAGTATTATTCAAGAATTTAAAAAGAAATGTGATCAATAATAGGTAAATTGCTAAAGGAAGGCTTAAATTCAGACATATGCAAAAGTTTTATGAGTCTTATTAGTAAATTTTCTAGAAGTGGGAACCAATTGTTTAAAAATTTGTAACTGTTGTAACATAAATTCTTGAAACCAAATTGTTCCAAGAACAATGGTGAATATTATACATTTGCTATCTCCTGAATGCCCTGGAACTTTTTTGCATTTTTTTCCACTACCTGTTGAATTTGTAAATTTGTTACACTGTTGTTATAGTTTTAAAACTTGTGTAATTAACCCCACATTAAACATTAAAAAAAAACATTTTGAATTTTTTTATGCTGTAAAACAATGAATTTGAATTTTTTTCATTTTTACATAGGTGTAAGAATTTTAATTTAATTGGAGCTTTATCCCGGGAATGGTAACGAGTAGTCTCTCAGACTACACTTAATAAAAAACAAGATTTTTAGGGGATAGATGGGGTTAGTAGCAATGTCGTTTCCATTACCTTCCTTTCCTTACTTAAGTTCAATATTAATGGGAATTTCTGGTCATTTTAATGTTTTGGTTCTGTTCAGTGACCTGTCCATTGTCAGTCAAACTACCCGTTATTGTTTATGCAACTTTTTCACTTTGTGGGCTAAGATATTTGTTTAACGCAAATAAATTATTTTTTGTATATGTTTGTTGCTCGTAGAATGTATTGTTGTTCAATGTGATGTAGGAATACTTCTGCTAGGATGTCTGAGATGGGGGAATCCATAGGCAGGCCGACTTTCTGTGTGTAGAATTTGTGTTAGTATGTGAAGTAATTTTGTGATGTGATGAGTTGCGTGAATGTTATAATTTCATGAGTGAGTTTACGTGGAGTTTTGTTTGCTGTAAGCATGTTTTTATTACCATAAATATTTAGATGACATTTCAATGTTATATAACGGCAACGAATGGCAAATCAAACAACTACACAATTACATTAATACCACACACCAAAATCTCCCAATTAACCTCAAATTAGAAAAAAACAATAAAATAAACTTTCTAGACCTTACCATCACCAAACACAACACCAAAAACAACACCAAACAATTTCAAAATATACAGAAAACTAACAACCACCGATTCTGCCATACATAATACATCTAATCACCCCACACAAAACAAACACGCTGCATTTAATCATATTTTACACCGCCTAATCAATAAACCTATGCTACAGAAATACTATAACAAAGAACTCAATACAATAAAATACATCACTCAATAAAACGGCTTCCAACATACGATCATAGATAACATACACATGAAAATTAAATATAAACAAAATCACCAAACTGCCACATGAGAAACCACATAAAAAACAATAAATACATATCCCTCACCTACCACAACAAAAACACACACAAAATAGCTTCCACATTAAAAAACTTCATTACCAAATATCTTACAAAACAACAAACACTTTAAAACAGCACATACAACCCTTTCAACAAAAAAAAGACAAATATAACCTATCCAGTATTTACAAATTAACATCTAATGACTGTCCCATCTATTATGTCGGCCAAACCAGTAGGTCATTCTACATATGCTTCGAATAACACATCACGCAATGAAACCTCACAAACCCAATTAATTACAGCATAGATTAGATGTCTTTTATTATATATACGTACATTATCATAGATCAGATGATAAGTGGATGTTTTAGGTAAAAGTTATGTCCACTCAATAAATCATTTGTCTATCTATAAGACTACTTATCCAACCACTAAATGAAGAATTTCTCCAATACTTATTTTCTCTAGCTAAAACAGTTGGATAACAAAATATTTATTTTATATTTGGGGATTTTTCTTTAAATGAGTTTTTTGTTTTATTTGTTTAATTATTTTATTTTGCAACTTTGTTAGAATGGTAGTTTAAAAAAAAATGTTATTTTACTTTTCTCGCAATAAGCCTAATATTTTTTGACAATTTTGTTTAATGGTTAGGTAAATAGGCACATAACAAAAATATTTACTTACATAAATGTTAAGGGACTACACAATGCGACTATCCTTAAATGCGATTTTGGGAGCAATACCATTACAAGCTGCAATGGGACACCTATCAGCATGCTGCAGGCTCAAAATACTTACTGAAAACTCAAATCACTCCTTTTGCTACATACGAAAGCTTGCACAGCAAGTACAATATAACGCCCAGGATAGGTGAATCGTTTAAAGGATAACAAGAATTTTATATATCACAACCTCCCCACTGTTCTAAACATCAAAATGTGCCAAAACATGAGCCATTAAATAAATGTAGCATTAAAAACAATCCATGAAGATTTCCTAAAGAAAGATTGGCTCCTTTTACTGTTACTATCACATTTCTGATTGCTTCAGCTCTGAATATTCTTACGGTGATTCAAAAACATTGTAATTAGAAAGTTTATCTTATTCCTAGGCTATGATATTCTGGGATATATCTTGTTTTTAGTTATTATTAATATTTCTGCTCTATTGTTAACAAAAATCGTATTTCAAGTTACACTGCAACTCACTCAAAATGTGAGAAATAGTTCCTTATTAATTTGTTTAATTTAATTTTTTTTTTTTGTAATAATTCTTTAAAATTTTATTTAAAAATTGTTATGACTAAAAAATAAGCAAATGTTTTCTAGAACAATAATAACTGAAATAAAAGTTATGATATTTCTTTGTTTACAAAGATTCCTAGTAAAATTTAATCTTTAATTCAGTATTTTGCTAATGTACTCTAATTAGTTAGGAACAACACATTTTGATATTTCTTTTGTATGTACTTTTCAATCTATATAATTTAAATATACATAAATAAGTAGTATATTTGTTGATTCCATCTTCACTTGAGCTACTAGTTTTCACTAAAATACTTGTAAATATTTTACAAACTTGCCTATAGTAGCACTTACTTATATTTGTTGAGGACGGCCGTTTTGGGAGATCTGTCCCATTTTCAATATTTACAAGTGTTTTACTATAAATAAATAAGCTATATATTCAACATTTTGCTTAGATAGATTTTTTTAGCGCAAATAATTATACATTAATTAAAATCTGAAGTATTTGAAAATAATCTTTATATTATAGTTGGTTTCATCTTAAACTTAATTATTAGTTTAGGCTTAAATACTTTGATATACATTTTTATATGACATTTGCCTATATTAGTACTCACATTTTACTTTAATTAAGGTGGGGGTTTTGTGAGATGTATCCCATTGTTAACTAAGGTGGTAAACTGTTTTGGTCTCAGTTGACAATGAGATATATCTCCTGGAGTACCTGTCCCCAATAAACCAAAAAGGAAGTGCTACTATAGGCAAGTCTCAGATATAAATATATGTCCCAAGTGTTTAATTGCAACTGTTACATGTGTCCATTAGTTTATACTGTATTATTTTAATACAAATATTTTTCCAAAATATAGGTCTGAGTGTTATTGCGGCGACACACAACCTATTCTGGCTGACAGGGCTAAAGGGGATGAATGCCAATTTCCTTGCTTTGGAGACTATTCAAGAAAATGTGGAGGAATCTGGAGAAATTCGGTGTACTCAACAGAAATTGGTGTTACAAGTAAGTTTTAATATAATATATTAATATAGAATACTACAAATAAAATTTATGTAATTTATCCTTTACTTCCACAATTAGGATGGAAAATGTCAGAATAATTGTGCCAAATATAGTATTATTTATCTATTTGAATTTATAAATGAGTAAAACTATTTTATTAAAACTTAAAAATTGAAGTTCTTGGTATTTTGAAAAGTACTAGGCTATTAAAGTTTTTTTAATCAAAATACTTTTACTTCAAGAAATGTTGGGTACCAATAAAGAAATACAAAGCGGGGTTTGCTTGAAACTGTTTAGATCTGTTAAATTTATGCACCTTAGGAATTATTTTAATAATGTAATTCTATTTATTAAAATAACTACAAATATAATTGGAGGTTATAAAATTAAACAATTTATCAGGTCAATGTTTAATTTCCTTTTATTCAAAATATAAAATACCAACGTAATTTAAGTTAGTTAAAGTATAATTTTAGACCTCGATCTCAGGTTCAAGTTATTCAAGATCAGGTTCAAGTTCACATAGCCGGATCAAAAAATATTACTAGCTTCAGAGTAATAATAGATAAATTATTATATTGTAATATTTATTTTAATTTTTTAATGTTTCTAATGATATTAAATATTTAATAGAATTGATTTATTTAAAACGATTGAACTACTAGCATTCACTAGATTGAACTATTTTACACCCTTGTATAGTAAATAAATTCATTGAAGTATAAACATTCAGTATATTTTAAATGCAGAAAATGTCTGTTATTCAGTGCTATTTGAATGTTATTTAAATTTTGTAAATTTGTTCTAATTGTAACAAATTCTCTTGTAATGTAATCAACTTTTTGTACTACCTGACTGAGTAAATGTTGAAGCAAAGAAGGGAGTACTAGTAGCACAAAAGCAGCAGTTGACATATTTTCTGCGTGCAATGTTTATTTGGTTCAATATAGGTAGTGCCGCTAGTATTGCCCTCTCCTGTTGCAATGTTTACTCAGTATAGTAGTGGCTCAACATATTTTTGTAGTGTATTGTTTACTATATAAAATGTCAGCTTTTTATTATATTTAATTTTAAAAGTGTTATAAATTTATAACTTGACATTTATAGCTACATGCTTCTGAATGGGTAACTTGACAGTTATAGTTGCATGCTTACAAATATTTAACTTGACAGTTATTATCTGCATGCTTATGTCTGCATAACTTGACAGTTGTAGCTCCATGCTTCTGAGTATATAACTTGATAGTTATAGCTCCATGTTTATGATTGTATAACTTGACAGTTATTGTTGCATAGATAGATTAAATTTTAAATACTTTAATTTCAAGAATGTTTATACTTAAAACTTAAGTTGAGTAAGAAACTTATGAGTTATTACATATTATGTACTTAACAGATAAAACACATAACCAAATCTAGTGTGTTATCCTAGATGTAAATTATTATTTTCTTTGGAACTTGAAAGGTTGTTTTATTCCCTCAAATTGTCTGAAATAATATTACAGTCAAAATGTTTATTTTCAGCTTTATTTTTACAAATACAAAGTTAATAAAGTTCTTTTAATACAGTCCTGTAGTAAACTTTAAACAACAAATTCTATTTAACCAAAATCTATTACAAAAAATAAAAACTGGATACTTTGTAGCATATTATATAAATTGTTAAAAACAATTTCCGAGTGTTTTTCAGTAGTCTTTTAATAAATTGCTTATGTCATGTTCATTTATTTGTAAATTATTTAATAAGTCATAGAATACCTGCTATAAACCCAATAATGCACAATATTTAAAAATAAACTTTATTTTGAAAATTTGTCATTAAATTGTCTGTATGTATGTACAGAAGCTATATGTATAATTTTACAAAGATATCACTTACATGTTACAAATGCTGAGGTGTCCTAAAAATAGAACGTTATGACAATCAAGTAACATTAGATTAATATTGAAAATATATTCAGAAAAAATAATTTATACGTTACAGTTATTATTTATCCCGTTTGTTATAGGAGTAATACAAATTGTTTTCTTCAAATGAAATGATAAACTTGAAAATTGAACTTATCTTGCCTTGATGTGATAAGGGATGAAACCGTCCTTGCACAAAGTTACACTACACTTTTTACAACTATTAAAGGCTTCATATTACAGTTCTCTGCTTAGCATCTTCTACTTGACATCTTCTATATATATCTCATCTTGATATAAAATTACCTCTTGTATCATATCTGAAGTCTTTAATTGATGTTGAAGAGGATATATTGGCTTTGAAGAGTTTTTTTTCCAAATATACAATTACAACATTTCTCCTGAATCCATGGTGGAGTGAGACCCATTCCTGTATATATACCAGGCATTAACAATTGCCATGTCAAGCATACGTATAAATAAACACCAGTACCACTTTTTACCATAAATAGAAATGTTATACTTCCTAAATAGCCAATCAATGGGGCCAACTCCACCCATGTATTTGTTGTAGGATTTTATAAATTTGTTTGTGAACAGACACTTTCTGCCATGACTTCTGGCTCCACCATGATGCATGACGCAGGGAATAAACGGTGTCAAAATTTGTCCCAACTATAAAACACTTGTCATTCTGTTCAGAAATAGAACTTTACCTTCTGAATTAAGAGCACCCCTTGGCTCTTTGGACAAAACCTTGGATCTTTGAAAGGGCATTTGCATAGACGGTTCTGCCTCAGAAAGACCTGACCAAATAAGTTATCAAACACTCTAAAAATTAATGAGTCATCAAACAAATCACATAAAGGTACACTATCAGCAAACTCATCACCTGGCGAGATATACTGATGCCTCAATGTCCCAGCGTTCTATGAATAGGACAGCATGATTCAAGATATCCTACACAAAGATAAAATAGGGTCACAGTATGTATCCTTCAAATATACGTACTGTGAAGCATAATAAATATTTTCTGGTAAACATTTTGCATTGAAATATAATGTTCATTATCAAAAATATGAAAATTACGCTGAGTGTCAGGCTCGAAATAATATTTCCAAATTAAACTGTTCTAAGAATCTTGAAAGGGACATTCAATAAAAAAGAAACTATAGTATCTTCTACCATAGATAATAAGTTAAAATCAATAATATGTTATGAGACGAATTTAAAAAAAGAAAATGACAGCACTCTATTTATAGCGCTACAGTTAATGGGTTAACGTCAATGTTCAATTTCAAATCTGTGAATAGGACTTTATGTGTCCAAAATAATTATAATAGTCTATTTATTTCAAGCTATAAAATTATTTGATTATTTTATAACCATTTTTTTTTAACTAAAAAATAATGTTATATGTCTGTATCAGCTTAGGTTTAATAGCAATCTATACATTTCAATGATCCTACCAAACATTATCCTACTATTCTGTACATAAAAAATACTATTTCCTTAAATACATAAAAAATACTCATTTTTTAAAATAAAGAAAAAATACTATTTTTTATATTAAAATTTACAATCAATGGTATTTGAAAATAAATTTTTAAGAATTTATAAATTCTTAAGAAAACACTTTGTAAACAAAGAAGTTTTCTAACATTTTCCTTTGAACCATCTCATGCTATTTAATATTTACTGGTACTTAAGGTGTGTGTTAAGATCTAGTTCACAGACATCACATATATTTTATCCTTTTTATTTAAAAAAAAAACTTCATTTCTGATTTTCCCTATATATAGGCCTATATATATATATATATATATATATATATATATATAGGGGAGAGTTGGACAAAACGGGATACCATTTACTTTTTTTGTGTTTACTTCCCAAAAAGTGTTAAATATAAAATGCAAATATTTTTGTTTTTGTTTTTCTCTTTCTTGACTGAAGAAGATCATGTTGATCGAAATATTTCAAATAAAAGTGTATTAAGTGTTTTATATGTGTTTTATATGTGCTTATTTCCAAGAGATTGCAGTTTTGGACTATTGCCTTTAGGTAAGTCTGTCAGTCTCCTATCAAGTCCAAAAAATTCCTATATATATATATATATATATATATATATATATATATATATATAAATTTAGAGTGAAGCAATAATTGTAATTGTTATTAAATGGCCTAAAGTTAATCTTCCCTACTTCAAAAAAACAACGTTTAAGTTAAAATGTTTATCATATTTTTAATCATTAATTTTATTTATCAAGCCCAAGTAATTCGGTCTCCTAAAGCTAGTAAATGATACTTATTGAGGTTGTTATATAAATACAAATAATGTTGATGTTATTTTAAGGAATTTTAAGGTTTAAAGAAAAATGTTGTTTTTATTAATTGTTTTTTTAAAGCAGAAATTTCATCAGTAGTAGATCCAAAATATACTTATATTGGCTGTTTCAAACCTGCACCAATGAGTAGTTATGATCTTCATCAAGACTTTGGTTATAGTTTTACACCCAAGGTTTGTGTAGAGTATTGTCAAAGACATGGCCTTCCATATGCTTCTCTTTATGCAGGGTATGTAAATCTTAAAATTTTTTTGTTTAAATAAACCTAAGAATGAAAAGTAATGTGATATTATCGTTAGTTGTTTTGGGAAATAATTAAACTAGATTAGAAGCTGGAATTAATTGTTAGGTTCAAAATTCTGAACATCAGTAATTATATTGTAAAAAATATAGGCATAAATGAAAATAAATTAATTCCAAATTCATTTCTTTAATTGTCATATCGCAATATGTCATATTACTTCGAGTATTAATTGATGAAAAAATGATGAAATTGTTATGATTTATTTTTTATGCAAAAAAAATGAAGAACCAGGGTTTTCTGTATACTGAAATTTGCTAAATTTTATCATATAAAAGTTTTAATTTGTCAGTAAATATTTGATACTTAACTAATAATATTAACTATGCTTTATATTCTCCTGTACTTTAAATACACTGCTTCTAATATTTTGGTTGCTTTAAAAACTATTATCTAATAATGGTTTTGGATTACTGTAGTTTTCTTAGAGCATTCTCATTTGTTGAATTATGTACTAACATAATTCTCCTTTTAACCTAATTTTTTTTTTGTGGTACGATAAAATAATACCCCATTGCTATATTATAAGTGTAAATATATTGTAAAAGGCCAATGATACGAATCTTCAACAAAAAATTATAGTAAAAAATTGATGATGGTTCAGGCATTTTGTCAGATTCTTTTGATTTGATATCCAACCACTTGCTTGTTTTGTATCATGATAATTTATAATTTCACAAAATAACACCCTTTTTTCATATCAAGTCTTGTAGAATGAATTTATTGTAGTATGTGCTGTAAGAGCTGTAAGAAACAGTTAGCATTACCTTATTAATACAGTTGTTTTGGCTTTGGAATCTTAATCAAGCTCAAAGTGTAATTAATCTTGAATTTGGCCTTAATAAACTGCAATGTTATTTAATGAAATTTACATTGATTTTTAGTATAGAAGATAGTTGAGTAATTTTTAAAAAATAATCTAAAATTTCTGGGTTATTACTAAAATAATTATATTTATTAATTTTCACTATTCAATTTTAACGAATTTTAAAAATTCTATATTTAAATATAATTTGTGTTGTACATCTTGAGGTTTTTTAATAACGACTTTTTGTATCAATTGGCAAAAAACCACTACTTAGCGTACTAAGTACTACTTGGCGTTTTGCACTAGATCAGTGGATTGTTCAATGCTGAGTCATAGACAAGACTCAGCGATTCCGTGTCAAAAAAGAAACTGACAAAAAAATGTTGGTTGGGATACAATATTCTGTTAATTTTGTTACGGAAAGTACTTACCAATTATTATTGCTATTGGAAAAATGTTATGAAATTTTGTATATTTTCTTAATTAATAATATTTTATTAATTAATTATGCATGTGTGCACGCATGTACAAACCCACCAACCCACACATAAATTTAAAACATTTTCTTGTTGTTATTATTACCTATTATGAATATTTCATTACAGTACATTATTAATAAAATTTATTTTATGGTTTTCATCTATATTTTTCCCACCTTATTCAAGAGCTTAATCTTTAAAGTAAAATAGAATACTGTTTTTATTTTCTCCTTAAGTTAGTCCCACTGTTGTTTTTATTTATTCTAAAAAAATGTGTTATTACTACTTTGTATTACAGTTTTTATTTTTAGAACGTATACTTAGAAAATATTTGAAGAAATATCTGCATAAAATGACTTGCAGAAATATTGATATTTTCTTTCTTGGGTATTTAGCCCACATCTCTTACTCTCAATTATCTGGTATATTGCCTAGTACTTTTTATAATGTATTTAATTTCTTGCATTTATATTTTTATAAACATATTTTGGAACTATATATCTGTTACTTTGTGTAGATCATCTTGCAAATGTCTCTCTAAAACTCCAGGATCTAAAGATTTGTTGAATGATAATCAATGTGTAACCAAATGCACTGGTGACAGAACAAAAATATGTGGAGGGTTAGAAATGGATTCTGTTTACGAAACTGGAATTTCAAGTAAAGTGTTTTTAATAATATTTTTTTAGCCTTGGTAATAACTTGTAATAAGTTTTTATACAAAAAATTTTCAAGTATGAAAAATTTAAGGAAAAGAGTTATGCGTGTGTAAATTTAGTGTGTGAAAAAAGTTAAACCTTATTTGAACAATAGTTTTAAATTTAATAATGTATTTTCCTACTTTTAGTAACAGAGGCGTATTCTCCTATAGACACTCTTTCAATTTGCAGTAAGTTTGAAAATACATTTGCTGTTATTTTTGTCATATTTTTGTATATAATATAAAAAACATTTTAAAAATCGACATTATAACTTAAATTAATTTCAAACTAACAATCCAAAACATATTCTAGTAATTAATTCTAATTTTTGTTGTTGTAATTAACAATTCACTATTTCAGATATAACACTTGCAAACTACAGGAATCAATATGTTGGATGTTATAATGAGGACTTTCAAGACTTGAAAAAGAGCTTTTATTTTGAAAACCAAAAGATGTCTGTTGGAATTTGTGTCACATTCTGTAAATATTATGGCTACTCGTATGCTTTCATCAGTAATGGGTACGTAAACATTTTACATTTTATGTAACCCTTATTTTAATAAATTTAGAGCGAGAAATTTAAAAGTTGGCTGTTTTACCTCTTCATGTTTTCCTCAAGTCCTTGCAGCCATTCTTCCATTTTTGCAACTGAAAGTCTATCTATGTTCACATTTTTGAAGCCCTATTACCTAACAGCATTACCTATAACAAGGGGCCTCTTCATCTCACAATCAACTGTTTTGTAAAGTTTCCCTCCAGAACATATTTTATATTTTAGGCAGGGCCTGAAAAAATAGTCTTGTTGTAGGTGTTTACACGTAAGCTAGCTCTTGGCCGATCAATAGAAATTCTGAACTAGCCTAGATAAAAAAACCATTGTCTGCCATCATGAGGGTTGCATCAATTGTTCTCATGGCTCTCTTGAAGGCAGTCCAGTAGATGAAATACAAAATACTATAAGTGATATATATCTACATCCACTGAAATGTTCGCAAAACAGTCTTTGCATAATCCCCCCACCCCGCCTCTAGTGACGTGCAAAGTCCAATTACCACCTCACATGCTAATCACAATTAGCAATGTCCTTGGGCTGAAAACCCTCCATCAATTAATTTTCCAAGTTGTTATGATATAAATCCTACTTAATCATCTGCTGATTCTCCACAAATAGAATGTCTCTTATGTAAATTTTCAAGCCAGCCATAATGTACCTTGAAATGTTTTTTTTTAACTATCTCTCACGCTTTTTGTTTAATTCTTGTCCTAGGCACACTTATCTTTTTTGCTTTAGCATTTGGAACCCATTCCCATACAATTTAATTTTTATTTTATGTTTCTGACAATTTTCTTTACATAGAACTAATTCCATATAACCATTCACATTTTATTTTTGATTTTGTTTTAAAAATCTTGAAAATTTGAATTTTATAAATCAAAAATTTTTCCCGTATTAGCTTATCTTGTCTCTTTTTCTACTTAACTTATCTTTTTCACTTGCTTCTATAATCTTTGGTTTATTGTTAATGTTTGTATTAACAGGTTTCTGCAGCTTTACCTATTAATAGGTATACTACAGTATTCTATAAAGGCTTAAATCCTTTGAAGAAAATAAAACCTGCTATATATAACTGTGCATATTTATTGGTTATAGAGGGAACAATAAATACAATTGTATTCCTTTGGTAGGGTAAGATCACAAGACAGTTCTTTATTGTCTTCTTGCTTTGCAGACAAGACCGGAATTCATTTATAAACCTAGGAAAGGCTATGTTTAGGAAGTGGAATTTTCTTCCTGGTTCAAGAAGGCCATATAGTGTCTTCTTTTATTCCATCTTTAGAAATTCACGAACACGGGAATTTTTGCATATTTTTACCCCTATGCCTCTCACTTTTAAGTAATTTTTTCTATAACATACTCATAGCAGGACTTTTCCTTCCCATGTTCGGCAGGTACTTTTAAAACAGGTAAGATTATATTGTAATTTTGATGAACATTTCATGGAACCACAGAATTTAGTAATTAATAAACCTAACTAGAAACGTTTTTTAGTGTTATCAGAAATCCTTGAATATCATGAGCATTTCAATACCTGTTGACAATGCAAGAAATCTTTTTTAAAACATGAAAATTGAAAGTCTTCTTGTGTATTTATGGAGATTTTAATAATAATGGGGCCAATTCTATATGTTTATGTGTAATTAGAGATTACATCAAAACATTTTACTGTGATAAGTTTCTTCCAGTACTATACATCCTAAGACCCTTTCAAACCATCCACATATGTAAACACACACACACACCCACACACACACACACACACACACACACACACACACACACACACACACACATTCAGTCTCTATTAAATGCTAATTATGGTTTCTAAAGCCTCGTTTAAAGAAATGTATTTGTAAACTTTTATAAATTGTAATTGAATTGTTTTAAAATATGTTATAATTTTTAAAACACAATCACATATTTTTCAGTAATCAGTGTAAATGTGGAGACAAAATGTACGAAGATACAGAAAAAATTGTTGACGAATTTTGCAGTTTATTATGTCCAGGAGATTCACAAAACAGATGTGGTGGAATGGCAAAAGAGTCTGTATATAACACAGGCAATATTGGTGCAGGTACTTTTATATTCTGTAATATGCATTTTCTTATGATTATAATTTCAGAAAATTTATAATGCCCTAGTTTAAGAAATACAAATTTTATAACTAAAGACATTTTAGCTCTACTTGTTATTTTAATGATTCTCTTAAAGGAAAATTGTGAAATTCTCTCCCATAAATTATAATTGCTATATATTTATTATTGACTAATATTTTCAAAAGATAAATAAAATCATTTTGAAATGTCAAAATCTATTATATTTAAGAATGCCTTTATATTTCATTTTATGTTGAAATTGTATATTTCTAAAACATTCAATACAGGTCACTATTTAAGGAGGCCCCAAAAATACTAAACTTTTTTAATCTAGAAAATTGATGCAACTTAGATTGATTGTAATTAATACTAAAATAAGATTTTATGATACCAAACTACAATTTTGTGTATTTTAAAGTTTATATTACCAGTTGGTCCAATACCTTATGAAAAATTTAAAAATATTCATGTTATAAACACTTGGATTATGGAATATTGAGTATTAAACTAACTACTAAATGTTAAGTATTTCTTAATACTTTCCACTTCTTAAGTGTCAACCATTCCTAGCTTCAGCATATTTAGTTTCTGAGTACTCCCTTCTATTTCAATTATTTTACAGTTCTCCAAGTGTGAGATTTATGGAAACATCAAGAAGATACTGCTGAAACTAGCTACCGATAACAGTAGTATTAAGAAATACCTAAAATATAAATAGTCCAGCAGTTAGTACAAAAGTAATGATATTGAAAGTACATATTAACTTTAAGTTTAGAACATAATTATACTTGGAAAAAAAATTACTTACAAGAGTGGTATGGGGCTGTCTTGTTTAAGACGTGGTTTGTTACTTCGCAACAATTCGTAGAAACATACAGTACTATGTGAAAGCTGAAATCAGATGAAGCCATACCAAAATCGTACTTTAATAGAGAGGAAACCACAACTATTTTTTCAAAAAATTGAAAAACCCTTGGAAGATAATATTTTTATATATTCTTAATATTGTATTATTTTTTCCTAAATACATATCTGGTGGAAATTTTATGGAACACCCAGAGAATAACTATATACAATTTTATAGAAACCTTATTTGAATGATATTCTCATATTTGTTTTATATTCTGGCAAAAAAGAAAGAAGCCTCTGAATAAATATTATTTTATTGGCTACCAATGATGTTTTTAAAAATAAAGATTTATTTACTATATGAAGTTTGAGACAAGTTGATGACTTTCCCATGTACTCATTTATATATAAAAGCAGAAACAATTATTTATGGATGTTTTGTTTATCTGCAATAGTTTACATTTGAAAAAAATTATTTTTTTTTAACTAGATTTTTCACTAAACCAGCATTTACAAAATTAAAAATGTTACAGATGTGTCTGCAGGAGGAAACAAATCCCTGTATATGGACTGTTGCTATAATTCTATGTACAAACTAGAACAAAAATTAAGATATACTTGTAAATACAATAAGACAGAACATATTTTAAATTCATAAACTGTAGTCATCAGTACCCATCTTTTTATTTTTAAGCCCTCGTGTTGCGTGACAAAGTTTTCACATCAAGAGGTAATAAATTGTATAATTTTTATTGCTTTTATGTAACTAATTATTATAACTTACTCTGTTACTAATTTTAGTTAATATTATGACTTTATTTGTCATTGTACTACTTGAACTTTGATGTAAAATTTTTATTGTTTCATAAATAATGTAAATACTAATTGATAAGGTTGTTAAAGGTTTAAAGGTTTTTATGGGTTGGAAATTAATTTTTATTTTTAATTCTTAACTTTTTTGTAATATTTAAAGTAAAAACATACAATTGTTGTATGCCCCATGCTAAGCTATTATTCTATAACTTATATCACTTTAGAAAAAGTATAATAAATAAGCATTAACCTTTCTTCAATCATTAGTCTTTTTTAAATTAAAATACAAACATGTAAATATATGTTTTTTATAACATTCAATATGTTTGTTCCACTTGATATTGAAATCAATAACTAATAAATAATCATAGTAGTCAAGTCTTCTTATAAATGTATCTTTAATTTTATTCTACATCTCTTCAGTAACACTACCCCTATAATTACAGGAAGTAATAAAAACTAGTTTTTCAACATTCAAAGATAATCTACTATCCAATTCTAATGATCTCAAGTTATCCATTGTGATACACAATCGTAAATGATACTGAACAATAAAGAAGTAAAGACTAGACTAAGAGGTTGCCCTAAATTGCCAGCTGATAAGTTGGTTTGATGAACACATTAAGATACCCAAAAATATCTTGCTTTATTTGTCCCATCATTTTGAGAACACATTAGGTTGGCTAATGCAAAAACATTATTTAGGTTACCTTAGGTTCCGGGTGCAATAACATTCATTTAGTCATGAACAATGTGTTGCTCATTTTATCTGAAGCATGGAGACCATAACACATTAACAATGGTAAGGCAAACCAAACATTCACCAAAGAAAACACTACATCATTCAATGACTCTGTGTGTGTCAATATATATTCTGGTCAAATAATCAGGTATTGTGTGCCTTAAGAGGTCCTTTAAACCAAAACTGGATAACCAGTTGCTAGAACTACCATATATTAGTGGACTGATGGTTTTCCACAAAACACCTTTGGGAAATTGTTGTTTGAACTTGAAAATAATACTTCAATATAATGAGTCATCAGTTCATAAAATTTCTACTCTGTTAACTAAAATCTACAGCTCTATTTCAAACAACCTATAAGTAAAGTTGTTTCAACAATGGCAAACAAAGTTTTTAAAAAATTAATCAATTTGATATACCTGTAATCAATGATTTAGGAGGTTTTCTGTTAACATCAACCTAGAAAAGATTTTCTATGTGATAATTTCAGTGACAGATATCTTATTATTAAGAATGGCTGCAAATCTAGGTAGTCATTCACTTTCTAAATACGATTTATTTTGTAATGCTTTACAAAAATAATTTTTAAAAAAATCAAATTGTCATGAATAATTAAAATTGAGGACCACTGATCTAGAAGTATAATCCATGGTTCTAAAATAGTATCATCCTGTTCTTAAAATGCAGAATATTTTCTATTTACCAACAAACATTGTTTTTTTAGAAAATATAAAATAAACCACATAAATTACATGATTAAAGTAAATATACTTCGTATGTTTAGAACCAGTACTTAAAGACATTGGAGTAGAACATTTAGGCTGTTTCCGAGAAGAAATTAAAAATTCAGAGCTAAGAGCATATATTGTTGATTATGAAGATCAGCTAGAACCAAAGAAATGTATAGAAATTTGTACACGGCTTGGATTCAAATATACTGGACTGCTTTCTGGGTAATTAGCAATAATAATTCACAAATTATTGATTACAAACATTTTGTAATAACTGTATTTGTCATTTGTAATAAATATAATTTACTTAAATAGGGATGTTTTGCATTTTTTTTAAATTTTATTTTCTCACATAGGTCACAATGCTTATGTGGAAATAAAGAACCGATTCGTGGATTTATACTTCCAAACCATGAATGTAATACAAGGTGCACTGGTGAAAAGGAAAGCATATGCGGTGGATACCGTAGAGTGACTGTTTATAAAACTACTATTCAGTCTGGTTGGTATATTGTTTATTTACTTTCTGTATCTTTGATCAACTTTATAATCTACTTGAAACCAAAATTGAAAATTGAAAAAAAGAATAAATTATATTTGTTATATACTAAAATGGATAATAATTACATTTTTAATCTCAGATTACATTATCTGTTCTTAAACTTAATTTCTTTTGATTCATTTTGAATTAACAACATTAAAATTTAACTAAACCGTTTCAAACTTTACAATAAAGATAGAAATATACTTAACCTCATTAGTTTACCGAATTAGAAATATTTGATTGTTTACTTGATTCAAATGCTGTAGCTGTTCTATTCAATGCCAATTTTACGAATTTGAAACAACTGATCGCTTATGAGTCATTAGTGATGACAATGTTTCAATGTTAGCAACACCTTTTGCTGACAATGTTCTGCCAGTACTTGTTTCTTTATGGCCATCTATAAATCGTAAACAAAACATTTGTGTTCATGATAAACAACCTTCACCAATCACTTGCTGCATCATTGCAAATGTTTCACTTGCAGATTTTCAAAGTTTGCAAAGAAATTTTATGTTCGCATGCTGCTATTTCTGAACATTCAATATTTTTCTGACACAGAGATAAAACATTGATTGCTGTTAACTGATGTAATTGCGCTGTGGACAGAATGGATGCAGGATCCAGATAATGCTAAAGCAATGGGGGATAGGAGAGTTATGTGACTGGCCGTACACTTTTCAGCCTTATTGAATCCATTCTGTGGCTACGCCAATACTAATTCGGTTGCTTTCTACATGAACCTCATATACCAAATAGACAATAACTATGTGGTTAAAGATTTTTTGTATTTTTTTAATATTTATTTAATAAAACCAAATAAATTTTTAAATATTTTCAGTTTATGGTGAAATTGACATTAGAAGCCGCTATCTTGGCTGCTATAGAGATCAAGGAGATCCACGCTCATTAAGGGGTTCTTTTATACAGATGGATAAACTTACTCCTTGGAAATGTGTTAAAGAATGTAAAAAAAAGAATTATCTGTATGCAGGATTGCAAGTTGGGTAAGTTTAAAGTATCGAAAATTGAAAGAAACAAAGTTTAATTATATGCAAGTAGTTTCATTATCCTTCTCTATATCATTCAGTTGGAGTTGTTATCTTTGGCTGCCTCATCCTATCTGTATTAATAAACCTAGTCCCTCTCATAGGGAATATACTTATAGTCAAATTAACTGACACCTTTTAACAACAACAATAATATTAACAGTTATAATTAATTATGAATATTATACTCTTAAAACTGTAATACGCAATAAGTATTTATTTTTAATATATTCTTTTTATAAACTTCTCTAATCTATTTGACTTAAATCTACATTCATGCTTGAATGATTCTTTCACAAATAGCATAAAGAGAGAGAAAGAGCCATATAGTTGGAAAGATCAAAAGTAACATCATGTGCATCTAAAACCAACATTCAAATAAGATTCTTGCTAATATTAACTTTAATAATTATAAGGAGTCTGTGTGTTTTGTGTGTGTGTGTGTCTGTTTGTCTATTTCTTTATGTAATTAATATTTATGTTTCAGGAGTCAATGTTTCTGTGGTGACCAACATCCTCAACAAAAACATCGTTTGCCTGAAAGCAGTTGCAACTTTCAGTGTTTTGGAGATTCATACAGACTATGTGGGGGAAATTGGGCAAATTCTGTTTATCACACAAGTAGCACTGGCTCAGGTAAAGTAAACAAAATAAATTAATAATATTGAAGACCTCAGTTTTTTAAATTGTATGTGGTTAAGAGGATTTATTTGTTCTGATTTAATTAACTAAATTCAAGTTGTGTAAACTACAGTGAGAGAATACAAATTTGGAAATTTTTTCTAATTATTTTCTGCACTCTATTCTATTTAAAACTTGCCCCTTTACTTTATCTCAGCAAGTTCTATAACTAATGGTGAGAGCATAGTGTTTCTGTTTAGGGGTGAAGTTAATTAGTTTATAACATTTTTCTTAATGGCTGTATCACAATTCTTAATTTGTACTGAAGTATATTTAGTGTTCCCACAAAATGTTGTGTTGAATAGCATCACCACTTTCAACTCTCAATGAACATTAAAAGCACCAGAATTGGAATTCCTCACATGATATAGTAAATCATGTAGTCCACTAAAAACAGTTGAAGATGAAGTCAGTAGGATAAGATTTCTGAATTTATATGTGCTTTGCTAGTCTAGCAGCAAAATTTTGTGCATTCTGTTCCTAATCGGTGATTGTGCTTTTGTGTAAAACAAAAACAAGTTATCTGCTTCTGAGCCAGCTAAACAGGATCAATAAAAAAGTATCCTAATTTATAATTTGTGCACAATATAATGATTACTTGGTTTAAAGTTAACTGTTATTAAATAAATACTATTTAATTATCATCTAAACTAGAATGTCTGAGTCTTGATATAGACAAAAGATAAACAGTGTTCCTGGAAGCACTACTGAATATTTGACAACAGATAAACATCAAGCACATATATAAAATAAATGTTACTTATATTGACAGCCGTCATAACATAAGGACAAAAAAACAGTCCTAATAGCATTTTGAGCTCGTTATTGCATAGTTTGTGTTTAACAATTCCTAGGAGTGCATTTCACTATAAGAAAGCTAAGATAAAACTAAACAAAATGATATCTATTGGAAATTTTCAGATCAGAATTCGTGTTGTATACAAAAAAAAGTTTTGCAACTTAATGATATTAGCTTGAGTTAAAGCTCCGCACCAAAGACTGAGTATAGCTCATAACTCCCATTGTGATTGTGTTAATGTCTTTACGTAATTCATTATTAAGAAAATCATAGTGAAAATATTGAAATAAATATATATATATATATATATATATATATATATATATATATTGATAAATATTAGCTAGTTTCAGAACTCCAAAGTAATGATCTCAGAGTCCCTAGTTTCTACTTGTACAGAGTTATATGTCCATGTTTTGTTTATATTGCACTTTATATTGTACTTTACATTGAACATCCACTATTTTACAATAAGAATGTTAACATGTTTAAAATTTAAATAATCATTCAAATCCATTTGCATTGAAAAATATGATTAATGTGGACACTAAAAATAGTGATTTATTTAAAATGTGTAATTTCTTTTCTTTCATTTTGTTCTTTTAGAAGCAAGAATTTTAGATATAGGTTACAGATATTTGGGCTGTTATAAGGATCAAGAAAATCCTCGTCAATTAAGTGCTTATTACTCAAGTTTCGATGGCATTTTAACTCCTCTTAAGTGTGTAGAGTTATGCAAAAAACGAGGTTATTACTACGCAGGTCTTCAGTACGGGTAAGAGACATAGCTTTTCTATTTTGTTTAATTTCATAATAAATAATAATAGACACATTGTTTTATAATTTAATACTTATTAATTTATTATAACGAAACATCTATGATATCTTCATTATTAAAGTTAATACCATTATCTCTGAAATATTTTCCAATGAAAAATATAGTTGTGTTGTTATTAACACAATATACTTTAATGTGTGTTGTAATAATAATAATAATAATACGTCTTTTAACTGTTGATAAATGAGGAGGCTATTACTAATTATGTCAATAATGAGAAATTATGAAAAAGGTTTGAGTGTTATATTTGGTAAATATTCTTGTTTGTAATATATATACATGGTATGTTTTTAAATTTCATTTAGCTCTAATGTGTTAAGAAGTAACCTTTTTTATGTGAAAAATTTTCAAGTTACGGTGACATCTGTATAAAGTTTGGACTGTTTTGTATTACATGGTTGCAAACGAAAAGTCATTATCATATTTAATAGAGTGTATGCAAAATTCTTTGAAACTTTGTTGAAAGCTGTAACTTATTTTCCCAATTAAGAACAGATCACAAACCTGGGTGCTCCATTTCTTCATTGGACAGGTAAGTTACAGCTTCTCCCAAAGAACACCTAAACTCTAAGTGTAACTATTTTATATGTTGTTAGTATTGTAAAATTAAATAAACTCCTAATAAAGTGTGCAAATAATGAGTTGTCTTATAAAGCTATTAATCTTTTCTTGCTTGTTGATAATTCCCATACAAAACCAGTCTTGTCAGAATGCAGTTTTGTTATACTTTTGTAGAGTTTATAATTTTATTGAGTTTTATAATTTGATTGATATTTTCCAATATTTTTGTTGATAAAAACAATTATCTGATACTTTGAATGTTTAATTTACCAGCTTGAATTTATTTATAAATTTTTTATAAATTACACTTTTTGTATTAACTTGTCAAAAAAACCACTACTTACTGATTTATTCAGCATTATCCAATGCTGTGAATTACTGACATGACTGTTGCTCAGGTGTGTTGTGTTGGTGTGAGTCTGTGGTATATTTCTGATGTGTTTTATTGTTCATAGAATAGTTGTTAATTATGTGCTCAAATATAGTATTTGATTGTGAGTGTTTTCCATGTAGAATGTGTTGTGGATAGTACAAGTGTATTTATGGTGTTTATCTCATAGTTTTCTACTGTGTTGAGATTGTTGCTTTTTTATGTAGTTAAGGATTTTTAGATTGGTGTCTATGTCAGTCTGTGAGTTTTTCATTTTAAATGTTAAAATTTTCATTTGATTTTCTTTTAATAATATGTACCAATTTTTGTAATAATTATATCCACAATCATCATGAAACTGAAATGGGCTGTAAAAAAATTTCAAATTATATCCAAATATTTTCCTAAACTGTTTTAAATACATTCATGTTTTACTTCTTACCTACAACACAATTAAAGACTACATTCAGCTATTTTTAATAATGTAAGTAAAACAATAAAAACTCAATTATTTCATCTCTATTTGAATATTTTGATACTAAAAGATTTATAACTGAAAATATTACAACCTGTCAAAGAAACATTGGAGCATATATTTAATTTTATCTAATAAATATCCATTGCAACTTCAAATTATTTATATTTAAATAATGAATTAAATACAAACATTCAGGGCAACACATTTGCTGAGGGCTAGTTGAATTCGACTACTAAGCTTGCTGTAATCAAACCTGTATTTTCATGTTTGGCTCTGGTACTGTATAAAAAACTTTGTTTTCACGTATTTTTCAGATTCAGGTGTTTATGTCCTGTACAAGCCATTCTTATTTATGTTTATTAGAGCTAAAGTGTCTCCCAAGTATTTAAATATTTTGTTTTTGCTGTGATTGGGCAAAATCATGCCTATTGTGCAAAACAATCCACATATGAAAGGTATTAAGAGCTATGACTTTGTCATACAACACACCTGAATGAAAACAAAAGACGTTGAGTCAAAAAACATATTGACTGCTCTAAATACTTCTATATTGTAGCCAGTTGAAGAACTCTTGCCTCCTAAATCTATGGCTTAAGTGATATGACCCTGACCCTACTGACACAGTATCCTTTATACTATAATGAAAGGTATAAAATGTTTGTGTATTCTATTTGTGTTTCTGTGTATCCCGGCAAACAAACACTTTGTACTGTAAGATACTTTAACAAATTTGCTGTTAAGCAATTATAAATAAGGGAGTGTTGTACTTCGTTTTAAATATTTAATATTTAAACCCATTTCTTGCATGTGTAATAAGAGAAAGCTTTTAATGCAACAGAAATATTATTATGCCACCAAATGGAACTCATTTACCATACATTACCAAATATCTACTAACTATGATTTTTAGTCAGAGTTAGCAAAATTTTTATACAATAATATATTTCAACTCGTTAGACCCATTTGCAGGTTTTAAACAACCAAATCTGTCGTGTTAAATACTAAGCTAAAATGTTCGTAATGGTTACAACTTACTGACCACTTTCTTGGTATTTTTAAAAATTCATACATTCTGTAATTTTGGTCAAACAAATTAAAGTATAAACATAAATAAAGGGGATTAAATGAGTTTTCATATAATTTAGTCTACAAAAAATAATACAAAAATTTTTTTTAATGGAACAAAAAAGTCAATGAAAAATTTGTATGTGTATGTGTGTTTATAATCAGAGTAAGCAAATTTAACACATGGAAACTTGTACTTATAAGTGTTTATTGTACTTTCATAACACTTTTTTAAAATCTTTAATTTGACCTAAACACAAAAGTCAGGATAAGAATTTCCCCTGTTGAGAAACTCAACTCACATTCAGGCTCGGATTTATAGGGTCAAATACTTCCTCATACTGAACAATAATGTCCTTTTGGGTATACATGTACTAGGGTAATTCATAAAATAAGGTTCTCTATGCAGCTAAGAAAGAATGTGATGTGCTAGGAGAAATCTGGTAACACTGTCTTACTTATCAACTCTCCTTCTCTCTGTTCCCACCTCTCCCGCTCACTACATTGCTCAGTGCCGGGCTATCAGCCTTCGAAGATGGAGCTCTTTGCCAGTGCTGTGATACGTTTTTAAAATGCAAAACGGATTTCACCTATTGACATTTATCGTCAGTTAATCGAAGTTTATGAGAAAAAGTGTAAGTCTGTTCAACATGTTCAGAACACCACAAACAGCAACGTGTAAAGTGAGCCCAGCAGTTTTTGCAACAATGGGAAGACAACAAAGAAGAATTCTTGGATTCACTCAACTTCGCCGAAGCCGAAGAAGTTTAAATAAATACAGTCTGCTGGGAAAGTCATGGCAACCATCTTTTGGGACAGGAAAAGAGTTTAATCGTCTTTTTGCCTCATGAACAATAGTTAACTCCGACAGATATTGTGACACATTAAGAAAACTAAGACATGCGATCCACAACCGGCGGAGAGGAAGATTGTCCAGTGGTGTGAGGCTTATCCATGACAATAGTTGACCTCATGTCTCACATCAAACTCAAGAACTGCTGACAGGTTTTGGCTGGACTGTTGTGCCCCACCCTTTACAGTCCGGACCTAGCCCCTAGTAAATATTATTTATTCCCAAAATTAAAGGAACGGTTGGGTGGATTACCGATGATAAAGTCCAAGAAGAGGTTACTCGATTCCTCAAAGGCTTGGTGGCAGATATCTATAACATGGGGATAGAAAAGTTGGAACATCATTTTTAAAAGTATTTGGACAGTAATGGGGATTACGTGGAAAAATAGCGTAAGGTTTAAACTTTAAAATGATGTATCACATTAAGAACAAAAATAAAGCTGTCTATGTTTAAAAATCATGGGAACCTTATTTTTATGAATTACCTTCGTATTATCAAAAAAAAACTCAAATTAACTCCTCAAAATGTCTGTCCAAATGTAATTCTGATAAACATTGTTGAATCCATTACTTTTACTATATTTGCACAATAAAATATACAATATCACTTCAGAAAATAACTAACTAAAGCCTATGAAAATTATAATAAATAAACTGTTAAATAGGAAGTATAACTAAAATATACTTATGCTTATATAAAAGTTTAAAATATTATTGGTAAACAAGAACCTATCACAACAAAACTGATATGAACGGGTAAACTACACACCTTGTAACAATTTTAAATTATTTTTCTTACCACTGAACAGATAGTCAACAATGAAAAAGAATAGTATCAGTTGAAAGCATGCGGTTTGTAGACTGTTATAAAATAGAGAAACCCATTATTTTGTTGAACACAAAAACATAGAATTTTACTTCGGCTAAGCTAAACTCTGATTTAGACACAAAGTGTTGAATTTATCAATTTTGTTAACAATTATGTTTAAAATTATTTATTATTATTTGTCATGCAAAATACTATTTTAATTATAACTAAATATATTTGTTCATATTGATATGATTACCTAGATATATTTGTTTTATTCTAGAGATAAATGTTATTGTGGAGACAAACACCCTATACCTTTAGACTTAGTGGATGAGAAAGAATGTAATTCAAAATGCACCGGGGATGTGAAATCATTATGTGGAGGAAACCGAAGAAATCTTGTTTATTTTACAGGAAATAATGATATTGGTAATTATAACTTAATTTTATACATAGTGTGTTTAATTAATATTATTAACAGTTTGAAGAATATGAGTTATACCAAGAGAGGAGTAGTGACTAACTCGTATGTCATTTAATAGTTTGACCCAAAGGAGTAAAGACGTACCGATATGTTTTGTTGTATAACATGAACTAGTGTTGTTTTATTCCTATTAACACATTCTGATCCGATACTTCTTTCCCAACCCATTATATAATGGAAAACATAATTTTCAGTACAAGCTTAGCTCCTCATCTGAGTGGTTTGTATTTATTGTCAGTTTATAATGCTATATTTCTGCTTCACGTGTAGTGCTTTTTGTTTTTAGCTATTGTAATTTTTGTGAATTCTGTGAGACTTTTAATCTTTGTTTATTACTTTACTAGCATTTTTATAAACATATTTTATGTGTAAAAGATACACTAAAAAACCACAATTCTATGTTCCGATTGCTTACATAATACTCCCAAGAAAAGTTTTATGATTCCTATCATGAAGACATGTAAACATGTCTCATCTGAATGATACATGAGTTTATAAATATTTTGTATATATATATATATACTAGGAGACTGACAGACTTACCTTGGTAAGAGTCCACTCTGTAGTCTTGAAATAGAAACACATAAAAGCACTTAAACAATGATATATTTCAACCACACAGTGGTCTTTGTCAATCGAAGAGAAAACACAAAAAGAAATATGAGAGAATGAAATAAAATAATTGTAATCACAGATTGTGTAGAGTAGAAATCAGATGTCACAGATTAAATATATATATTGTTTCCATGAACATATGAGTGATTATAGTTTATATAAGTCTGTCAGGGGAAAAGAGATAAGGCTATTTGGAAAAAAAAAGTGAATGGATTTATCTGATGTTGAGGTTGGGGATTCTCTGGACTTGGTATACCACTGGTATGATAGTTCCCACCTTCTCAGTTCTGAGGGATTGCAATCAGGGGGGAGTGATTTAATTATTTTTGTGGTATAGCCGTCATCAAAAGTTGTGATGTTGTGACTCGCAGCATGTTGAGCTGTTGGTCTATCCATATTCATAATTTTAACATCATGTCTGTGGCCATTCATTCTGATATTCAGACCATCCGTGGTCTGGCCTATGTACTGTGCTGAGCAAAGTTTACATTGTAGCTGGTATATGACATTTTTCGATGTACAATTATGATGACCCTGTATTTTGAAGACCATTTTTGTTGTTTGGCCGTTGAAACTATTTGCTGAGGGGTGTATTGGACACGTCTTGCATCTAGGTCTATTACATGGGAAGGAGCCATGAGGAAGTTTGTGTGGTTTCTCTGCATCAGGGTCTGGTAGTTTAGGATGTACTAGGATGTTTTTCAAGTTGGGAGGTTGCTTGTACCAAATTTGCGGTGGATCGGTGAAAAGATTTTTGGTGTGGACGGAAGCTTGAAGAATTTTGAAGCCATCTCTCAATATCTTGTTGAGTTTATGTAGACCAGGATGGTAGTCTGTTATTAAAGACAGTTTATTTTGTTCTGTTTGTGGTTTATGGTGAACCGAGGATTGTGCTGAATGAATTTGGTTTTCAATGAGTTTTTTTGGGTATCCTCTTCTCTGGAAGGCTGTTGATATCTTTCTATTAAAATCTTCCAATTCCCTATCATTCGAACAGATTCTCTTACCCCTGATTGCTTGACTGTATGGAATGGATCGTTTTATGTTTATTGGGTGGTTGCTGTCGAAATGGAGATATTGTAGGTGGTTTGTTGGTTTGATGTGAATTCCTGTGTTGATATTTCCATTCTGGAGTGTTACCTCTACATCCAAAAAGGTGATGGCTGATGTAATCCCTCCACCTGGTAGACCAATAATTGCTGGCTGCAATTCAGTAACGGAAAGAATTTCAGCTTTCCTCGACTCACACCTTCAACCCTTAGTAAAGAACCTTCCATCACATACCCAGGACACCAATCACTTCATAGATCGACTCTCACAAATATCTGTACCTCTACCCCCTGTAACTATTTTGGTCACCATAGATGTCACCTCTCTCTCTATACCAACATCCCTCATGCACATGGCCTATCTGCAATAGAGAATTTTCTAAACAAACGCCCAGGCAAGCCTTCTCCCACTACACCTTTTCTTGTGAACCTGACCAGGTTCATCCTCGAGAAGAACAACTTTCAGTTTGAGGGAAGGAACTACCTTCAAATAAAGGGAACAGCAATGGGTACCAGAATGGCACTATCGTACGCAAATCTGTACATGGGATTGTTGGAAGAAAGTTTTCTAAAGACACAAACACACCAGCCATTATGTTGGTATAGATATATAGATGACATCTTCCTAATTTGGACACAGGGTGCTTCAACACTTGAGACATTTTTAGACAGCCTGACACAATTCTCCACACTTCAATTTACCTGGGAGATATCTACATCAGCCATCACCTTTTTGGATGTAGAGGTAACACTCCAGAATGGAAATATCAACACAGGAATTCACATCAAACCGACAAACCACCTACAATATCTCTATTTCGACAACTACCACCCAATAAACATAAAACGATCCATTCCATACAGTCAAGCAATCAGGGGTAAGAGAATCTGTTGGAATGATAGGGAATTGGAAGATTTTAATAGAAAGATATCAACAGCCTTCCAGAGAAGATGATACCCAAAAAAACTCATTGAAAACCAAATTTATTCAGCACAATCCTCGGTTCACCATAAACCACAAACAGAACAAAATAAACTGTCTTAAATAACAGACTACCATCCTGGTCTACATAAACTCAACAAGATATTGAGAGATGGCTTCAAAATTCTTCAAGCTTCCGTCCACACCAAAAATCTTTTCACCGATCCACCGCAAATTTGGTACAAGCAACCTCCCAACTTGAAAAACATCCTAGTACATCCTAAACTACCAGACTCTGATGCAGAGAAACCACACAAACTTCCTCATGGCTCCTTCCCATGGCTCCTTCCAAATTATGAATATGGATAGACCAACAGCTCAACATGCTGCGAGTCACAACATCACAACTTTTGATGACGGCTATACCACAAAAATAATTAAATCACTCCCCCCTGATTGCAATCCCTCAGAACTGAGAAGGTGGGAACTATCATACCAGTGGTATACCAAGTCCAGAGAATCCCCTAACCTCAACATCAGATAAATCCATTCATTTTTTTTCCCAAATAGCCTTATCTCTTTTCCCCTAACATACTTATATAAACTATAATCACTCATATGTTCATGGAAACAATATATATATTTAATCTGTGACATCTGATTTCTACTCTACACAATCTGTGATTACAATTATTTTATTTCATTCTCTCATATTTCTTTTTGTGTATTCTCTTCGATTGACAAAGACCACTGTGTGGTTGAAATATATCATTGTTTAAGTGCTTTTATGTGTTTCTATTTCAAGACTACAGAGTGGACTCTTACCAAGTTAAGTCTGTCAGTCTCCTAGTCCAAAAAATCTAAATAATCTTTACCAACCAAAACTAACCTAAATATATATATATATATATATATATATATATATTGCTTCAATTCCGATAAACTTTACACGGAAGCCAAATGTTTTTTCATATCAAGTAAAATGTTTTAAAAGTTATATTTTTTACTTTTTCTGCAATTTTAAACCAAAATTAACTTGCTTTGCATTAAAATTATTCCTTTTATAACTAAATAGATTTTTCTGAATAAAAATTTGAATTTTTTTCAACTTTTAATCATAATTTTTATACATATTATCTTACACCTGTGAAAACTGCTGATGACACACCGGTACGTGATTACTCCTGAAAGGGTTATATCTGTTTATTTATAATAATGTTAGTGATTTAGGTTTTTCTTTTATGATAAAGTAGCCTTTGTTTTGCATTACCTTTATTTATTAAATCTCTATGCATTTATTAATGGGTTTTGTGATATCTATCAAAGAATAACGAGAAATATTTATTTATTGTTTGTAATACAAGAATAAAACTTTTTAAGTACAAAAGTGTGTATGTAACTACATATTCAAAAATTGTGTACATTAAAATCATGTACCTAAAAAGGTTTCAGATTTGACTTGAAATCGTCAAAAGGTACAATTTTTGTTGTACAAGGCTACAAGAATATGAATTTTCCATTACTAAATCATAGTTTTATAGTTCAGAACAAACCGTAAGTGTATATGTTGAACTTTAAGAGAAGGGAAGATATTTGAGAAATCTGTAGTCTTTGTATGAAAGAGAAGTAAATTAATCGGCATTATCTACAGCAAAAGTGGTATACTTTAACAGACTAACAACATGTGTACTCACATACAACTGAAAGAAATGAGTTTTACCACAAGTGAAAAACAATAATTACAAAACTTTTGCTTGCATTACTGATAAATTAAGAGGTTTATTCATAAAGCAACCTCAGTTTCTACATGGTGAAAAAAGTTGGAGTGGAAGCAATATTGATTTTATATAGGCTTGAATTTGGAGTCAGTATTTTTCCATTATTATAAAACTATTTTTTTGCTCCCAGAGGTGTTTTTGACCTTGTCAAACAAAATGCTTTATATGCCACTAAATGCAAGAATGACAAATAATGAGTAAAATGTTGTTGAATGTACGAGTATTTCACTAAAATATTAAATTATATGTAGTACTACAAACATGGTTAAAAAAGTTTACAAAATACAGTAAACTCCCGATTATCCGTGGGCGGATTAACCGGTTTGCGGATTATCCGGGGTCTGCTATTGTTTTACAAATATCAAATTTTTTTCCAATCAGATTCATATGTTTAAATTTCCAAACGGTGAATTACGACGTAAATACATATAGAAGTTAAGATGAAGGGAATAGATATGTAAATATGTACGTACTAATTTTTACATTAAAAGGGAAGCATCCCGCCGCGGGCCAGCGAAATAAAAGGGGGGAGCAGACTACTGTATATAAGAGACAATGACAAAATGCTTGAACACCCGAAAACCTAATGTGTATCATAAGATTGTAAACAAATGTCAGCTAATCTCGGCTATAAATAGTCTAGGACGTGACATATGCATTATCCATGTCTGTTATATACATTATCGATCTTTATGGCTTTGTGACACAAGTAGACACTGTGCGACAAAATGGTTCTCAAGGAACTCAGATCGCACATTAAAGCTAAATCAATGCTCACAAAAAAACAGACGAAAGTGACAGATTTTTTGTTAAAAAGTGAAAGTTTTATGTGTAAAGGAAATTACATATGTACATACATACTTACTTTTGACATATACTTATGTACGTATTGTAAATAGTTAGACATATAAATGTATTTATTTTGTCCTTTGAAGATTATTTGTGAATTGCATTAACCCGGGTCATTATTTGTGTAATTTATGGTATAATAATCGATTATCGATCGTTTTGCGTATTCTTTGTTCATAGCGGATTATCCGGGGAATTCGTTATCCGGCGTTGCCGGGCCACCCTATTCCACGGATAATCGGGAGTTTACTGTAATGATAAACCTTAGTTTTATAAAACTACCATATGTACGATTTTCAATTAATTTCTGATAAATTAAATTTTATAAGAATTTAAATCAAATTATTAGGGAAGGTGTGGAATCATCAAAAAATAGGGTAAATTATTGTTAATTTTAATTTTCAACATTTTAGCCTCAGTTGATAATGAAAACCTTCAATATTTGGGCTGCTACAAAGATGAAGAATCACAAAGACATCTTCAGGGATATTCTAGAAATGAAATATCAACACCAAAGGATTGTGTAGCACTATGTGAGAAACGAGGGTACATATATGCTGGTCTACAAAATAGGTAAATTATTGTAAAAGAATAATTTCTTACACATTTTGTATCATACACTGTAAATACAAAACAATTCCGTTATAAGGAGGAAGCTAGTATATTGCTATAGATTAGAATTGATTCACATATTACTGTATATTCATTTGTAAATATTATTCTCTTTACTTTTCATTTCTTATACATTTGCTCAAAACAAAATTATAAAACAAATATAACTTATTAAAAGTTTTTTAATGACTAAATTTAACATTAGTTTGTGACTATCCGAACTTTAAATTTTGTAAATTTGTAAAAACTTAAATGTAAAAACTTAGTTTTTAGAAATTTACAAAAAATAAAATTCGGATAGTCATAAACTAGTGTTACAGGGATTAATTAAGATTCACCGAACATAATGGACTACAAAATTCAAGAGTTTATATTTAACAGTCAGAATGAAATATATAATTTTTTTTTAAATTAAATATTTTCACCAAATTACAAACTGTCAACTATACATCACTAGTATGCACACACACTCACTCACTACACAGGAACTTTTTGGGCTTGTTCCTGAAACTACTGAAAAAAGTTCATATAAACATAGATTTTATTTAGTTACAGCTGACAAAGATTTCACCTAGATTTCAGATCCCTCATTACTATGAAGCGATACTGAAATTTGTAGGACATTAATTGAGGTATAAAACTTAGGTAGCATTATGTAAAATAAATGGAGATATTATATAAAACAGATCCCAGACCTGTAACTACAGTAGTTTTAAGATATTTGATAAAACATGCAAACCTCAGTCTTGCAAAATATGTTACAAATAGCTTTGAAGTACATTAACTTTCTTAAATGATTAACAAATAATTATTAATTTTAAACAGAACCTGTAGATATTTTAGTTCTGAAGAGAATGATATAAAACAGCCCAATAATAGAGACACACAAACTTTAAAGTAGTTGACTTTTAATCAATCAGAAAATAAGAACTATAGACAAAATCAGTTAAACATTTTTCTAAACATAAGTACTATTGCTAAAAAACGCAGAAATAAACCTTTATTTGGTTTTATAAATGATTGAAATTACCTCCTTCACAATATATATAGCATTTTGCTCTGTACATTTGGTTTAGGTTTATATCCATATAATATTGATTTTCTTGTTGTATTTATGATGACAAGGTTCTTCTGCTTCCTGCACCATTTAATGCCTATTGATATTTCATTCCTTTTAGGAATCATTGACTATATTCACATTAAGAAACAGTTTATATTATCTGAGATTAGCAGGGTTTAGATTGGCCAGACACTGAATATGCAAAAAGTTTAATTTTTCTCTTAACAAAAACGTAAATAATTTAACTAACATATGCCATGATTCCTTCTGAACCCTTTAGTGTAAATAGACTAATGTGAGACATGTTTGTTCAAATGTTTAATTTGGATTTTTAAAATTAACAATTTTTAAGCTCTGACTGTTACTGTGGAGACCAATATCCATCTCCATCAGATAAAGTACCTAACACCCATTGTAACTCTAGATGTACTGGAGACACCTCAAAGATCTGTGGAGGAATTCTCAGAAATACTATCTACGCTACTGGATATTTAGGTAAAAGTTAATAATTTGATTAATTTTTAGCAAATAAAAGATCTGTGTAAATGTTATATTGAATTTTATAATGAAACTTTTAATTTTAAACTACTGATAAGAACTTATGTAAAAATCAGATTATTATTCATTGTTGTAAGAGTCAAAACTGTTTTAATAACAGTTAGCTTATTAAGTGGGCAAGCTGAGCCCACAATTGTGCTTTGTGTTATTTTATCTTTGTACAGAAACAGAAATAAAATAGTACGCTAATGAAATAATAAAGAAAGATAAAAAAGCTCTCAGAATTTGCAAAAAATCACATAGTGAAAGACAACAAACACTTACATTAAGGGAAATGTTGCACTACAAACTAAGAATAAATAGAAACCACTAGTATTAGGAGCTACACTCATACTGAAGGTCATGTTTGTCATTACCCTATGGATTGGGACTAAGTATCCTCTGGACACTAGAACACTAATGCACAATCAGGGGAGCACCCAGAATTTTGTCAAGGGAGAGGCCAAAACTGCAACAGGGAAGAGGGAGTTTCGGTTTATTCACACACCCGCCTCCCCCTGTAGAAAATATTGAATTTTTACCAGTCTAATACTTATGTTTTAAGCATATGCAGCATAAAAAAGAGTCAAATTGAAACTAAATTTGTGTTTTATGTCATAGCATAATAGGTTGTTTATTATTTTTTGGCGACTACTTTGAGCATTTTTACATTTTGATTCCTGTACCATTGGCTTTCATTGAAGTCTTGATTTTTTTTGCTTCTAACAAAATGTTAATAATCAAAGAACATTCTCTAATTACGGTCTAAATTCTAAGACCATGGACAGTAAAAACACAAATGAACTTTTAACAAATTTATGAGATGTTTATTGTTATAAGTTGATTTGGTTTTTTATAATGGTCTCAGAATTTACACCGCAATAAAGACAATGTTTCTAAAACTGTTTGTCTGCGCTTCTTGTCATGTCATCTCAGAAACGTGTTTTAAACTGATAGTGATACCCTCTGACGATTGCAGAGAGATGTTAACAGCCGCTGAAACGGTCATAGATGACAAGGACTATTGTTATGATTGTAAAAATGGAAGTTAAATAACTGTTAAATCATTAAACTATCCCCTAATTTTAATATTTCCCCATAATTATCAATTGTCAAGTAATTGAAAAAAGCAATGCTTATTTTGTTATAGCTTAAGGTGCCAACTTGAGCTAGTTATCTAATATATTTATATTATTTCCAGTTATTCCCTTTATTAACAGAATGAAACAGGTAAAAATTACACATCTTCCTATGAACCTGATAAATAGTTAGTCTTTCTCTAGGATGTGATTTCCACAGAAGCCATTAATTTTGTCCTCATGTTACCAGATGATAGTTATTCCCTTTATTAACAGAATGAAACAGGTAAAAATTACACATCTTCCTATGAACCTGATAAATAGTTGGTCTTTCTCTAGGATGTGATTTCCACAGAAGCCATTAATTTTGTCCTCATGTTACCAGATGATAGTTATTCCCTTTATTAACAGAATGAAACAGGTAAAAATTACACATCTTCCTATGAACCTGATAAATAGTTGGTCTTTCTCTAGGATGTGATTTCCACAGAAGCCATTAATTTTGTCCTCATGTTACCAGATGATAGTTATTCCCTTTATTAACAGAATGAAACAGGTAAAAATTACACATCTTCCTATGAACCTGATAAATAGTTGGTCTTTCTCTAGGATGTGATTTCCACAGAAGCCATTAATTTTGTCCTCATGTTACCAGATGATAGTTATTCCCTTTATTAACAGAATGAAACAGGTAAAAATTACACATCTTCCTATGAACCTGATAAATAGTTGGTCTTTCTCTAGGATGTGATTTCCACAGAAGCCATTAATTTTGTCCTCATGTTACCAGATGATAGTTATTCCCTTTATTAACAGAATGAAACAGGTAAAAATTACACATCTTCCTATGAACCTGATAAATAGTTGGTCTTTCTCTAGGATGTGATTTCCACAGAAGCCATTAATTTTGTCCTCATGTTACCAGATGATAGTTATTCCCTTTATTAACAGAATGAAACAGGTAAAAATTACACATCTTCCTATGAACCTGATAAATAGTTGGTCTTTCTCTAGGATGTGATTTCCACAGAAGCCATTAATTTTGTCCTCATGTTACCAGATGATAGTTATTCCCTTTATTAACAGAATGAAACAGGTAAAAATTACACATCTTCCTATGAACCTGATAAATAGTTGGTCTTTCTCTAGGATGTGATTTCCACAGAAGCCATTAATTTTGTCCTCATGTTACCAGATGATAGTTATTCCCTTTATTAACAGAATGAAACAGGTAAAAATTACACATCTTCCTATGAACCTGATAAATAGTTGGTCTTTCTCTAGGATGTGATTTCCACAGAAGCCATTAATTTTGTCCTCATGTTACCAGATGATAGTTATTCCCTTTATTAACAGAATGAAACAGGTAAAAATTACACATCTTCCTATGAACCTGATAAATAGTTGGTCTTTCTCTAGGATGTGATTTCCACAGAAGCCATTAATTTTGTCCTCATGTTACCAGATGATAGTTATTCCCTTTATTAACAGAATGAAACAGGTAAAAATTACACATCTTCCTATGAACCTGATAAATAGTTGGTCTTTCTCTAGGATGTGATTTCCACAGAAGCCATTAATTTTGTCCTCATGTTACCAGATGATAGTTATTCCCTTTATTAACAGAATGAAACAGGTAAAAATTACACATCTTCCTATGAACCTGATAAATAGTTGGTCTTTCTCTAGGATGTGATTTCCACAGAAGCCATTAATTTTGTCCTCATGTTACAAGATGATAGTTATTCCCTTTATTAACAGAATGAAACAGGTAAAAATTACACATCTTCCTATGAACCTGATAAATAGTTGGTCTTTCTCTAGGATGTGATTTCCACAGAAGCCATTAATTTTGTCCTCATGTTACCAGATGATAGTTATTCCCTTTATTAACAGAATGAAACAGGTAAAAATTACACATCTTCCTATGAACCTGATAAATAGTTGGTCTTTCTCTAGGATGTGATTTCCACAGAAGCCATTAATTTTGTCCTCATGTTACCAGATGATAGTTATTCCCTTTATTAACAGAATGAAACAGGTAAAAATTACACATCTTCCTATGAACCTGATAAATAGTTGGTCTTTCTCTAGGATGTGATTTCCACAGAAGCCATTAATTTTGTCCTCATGTTACCAGATGATAGTTATTCCCTTTATTAACAGAAAGAAACAGGTAAAAATTACACATCTTCCTATGAACCTGATAAATAGTTGGTCTTTCTCTAGGATGTGATTTCCACAGAAGCCATTAATTTTGTCCTCATGTTACCAGATGATAGTTATTCCCTTTATTAACAGAATGAAACAGGTAAAAATTACACATCTTCCTATGAACCTGATAAATAGTTGGTCTTTCTCTAGGATGTGATTTCCACAGAAGCCATTAATTTTGTCCTCATGTTACCAGATGATAGTTATTCCCTTTATTAACAGAATGAAACAGGTAAAAATTACACATCTTCCTATGAACCTGATAAATAGTTGGTCTTTCTCTAGGATGTGATTTCCACAGAAGCCATTAATTTTGTCCTCATGTTACCAGATGATAGTTATTCCCTTTATTAACAGAATGAAACAGGTAAAAATTACACATCTTCCTATGAACCTGATAAATAGTTGGTCTTTCTCTAGGATGTGATTTCCACAGAAGCCATTAATTTTGTCCTCATGTTACAAGATGATAGTTATTCCCTTTATTAACAGAATGAAACAGGTAAAAATTACACATCTTCCTATGAACCTGATAAATAGTTGGTCTTTCTCTAGGATGTGATTTCCACAGAAGCCATTAATTTTGTCCTCATGTTACCAGATGATAGTTATTCCCTTTATTAACAGAATGAAACAGGTAAAAATTACACATCTTCCTATGAACCTGATAAATAGTTGGTCTTTCTCTAGGATGTGATTTCCACAGAAGCCATTAATTTTGTCCTCATGTTACCAGATGATAGTTATTCCCTTTATTAACAGAATGAAACAGGTAAAAATTACACATCTTCCTATGAACCTGATAAATAGTTGGTCTTTCTCTAGGATGTGATTTCCACAGAAGCCATTAATTTTGTCCTCATGTTACCAGATGATAGTTATTTCCTTTCCATAAGTTGTGTGGAATCTTACTGGAATCCACCCACTATCCCCATTCTTCTTATGGGTAATGTGGAATACAGTTATGTGTTTGCTTTAATCCTATTTGTATTCACATTAATAGTACAATTTTTAATAATTATTTTAGATTTTTTGGACTTGATAAGAGCTTGACAAATACGTTGGTAAAAGTCTTATCTGTAATGTTAAATATATCATGTTAGTAATAAACAATGTTCGAACTGGCTTACGATAGTTTAACTTTGGTTAAAGTTATATGTTTGTAATAGAATCACTGATGATGATGATGACATATTGTCATTGGAATTGAGATTTAAAGTTTTATGATTGTGAGTTGTATATATTTCTTCAGTTTATATCACGTTAGTGTTTTATTATTTCGTCAGTTTCCTATCTAGTCAAAAAAAAATTGAAAATTATTAATCAGAAATACAGAGCCTGAGTGAACTTGAATAAATATTCCCATGAATTTTGTGCTTCTTTTTATATTTTCTTCGTAATAAATTCTCATCTTAGGTTCACTGTTATCTTTTATTTCCTCTGGTATTGCATAGTATTGCATATTTTAAAAATGATAAGTATTTGGTCTTGTGAAGGGTAATAAAAAATAATTTCATTGTAAAGTAAATGTAACATAACTTCCATGTAAGTCGTCTTTAAGCAAGTAAAAATTAAATAGTAACTTAAACTGACCAACTGAAAAGAGTTTCCAGAACTGTGTGAGCAAATTTTAACTCAATTATATAAAGATTTATTTCTTATTTAAAATACTTATACATTTTTATTGCTCGTTACATTACTTTGTAGTATTGAGTTTAAATTTTAAAATGATTTTATTTTTACTTTTTCAAGACTCAAGAGTGGCAACAGTTGCAAATGTCGGCAACCAATACCTAGGTTGTTACACAAAACAAGTTCCGGTTCAGTTAAATGGGAAATCACAAAACTTTAATAACTCATTGGCCCCAGAAAAATGTGTTAATTTCTGTAAAGAAAATGGTCATTTGTACTGTGCACTACATTATAGGTAAGTAACATTTAATTATATGAGGAATGTAGTGTAGTTGCGAGCACATAACTTTCTTGTGAATTATGAATAGTTATCATTGAACATTTTATATAAACTTCCTATAGCAGAAAAATTTATTTATGTGTTTAGATGAATAGTTCAAACTATTAAGATGTATAGTTTATTATTATTTATTTTACATTTGGTATTAAAAACTTATTTTGATATGGACAATTATTTTATAGTAAAATTTTCAACTTATTTGAAATTTTTAAAAAAACATTAAAACTCTCCATGAAAGGTTCCACAAAATGTTTTTTTTTATTATATATTTTTGGTTAAAATTCTGACACTTTTATTTTTTCTAGGCATTTTCCTCATCATTTTCTTAACCCTTTTAAAACCACCCATTTTTGTCAAATTGCACAAGAGAAAGATCACACTTTTCTGGTTTTTTGTAATATTTATTTTAATGTTTAGATTTCCATATAGATACAGAGAAAAATTTGATTTTCATGTTATCTAGTTCTATAGTTACCAAGGTTATTAAATATTTTTGTAATACATCATTCACTTCCTCCAATTTTCATACATACAAGGGTCAATTTTTCCTAATTACTGTCATCAGATTTATTGATGTTCCAGGCTTCCAAGCATATAAAATCTTTTAAAAAATGCTGTCATCTTGAAACTTACATACATTTATCACTAAGAGTTCCCTGTCACCTTGAAACCCTATCTATCTATATTATTTCCTAAAAACTATAATTATCCTATATGTGAAAAAAATGTCAACAAGTATGTTTTGAGATGCATTGCCAATGAAGTCCCTTATCACATTGTGGTGCTCAATGCTGAGTAATAGTTAGTCCCCCTATACCTTTTCATGTGAAATAGTGGACTGAGTAAATGTTATTATTTTACTTTCTTTTACATTTGTGCCTTAGTACATGGTGTTATTGTGGAGATTCCAGCCCTCCTCAGTCAGACAAAGTTCCTGAAGGAGAATGTTCTTCTAAATGTTTAGGGGATGTTTCCAAGGTTTGTGGAGGTCCTAGTGCATTTACTGTATACGTCACAGATGAAACACATGCAAGTAAGAGAATAATAGGTTAGCTGTCATATAAATTATAGATTGGAAAATTTTCAAAAAAAACATAATTACAATTTTTTTGTGATAAAAACGTTTTTTTTACTATAAGTAATTATTGCATAACTGAGTGAATACTTTAGAACTTACATCTAATGCGTTTCGAAACAGTCGTTTCATTTACGAAGGTAACCATCTACATTGTTTCAAACATGTCATCACGTAAGTTCTAAAGTAGCAACTCAGTTATGCAATAATTACTTATAGTTTAATCAGTGAATTCAAGATAATTAGAGCAAGCAACTTCATAGTTTTTTTCTTAATCTATGAACAATGAATTACCACTAAGTATACACATAACCATCATAGAAAAATATTTGTCTCTGAAAATTTGTTTATTTTGGAAAAACCTCTATAACATATTTAGTGTAACCTACCTAGCCTCTTAGTGTAGACTTCAGCTAGCCTACTTGGCTGTGGATTGCCCAACGCTTTAACCAAATCTTTTTGTTAAGAAGTAATAGTTTTTAACACTGACCAAGACTATATATATATATATATATATATATATATATATATATATATATATATATAGATTTTTTGGGACTAGGAGACTGACAGACTTACCTTGGTAAGAGTCCACTCTGTAGTCTTGAAATAGAAACACATAAAAGTACTTAACCAATGATATATTTCAATCACACAGTGGTCTTTGTCAATCCCAAATGTGTGAAAACACAAAAAGAAATATGAGAGAATGAAATAAAATAAAAATGGCTATATCATTGGTTAAGTGCTTTTATGTGTTTCTATTTCAAGACTACAGAGTGTACTCTTACCAAGGTAAGTCTGTAAGTCTCCTAGTCCAAAAAATCTATATATATATATATATATATATAAATTTTTTGGACTAGGCGACTGACAGACTTACTTTGGTAAGAGTCCACTCTGTAATCTTGAAATAGAAACACATAAAAGCACTTAAACAATGATATATTTCAACCACACAGTGGTCTTTATCAATCGAAGAGAAAACACAAAAAGAAATATGAGAGAATGAAATAATTATAAATTGTAATCACAGATTGTGTAGAGTAGAAATCAGATGTCACAGATGCACAGATTAAAGATATATATATATATATATATATATATATATATATATATATATATATATTGTTTCCATGAGCATATGAGTGATTATAGTTTATATAAGTCTGTCAGGGGAAAAGAGATTGGAGACGTCTAAGGCTATTAAGGAAAAAAAAATTTCTGAATGGATTAATCTGATGTTGAGGTTAGGGGATTCTCTGGACTTGGTATACCACAGGTATGATAGTTCCCACCTTCTTAGTTCTGAGGGATTGCAATCAGGGGGGAGTGATTTAATTATTTTTGTGGTATAGCAGTCATCAAAATTTGTGATGTTGTGACTCCCAGCATGCTGAGCTGTTGATCTATCCATATTCATAATTTTAACATCATGTCTGTGGCCATTCATTCTGATATTTAGACCATCCGTGGTCAGGCCTATGTACTGTGCTGAGCAAAGTTTACATTGTAGCTGGTATATGACATTTTTCGATTTACAATTATGATGACCCTGTATTTTGAATATATATATATATATATAGTGAAGTCAGTTTCTAAGAATTTTTACCACAAGCTGACTAATAGCGTCTTAAGTAATAAAACTCCTCTTTGTTTCTTTTCTCTAAGTAACATTTTTCTAGTATAATTACTTTCTAACCCTTATGTTTATATTTACTTGTTAATTTTATATTCAAAATTCATTAAAATTTTTCTTCTTAAAAATCTGAACATGAAATAACTCCTATAGTAATAAATTTTGTACCTCTTTCAACAATAAAGGTAAACATATTTCTTTATGAAGTATTTGTTATATATTATTATGCTCAAAAGCAGTACTGTTAAAATACTAGAATTCTTGTAATGTAACTTTGATTTATTATTCAACTTCCCAAATTAGATTAGGTTGATTAACTTAGCGGTGTAATTGGTGTTCAATAGAAAACAAATATAATTAAAAAGAAGTGGTTGTAAATAAGCACAGAAATGCTCAATGATTTTTAGTTTTCTAATTCTTCTGTTTAGGAACTTTCTTAATGGTCATCTAGTATTAGGTTTGGGATTAAACTCTGGCGTGTAAGGCAAGAGAAGATCATAACTCAAATGAGCAGGGTTGGACGTTTTATCATAATGTTTTCTAATACTAAAATGACTCCTATTTTGAATAAAAATTTATTGATCCTATTTTGATTTTAATCAATGTTAAATTTTTGTAGCTTTCATAGTTTCTTATTGATTTTATCCATACCAGTCTTTTTAGAACTAAAGTTCCTACAATTTTTTAAACATTTTAGTTATAAATTGGTCATTTCTCACAGTTGTATTTAAAATATTAACAACCCTGTTTTTTAAACAACGACGTTTGTCTTTTTAGTGGTTGTTAAAAACTACCTAGAGAAAGAGAAAGAGTTCTCTGACTTGCTTCACTCAATTATTCAGTTTACTGAGCGAACGCGATAAAAACTTTGTTGCCACATAATAGGAATAAAACAATGCTACTTCGTGTTACATAACAAAAACCCTCTGGTGTGTCATTATTTAATAAACGACGTACCGGTATGCCACATCTACTTTCCTAGTAAAACTCTTACTCTTCAAAGGATTAAACTAATATTAATTATTTTTTTACTTACCAAAATATATAAATAACATGCATTTATTTTGTCTTCTAGATATGGAGTTACCCACTTTACAAAATGAAAAACGATGTATAACTTCCCAAACAATTGTTAATGGTGGACAAACATGCAGTGGATCAGTTGTTTTTGAAGAAAATTTCTCAAAACCAATCTCAAGAAAAAAATGGAATCATATTGTTCAATTTGCCGATGAGCCGGTAATTCTTCAGTTTTTTTTAACAATATATAAAATATGTTTATTTTAAAATATTTATTGTGTTTCTTTATTCTTGTTTCTTTTAAAAAAATTCTTCTTATTTAACCAGACTAATGTTACTTTAGTAATAGTGATGGCTTTTTAGGTTGGTTAAATATGTAAAAGTAGAAAATCTGCTCTAACTGTAGAAATCAGTGTTAAGTGTTTTTGTAAATTAATATATTTAGTTTTACTTTTTTTGAATTTTATCTCCTATCAGTGTTTATTTATGATTTGTCTAGAAAAATAATATAATTACATTTTCAGGATTTTGCTTTTGTTGTCTACAACTCAGACAGAGCCAATTCTTACACATCCAATGGTAAACTGATCATTAAACCGTCAATTCTTCCTTATGATTTAGTAAGACGTGGGGAATTGAATTTGACAGAGTACGTATTTTTGTTTATTTTTTAAAAATTACATTGAAAAGTTGTATCAAAATTTATAATTTTTGTTACACCTCTGTAATCGTTTTTCCCTTCTCACTTACTGAGCCTTAAACAAGAATATATAATGTCCATACATAATAAAATACTAATAGAGCCACTTTGTGGATAAAGAGCCACAAGGCTGTAAACAAAACAATTTACGTACGACAATTAATAAGTTAAATTACTCGTAGTATTATATGCCTGCATTTGATAGAAGGCCCTTCAGGAAAAACCATTTTACAGAGAGAACCAATTATTTACATAAAAGCGAAAATCATTGTATCTGAATACTGGTAACATTCTCTTTTATGAAAATACTTATGAACATTAATGTAAATGTGAAATTTTAAATTTTCAGATTTCTGCAATTTAATAGATTTTATTTTAAATTTAAAGTCAAAATGATACATAATTTAAATTACAAAACATACAATTAATTATATTCACTGCATGAAATATACTTATATATATATATATATATATATATATATATATATATATATGTGTGTGTGTGTGTGTGTGTGTGTGTGTGTGTGTGTGTGTGTGTGTGTGTGTGTGTGTGTGTGTGTGTGTGTGTGCATGCGTGTGTGCGTGTGTGTGTGTGTGTGTGCGTGTGTGTGTGTGTGTGTGTGTGTGGTGTGTGTGTGAGAGAGAGTGTGTGTGTGTGTGTTAATACAGTAAAACTTCACTAATTTGGAATTCAGATAATTTGGTCTAGTCTCAAAGATATCCATCTATAGAATTTTTTTTAGATGTCTAAGAAAATCTCAATTACTGTAACTAAATATGCCGGTAAGGTTTTTTTGTACTCAAAACAATATTTTTGCCACCAACAACATCTCTTAGCTGTGACAATGTGTCACAAGCTGTGTGTAACAATGAGCTTTTCTGTGGGAAAGCAGACAAAAATGGGCTCTACTGTGAGTTTCTACATTAGTATGAGTGCCAATACTATGGAAAATATTTTTGTCTTAACAAAAACTGCTAGTCCACTATCATGTTTCCATTTGCAGTTTCGAGGGCTGAGTGTGACTTGTCACTTTCACAGTCAATGTGTTAAAGCATGTATTATTATGCTCACACTTTACCGTTTTCAAGGATTTAAAAGGGTGTGACGTGTTTGTTACTTTTTACTGATTGTGTAGTTATTTAGCGCGAATATGAGTAGACTACAGTAGTAAGCTTAGTTTATGTAGTGAAATATGATTTGTTCATAAAGGATACAGAATTTGTTTTCTGTACAAAAACAGTATAAATGAGTTTCAGCTTCATCAAAATATGAAAGCTATTCAGTATATAGAAGCTGAAAGTACAATGAACAAATTTGGGGTGATAAAATCTACATTTTATTTCCAGAACAAGAACATTGCATTACAGAACTCTGCGTATCTTTAAACACCACATTTTTTATTGGCTTATAATTTATGTAGTTAGACAGTACATTTTTTGCCATTAAGTTTATTGTTTAACAAATATGATCCTGTAAAGTATGTAATTTCTATATATATATTTCTTAGGCTAATAATTGAAAAAATAGTGTTTTTCAAAATGAGCAATAGGTATACTATATCAAATAGTTATAAATTTCACTAGTTTTCTCAGTAAAACTAGTTTACAAGGAAAAAATCCTTAAATTTGGAATTTTCATAATTCAGACAAAGTTTAAGCTCCAATAAGTCCAAATTAGTGAAGTTTTACTATATTTAAAAAATATTAAAGTATAAAAATATAATTGTACAGAAATTTAACAAACAGGTCAGATATATTGTTTTAATATTCTTTAACAATTTCAAAATAAATTTTCATAAATAAATTTAATTTAATTAATTAATTTAATTTTAATTTAGTACCTACTCAAAAATTTGCAATATTTTACTAAATTGTCTAACTTTTGTGTTTTTTACAATAATAATTTTTGTGTGTGTTTTTTTAGTGAAAATTTATATAGCGACAGAGTAATAGTATTTTACTGTTTCATTATTCTCAACAATTTTTAAATTCACTTTTATCATTTTTATTGTGTTAGTGGGTTTAACTTTTTTTACTTTGACCACAAAAAAATATTAAAAAATTATATTTTATGAATGGGAACTTTTCTTTTAATAAATAAAACTGCAATAATTATAGCATAAATTTTTACAAGTTATCTAGAATTCTTTATCCAGAGTTGATTTTGAGGTGATGTTTTATTAGGAAGATAATGTATTAAATAATTTAAATCTATTACAATTTGTGTCAAAGAAATATCTGCACAGCTACTGTTAAGAATTACTAATGTATCTAATAAAACAACATAAAAATAAAATAGAAGAAAAATCACCATTTGAAAATAAAATCAAGTTTCTCGGGGCTCTATGTTTAATGCATTGTAACCTAATACAAAGCTAGGTTTATGCCAGGGTCTCTATCTTCGTGAATATCAACTGAACTGTCACTATAATGATCAGATTTACTTTCATAATAATAAAACTAGTTCATGATAGGTGTTGAGCATGACACATACATCTTTCTTTGTAGGCTTAGCTGTCTCATAATTGTATTCTCCCTCATAGGGGAAGATATGGTCCTATAAATGATATAAAATTAAAGTAAAAACAACCATAAATATGTCCACTTCTACAGTACATCATAAACATACAAATGGCAACTAACTAAATTGGTGGAAAAAACACAGTGCATTGTTTTGGCCCTGATTGCAATATTTTAACATTTGCTTGTAATAACACTGATTGTTTGTGTAAATGAGATACTATTTTTAGAGAGATGTGTTTCTTTATCTCCAGTCAAAGTTGGCAAATGAATACACCTCGAAAATTGTCATTATCCTTTGTATAAAACAATTTGCTATTATAAGTAACAGTTTACATACTGCAATACATGAATATGTAAAAGTAATACTAATAGAAATGTGAAGAATAAAAAATATATAACTCTAAGAAGTTTTTATGAAAAAAATTATATAAAAATTACAATTAAGGTTAATAATTGTCTTTATATAATGGTTTTTTTAGAGAGAAGTCTCAACTTTTTAGCTACACTGAAACGTTTGTCTTAGCAATTCAAAAATTTAACTGTTTAAATAGAATGTTTAATTTATTTATTTTATTGTTGCTTCTTCACTGTTATCCACTTTTAATTAGCATCATCACCACTGATCCTACCCCCACCATCTTCCCTCCACTCCTGCACTTTGTGCTCAGGTTTATCTAATTTTTCATTCAATAGTGATTTTTTTTCGTTCCTCTAAGTAGATTGATCTTATGTTTTATACCTTTTGCACAATTTTCTATCATTTTTTAAAATTAATAAATTTTAAATTGTTCCATTTTGTAATTTTTTCATAATACCAAAATTATTACACATTTTTAATTTTTTTAGTATTTTATTTTCTATCATTTAATTATGATAATTTAATAACATAATTTTTTATTATCAATATTTTTAACTAGAATAACTTTCTAACACTTATATACTTAACAGTAATACTATTTTTTTAATAGTTAGAATTTATATAAGTTATATTTGCTAGATGTTGAGATAATTTCAACACTGTCTCACCACCATTTTGCGTGTTCAAGTTTAAAAAGACTAAAGAGTCTGTCTTGACATTGTTTATCTTTTTATTTAGTTGTTTCTTTTATGTTTGAAGAATCTTTTCTCTGCCACAACTCAATGGCATTTTTAATAAGTGAATACACCTTCTTTATGGATTTGGTATACTTTATATAAAAATATTTCACCTATTTTAATGGGTATACAATTCCCCCTAGAAATCAAATTTGTTTACTGATTTTATACAATTTTTGCTCTAAAGATTAAATCAGGAAATAAATATTGGGAGTCTAAGCAACCATTATACAGAAACAATACATAGACCGGGTAGTACCTAGGCTTGTAGCAATAATTAACTCTAAATTAATGCTGGGCCATAACCACTTTAAACTAACAGCCCTATTACAGTATATTACTAATTATATTCTATTATATTGAAAGTTGAAATTAAATTAATTTGACGCAAATTATAGAACTTCAAATATTGGAGTTTAAACTTTATTACAAATACTTTTAAGCCATACTTATTATGAATTCTAAAAAATAAAAATAGTGTTTGTGCTGGATGTTGTATTTCAAATAATTGTTTATTGATGTATCTACATATTTATCATTCAGATGTACATCCAAAATAGACTTGACGCTGTGTTCAAAACATGCAAAAACATTTTTGGTGTTACCACCAGTTCAATCTGCCCGTTTGTCAACTCGCAACTCTTTTAGCTTTCGATATGGTAAAGTTGAAATCATAGCCAAGTTACCTGTTGGAGACTGGATATTTCCAGGTATTTTCCTTACTACCAATTACTTATAATTATGAATTATCTTAGGAGCAAAAAAAGCATCTTTGTACTATGTTTCTGCTACCAAAATTTCTATATGCTAGGTCGCTTGGATCATAAATAATCTAATCTAATAGACAATGGGTTAATTGTTATAACACACACACCCACATATATATATATATATATATATATATATATATATATATATATATACATATAAGTACATATAAATTTAGGGCTATTCTTGTATTATTTCTATATATGGACTAAGAAAAACTGTCAAATTTTACTAGTTTGAAGAAGAAACGCCAGGATTCACCAGCATTGCCATCCCAAAACATTTAACATTTTATATTGCAGAAAAATGGAAAGATATGTCTAAAGTCTCTCCTTTCCTTATTAATAAGGCCATTACTGCCTGTGCTGGAGATCCTGTAGAATCCATTAAAAACTTAGAAATAGAACACTGCTTGTTGCAACTGTAATAAGAGAAAACACGTTCTCTTTTAAAAATGACCTCTTTCTTTGAATAGGTCATGTTATCTATGGTTCCCTTAAAGAGGATCACAGATGCAGATATTTGATGAATGTCTTGGTAACGAATCCAAATCAGAACAGTCAGTAACAGATGTTGTACCCATTACAAAGATGGACTAAGGCGAGAAAGTGCAACAGCCTCTTTCATTCTCACTTTTGGGAAGCTGGACATACTAGAATTCAATCTAGTAGGCTACCAGAGGTTTTCAGTGAGTCTGTATATGGCTAATCCTTGGCGATATTATAAATGTTACCATTTTGGGCACATTAGCTCTTCCGGTTTGAAGCACAGGGTATATAGCGTTGAAGGCCATAATGCAAAGGATTGTATTAATGCTTCTAAGTGTGTCAACTGTAATGGTGATCATGCAGCATGATCATTTAACCGTTTTACTTTCAAGGAGGAGAAGGCATCATGGGCATTAAGGCTAAGGAGAGGATATCTTTTTCTGAAGCTAGCAAAATCCATAGAGCCACCCAACCAACCTAAGGTTGATGGTAGGACTTATGCCACCACTAAACCGTCCTGTATGAAGACCTGACCAAAAAAATTGGAATTTCAACTGAACAAGTAACTTCTCTGCTGTTGTTAGTCGCAAGTGGCCAGACTTTAAGTTTAGTACGACCTGTGATAACGTCGCGTGATTTGCCTGCTTTAACAATCTCTTTTGCGGGAGAGCTTTGTGGATGAAGTAAATCTCTGACTGACACTTTCAGCTACAGGCCAAATAAATTGCCAACTGCTAATAACCTTATTCTGTCCAAGACGATAACCCATAAATAAGAGTCAAGAACAGTTGCTCAACAATTAAAAACAACTATTATGGACACATAAGATAATGGCACTGTTGCCAGGCATGCCCTAAACTGAAATTTTTCTTTAAATTTGAAAAGTTCTCTTATTCGTCTACACTAAATTGCAAATTATCTGCAAAGGGAATTATTCACACAATACTTACCAAGTATTAAATGTTTTGTTTACTATTAAATGTTCTAGCAAAACTTTAAGTTTAACGATGCCCTAAACTGAAATTTTTCTTTAAATTTGAAAAGTTCTCTTATTCGTCTACACTAAATTGCAAATTATCTGCAAAGGGAATTATTCACACAATACTTACCAAGTATTCAACGTTTTGTTTACTATTAAATGTTCTAGCAAAATTTTAAGTTTAATGATTTTCTTCATTTTAATTTTTTTTCTTTATTTTAATTTCTAAAAATACATCTACAATTGTTTCTCTTTCTTAGTAGAAAATCCTGAAAAACACTAGTTTACAAATAAGTTGAGATTATTTTTTTTTATTTGCTTGCATTCATATAATAAATTTCTTTTATTATTATTATTATTATTATTATTATTATTATTATTATTATTACAGTTGTTATTATTTTTTAGAGATTTGGTTGGAGCCAAAAGAACAAACATATGGGCCTTATTTCATATCTGGACGTGTCAATTTAGCAATGTCTCGTGGTAACCAAGATCTGGTTTTAGATAACAATGACTTGAGTTGCCACCATCTGGAATGTGGCGTAATGGTGGGAGTTGGTGAGGTTGTTAAAGAAAACCTAATTTCAAAAAATTCAAGAAAATGCTGGAATGACAATTTTCACAATTTTACTTTTATCTGGACACCAGGTACAAATTTTACTTACTATTTATAATGTGCTGTGTTAAGATGTTGGTTTGTTTGTGTGTGTGTGTGTGTGTGTGTGTGTGTGTGTGTGTATGTGTGTGTGTGTGTGTGTGTGTGTGTGTGTGTGTGTGTGTGTGTCCATTGCATGCGTCCACATCTTGTGCAAAGGTGTGTGTGTATGTTTTGGAGTTCGATTTTTGTGACATCTTACTACATTGTGCGATCCTTTTTCAAGTTGTTTTAAGCATAATTGACAATAGACCAAACTAAAACTATATTTAAATCAAAATTAATATTCCTATCTAGTAACTACAATGCCTTCATAATGTTCCTACCATTTGTTTTATTTTTAAATTTGTAAATAATGATATCACAGAAGTTTTTACATACTATATCTTAAAAACTTGTGGATTATATAGATCTTTACAATGATTTTAGAGTAATTTTTTATAGACATTATTATACAGTTTTATAAACAATTTTGCTACACAATTTTGCCAAACTCTAAATCCTGGTACAGGCAGTTTGTTGCTTACTTCAATATAAATCAGATGGTGTTACCATTCAGTTTTAGTACTCAAAGATGTATGTAATGTTACTTTTGTTCAGATGGATAGTAAAATAAGGTTAAATCAATTTAAAATATAGATATTGTACCTTACTTACCTTACATTCCTTCCATACCTTACTTTCCTTACCGTACCTTACATTCCTGCTGAACGTAGACGTAGAACGTAGGGTCTTTCGTTAGACCTACAAAAGACAGAAGTGTATATTTTTTTATAATTCTATATTGTTTAATTATAATAATAGAACATACCTTTTTATAACTTTCAAACAAAAGTTTTTTAAAAATTGTTTTTTTTTTCTCATTGTAGTTCCACTATAACAAAAACTAATGTATGTTAAAACAAATTTACACATTCACAATATCATTGAACAAACTGATGTTATTTCAACATTTGGAGTCCTTTTTCAATAAATAAACAATATAACAGTAAATCAATTGAATGCATTAAATTTATCCATCTTATCTCATTTAATCAATCTGTACCACAAATTGCAAACTTTGTCTTCAGTTTAGGACTAGGTATAAGTTAATGCTACCTAAATAAAATTTGTACCTAAAATAAATCCTGATTATCCTAATTTATCTTACAAATTTATCCTTCAACGTTTGCACATTTTTTTTGTAATCAGGAATGACAACAGATCGAACACAATCAGTGTTTTTATTAATACCAGAGATTGAAAATAGTCCCTGGCTAATATAATTTTTGGAATCTTTTTGGTCATCTTTGAACATTTAATACTCTTTAATCAAAAGTACTTTCTAAAGCAATATCTCTCTAAGCAGCACCTTCAACATTTAAGTATTTTCTTGAGAGCTTTTTTTAGTTCTTTATCAAATACGTGATGTTGAATAATTGTGGTTACCAAAAAATAGTGCTCAATGACTTTGCCTCCATTTCGACAAATATTAAAAACATGCACAACAATTGCGTACTACTGGTACAGTACACACAGCTCAACATTCAGAGACTAACTGACAGGATGGGCACTTTTAGGCTAGATGTGAGGTACTTGACAACACTATACATCACCTCATAGCCGCCATATTGGATTAGCTTATATATTACTAAACAGACATCAGTATAAGGGCAATATCATTTACAAGATGGAGTACTCTAAACAAACAGTAAACATTAATAAAATGTATTGATATACCGCTTTCTTTTCCTAATTACAGGCTCATCTGTTACACTTTTCCATTAAAAGATTTAAAAAATAATGATAAATGCATATACTTGATAATGTACAATGCACATCAAATAATGCTCCTGAAATATGGTGCAGATGTTACAACAGAAAATAAGAATATATTTTCTTTAAATAGAATATTATAAAATTCTATTATGTTTTCTTGAGTAGTTTTCAACAGAAAGGCATTATCCATAACTCTCAAGTTATCATTGATTTTATATTTTAAAAAACTTGTGTGTGTGTGTGTGTGTGTGTGTGTATGTGTGTGTGTGTGTGTGTGTGTGTGTGTGTGTGTGTGTGTAGTGTTTTTTCAGTAAATGTTAAAAAAATTCTATGTTATAAAAATTGTGTTAATTTTTGTTTACAAAATTTAAAAACATTTTTTTTAGAAAATATGATATTTTTTATTGACGGAGAAGAAACACAACCACTACTACCAAAAGACTACATTAGCCTAACCAATTATTTAGAATTTAGTAAGGATGTCTCATCTTTGTGGAGGTCTGGTTCTAAAATTGCGCCATTTGATACTGAAGTAAGGATCTGGTTGTGTTATTCTATATTCTAGAAACTATTTATTCATAATTTTATTTTTATAATTAGTTTCTAAATAAACTTCTTTAAAAACCAAATTATAATTTTGGTTCAATTATATACATGGAAAAAATTGTAATTTTAGTTATCTTTTTCAATTCTTTCTATTAATTTACACTCTCCTTATGTATATATTGTACCAATTTTCAATCATTATTCAAATACGTTTTTATTTATTCAATTAAGTTCAAATAAAAATTTTTAACCTGTAGTGGATGACAATTGAAGTTAATACAGTTTTTTCAAATATTTATTCATTAATTAAATTTGAAAATCTGATATCTCAGTAGGATTCTAAATGAATAACTACATGTTTGAAATCCAGCACTTTTGCACAGATCTAACTTCCCCATCGCTATCAATCTATTAATTAAAGATATACAGTAGAGTCTCATTAAATCGAGGTAGATGGATTACTCCTTGGATTACCGAAAACTCGAGTTCATTAATTTGCATTAGAAAAAATAGAAGAACTTCATATGAACATTTCTTGGAAGCCCAACTCATTTTTTTCTCACTCCGTATTTGAAGTAAACTTTTCTTGGAAGCCTGACTCATTTTCTTTGCTTACGTTATTAATATAAACACATCTTGGAAGCCCGACTCATTTTCTTTGCATACCATATTGATATAAACATTTGTTGTAAGCCCGGCACATTTTCTTTGCACACCATATTGACATAAACATTTATTGGAAGCTCAACTCATTTTCTTTGAACACCATATTGATATAAACATTTGTTAGAAGCCCGACTCATGTTTTTTGCACACCATATTGATATAAACATTTCTTGGAAGCCCGACTCATTTATTTGCATACTGTATTGACATAAACATTTCTTGGAAGTACGACTTAATTCCTTTGTATACCTTATTGATATAAACATATCTTGGAAGCCTGACTCATTTTCTTTGCCCACCGTGTTGATATAAACATTTTTTGGAAGCCCAACTCATTTCTTTTGCATATCGTATTGATATAAATATTTCTTGGAAGCCTGACTCATCATTTTCTTTCAAATAGATAAAATAGGCTCAAATAGAAATAGGCTCGAATTATACGGAAGCTCGAAATATCGGATCTTGGATTTTCAAGGCTCTACTGTATATGAAATTATAAGAGACAGGATCCTTGCAATAATGAAGCTATACAAGAGATGAAAATGAGACATTAAAGGTCATCATCAACTTCATAAATAGTAACAAACAAAAATAACAGTCCTACACCATACAGTAGTATAGAGAGAAATATAAAAAATTCCAAGGAAAATTCACTTTCTATTTAGCCACTTAATATTGTGATTTTGTGGTATTTATATTATTGTAATTATAAAATTAAAAAATTTGTGTCAATCTTAGTAGAAATTGACTTTAATTTTTTTTATTTTAGTTATTTATTTTATCAAATATTTTATTTAAGGTAACTTGAATTTAAAGACTTTAGACATATTATTTCCTTTGGAAATATCATAAAAGTATATAAACATTTAAAATTTCTTATAAAATGTGGCATAAATTTGTTGTATAAACATAATTTTTCTTGACATATAAGAAATAATAAATTTTTTATTAATTTATTTTAATTAGTATCTATAAAAAAGCTTACAATACAAATTATTTTGTTAACAAATGTTAACTTTATTATTGTTTATGACATGTTATCTATGTAGATTTTTAGCTAAAAATTCACATGTTTTAAATTTAAAATTTTTTTAATTCTAGTTTGTTTCTTTGTAGTTATGAAAGATACAGCCTTCTTTTTAAATAGTCTACAAATAGGTTTAATGATTACAAAAGGTAAACATATTGCATTAGCTAGATAGTAGCTGAAAACTATTTCTTTTTTATGGCTGTAAAAATTAAAAACAAAAACACTTTTAAAAGTGTTTAGTGATTACTAGTAGCTCACGCGAAGATGGAATCAACAAATGTAAATACAAAAGCATTATAAAAGTTTTTTTTCATAACTATTTAGCTCCATGAACTACTACTAGAAACTTTTTCATTTCAATAGTGAAACAAATCTAATAACATTAGTAAAAAATGTATATTGATATAACAATTAAGAATTTGTTGTTGACTAAACTGTTCTAAACAATGTAGTATTTAAATGTCTTGCAACATTAAAATTTTATTACTAATAATTGGTTTTCTGTTTTAGTTTTATCTTCATTTAGGCCTGTCTGTGGGAGGAATTAGAAGCTTTCCAGATAATGTTCTTAGCAATGGAAGAAGCAAACCATGGATAAATAAAGAGTTGCGGGTAATATGAAAATTTCCTAAAAAACAACTTTGTATTTAGAAGAAAAGAACTATTCCTCCCCTGTCTTTATAGGCCTGGAGGGTAAAGGGTAACCTGATCAAAGCAATTTCATAGAAAAATACATTAAGTTGATTTTTACAGCAAACTTTTATATTGAAATATTTAAAAATAATTACGAGTTTTTTGGCGACTCGTATTTATTTATGTTAAATTATATTTCCTCCAATAATTATATAGCACCAATTAAAATTGTTGTACAATAAAGTATTAGGATTGTTTTAATGGCATACATAGAGTTTTAATATTAATAACAAACCAAATGGTGATTATTTAAAGTTATTAGGTTTGTTGAAAATATTTCAAATTAATCCTTTGATTGCCTGTCGACTACACAGACATTGACAAAAGGTGAAGAATGAGATTTTTGATTAAGTAGAAGACTAACAGACTTATCTTGGTAATATTCCGGTCTATTTTAAAGAAGACACACTTAACACTTAAGTCGGTTTTCCCACAAGGAAAACACACTACACACTTCCAAGACACATGCACAACTAAACAAAGATATAGAACACTCCCTACTACTCAAGGGTTGAGTTCAAGTATTTTATTTCATATGTATGTTTGTCATTATTGGATGTTGTCAGCTCAATCTCATTTACTCCCTGTATATGATAAGCAATTTCTATGTTACAATATACACCTTTAATGGGGTGTTTTAACAGGACTGGTATTACACTTCCCTTTGTATCAGGCGTTTAAACTATCATTATGTTGTGATTTACTCTACTTTTGTGAGTTGTGTGATGAAATATTTAATAATACATTAATAATGCTGTTATTGTTTTATTTATTTTAAAATTATATGTTTTATGTTAGTTATTTGATGTGGATAGAAAGGATAATTTAAATAAATGCTGTTTTGTAATTTAAAATTACAATTGTAAATTAAAAGTTAAAGCCACTCAACCAAAATATTTTTCTTTCTTCTAAATATCTGGTAAGAGAAAGAGAAAATGTTGCAGTAGTTGGTTCACAAAATGGTCTTGGCCAAGTATTAGTGTAGAAAACTTACTGTAGGGAAGCAGGTTTTGTTTTTATTGTTTATTGTTCGATAGTCAGAGTGAACTAGTGTGAACTAAGGCCAAATGTACAGAACTTAAACATTTACATGAAAAACTTTAAAAAGGCATAGACTGTGTATATCATTTGGAAAATGGGTTAAAATATAAAACTTTGGGAATAACAATATTAGAACACAAATTAACTCTGCCATTAGATGTTTAGTCCAAAACCTTAATGAACAGATATCCAAAACCAGTCACATTCTTGGTAGAGTACTTCATTTAATCAGGATAGCTTCTAAGATTTGTTGTTAATATGCACAGCTAACAAACTTTCTGAAATGATAAAAGCTGTTTTAAACCCTATTTAACTCAATCAGAAACCTATTGCTTAGGCTTACAATGGTGCAGGTGTAGTGAGAGCTCATCAGGAAGGTACTTGACTATTAAAATCTAATTTTCCAAATGCTAAATATGTACACTGTTATAGTCATCAATTCAATTTAGTTATTCAAAAATCCTTTTTCTGAAAACATAAAATCGGTTAGGTTGTTTTATTGCCAACATTAGTGGATTTTATTTATTTTCCTCGTACTGAATGTACTGAGTTCAGTTTATAATAAAAGATAGTATAATAAAACGGCTTCTCTAAGACGATGTCATTTCCAGATACAATTTGTTAGCAGTGTTAAGGATATATTACATTATATATCACAAATTTATCACACATTTTGAGGTAATAGAAACTTGAGGATGGCTGAGATGATGCTGCTACAAGTGGTGCTTTACTTAAAAATATAGAGTTTCTATATTTGTTTAAGCTTTTACTATGACGTAATGAAACTCGTCAATACAACACTATCAAAAGACAAAGTGCTTACAGTTTATTGGTGTCAGATACATCTAAACACCTCGATTTATTTGCTAATCGAAAAACGGCGAGCTCAACTACTCTACAAATAAAACAATAAATTACCATTTAGAATATTATCTACCTGCAAGCCTGTGGTTGAGCATTTACAGTACTAGGTAAATAAAAATAATTTCACTTTATTATTTGCATGATTTATGTTTTGAAATTTTATTGAATCAAATTGCTTCAATCAAGTAGTAACCTGATTTCAAGCTGCTTGGCCCCACCAGTGAAAATATTCTAGAGCCGTCACTTATGAACACTAAAACGCTAAAATAGTGATACATTTCGGACACACTTTATCCTTTATTATTCAGAGAGAGAAACTGAAATGAGTCACAGATGTGTATAGGATTAGGGATATCCAAATGCAATAGATACACATAATTTTTATAGTTTACAATTGTTTGTCATCAATATAAAGTAAACTTATAAGTCATCAATGTATAAAATGTCATCAATGTATTTTTCTAATTTGGACATTTCTAATTTGGACTTCTTGAAAATAAAATTTGTTAACAGCTTATCACTATTCTCCACACTCCAACTCGAGTGGGAAAAATCTACATCAATCATCACCTTCTTAGATGTAAATTATAACATTCACAGTAACATCTGCACAGTAGTCACATCAAGCCTAAAAGCCATTTACAATTCCTTTATTTCAGTAGTAATCATCCTATAAATATATACAAGCTATTCCATACAGGCAGGCAATCAGAGGCAGGCAAAACTATTTGTTCCAACTATTGCTGGACTAATTCTCTATGGAGAATTGGAAGACTTCAACAAAAACAGTCTTTTTGGAAGATATCAACAGCCTTTTAAAAAAATGCCCAAAATAACTCGATGAATATCCAAATCACTTAACATAACCCTTTGATTACTCTAAACCTTGAATAAAATAAAATAAACTGTCCTTAATTACATATTTTCATCCTAGTCTACAAAAAGTAAATAAAATATTCAGAGCTTATACTCATACCAAAAATATCTTCATTGACCCACTGTAAGTTTGGTTCAAGCAACCGCCCGATGTACAGAAAATTTAGTACATTGTAAATTACCAGATTTGAATAAACCCTATCCCTTGGCTCCTAACTATGGATGGTCTAAACATCAGGATGAAGAGCCACAGCCATGGCATTACAACCATGAATATAATAGATAGCCCAACACACTGCAAGTTGCATCACATCTTTTGCTGACATTTAAACAAAAAAAATAATTAAAGAAAGATTTTAACTCCCTCAGGACTGAGAGGAGGAGAGTTAGTGGTACACCAAGTCTAGAGAACTGCCTAACCTCAACATCAGGTAATTCCACTCACCTTCCCCCTAACCTCAATATCAGATAACTCCATTCATCTTTCCCCTTAACCTCAACATCAGTTAAGTAACTCATTCACCTTCCCCCTAATCTCAACATCAGGTAACTCCATTCACCTTTCCCCTAACCTCTACATCAGATTATTCCATTTACCTTCACCCTAACCTCAACTTCAGGTAACTCTATTTACCTTCCCTCTTAACTTAATATCAGGTAACTACACTCACCTTCTCCCTAAAACTCTATTCACATTCCCCCAAAACTCAATATCAGGTAACTCCATTTACCTTTCCCCTAACCTCAACATCACATATTTTATTCACATTCCCCTTAACTTCAACTTCAGATAACTCAATTTATTTTCCCCCTAACCTTAACATCAGGTAACCCCATTTACCCTCCCCCTAACCTCAACAACAGGTAACTAACTCATTTACCTTCCATTTAAAAGACTATATTTTTTATAATATTCCAAACAAATCATTTAAATTGACCAAATCAACAATCAGTAAATTAAACCATCAATAGGATTGTCTCTTGTCAAGCAAAAGGGTATCTTAAAACGGTTAAAATACAAAGGAAAAACCTTAAAGGCTTTATAAAAAATAATAAAATCATATCAAAATCATGTATAAGTTTTATTAAAAATCACTAGTTACATTTACAGTGGCTATAGTTATGTGAAATTTAATTACAGTGCATAAATACATAAATGTTATACACGTTTGAGACTCACTTCATTTTCTCTCTGATTCATAACAAGCACAGTGTGTCCAAAATATAACATTATTTTAGATTCATGTGTGTCTAGTTTAAGACTAAAGATCGGATCATAATTAATATAAGTCTGTCACTCTCCTATCTAGCCCAAAAAAGTCTCAGAAACGTTTTAAGCTCTACCCGTTGACCTAATTGTTTGTCAAATGTCAGTGATTCACTTGCCATGCTGCATTAATTTCTCTGTCCACGTGTCTTAGCTGCTTGAGTCTTTTAATGCAGTGTTCTGGCATATATTATTATAGTAAGTTGATTAGAGCTTAACTTGTGAAAACAATTCACAAGGGTAAATATTAGTAGTGTTCCCTCAAAATCTCACTACACACTAGTTTATTAACACAGACTAGTTTTGGCAATGATGTCACCTTCATGGGTTATTGGCTAATACTAAAACACGTGTAAATACTTACAAACTCGCCTATAGTAGCACTTACTTATATTTGCTGAATTAATGTGTTTGTTTGTCTGTACGTTTAATTGTAAGGTCTAGGAAGTTGAGAGAGTTTTGTTGTTCTGTTTCAATGGTGTATGTTAGTTTGGGGTGTATGGAATTAAGGTGTTTTAAAAATATGTGTGTTCGGCGTATGTTACCTTTGTATAATGTTATGATATCGTTGACGTATCTATACCAGTAAATTATGTTATCTGAGTATTTATTGTTTTGTAAAATGTTGTTTTGTGCAATATGGATCTCCTCAAACCACCCAAACCAACATAAACTAGCAGCTTACAACACCATGATATATCGCCTGCTTAAAACACCGTTAGACAAAGAAGAACACTGCCAAGAGTTAAACACCATAAAACATAAAGCACAAACTAACGGATACAACAAAACAATGATTGACAAATTATACAATACCTAAAAAACAAACTCAACAACCCAAATACAAACACATAACACAACAATCCCATAAAATACTTAACAATATCATACAGATCATCCAAAACCCACAATCTAACCAACACACTACGAAAATACAACTACAAAAAAGCCTACTACATACACAACACTCTCAATAAACAATTTAAACCTAATAAAAAAATCAACGACATTTACAAAGAGTTTACAAACTAACTTGCAATTGGTGTCCCAGTTTTTACATAGACCAGACAGGGAGGTCTTTCTACACATGCTACCATGAACATTTAAATGCACTACCAAACAATAATTACCAATCAAACTTCGTGGATCATCTCAACTCCACAAAACATGACTACATACTCGTAGCATCTAACCTACAAATTCTTCATAAACAACACAGAAATAACATTACACAACTGAACAATACAAAATATACAGACACTTCAAACTACACCCTACACACATACTCAATACACAAATACATTACAACTCACACACACTTTTTGACATCAAAACTCCTAATATTCGCAAAGTACATCCACCCCACCATAATATCCCCCCCCTAATACCCTAACCTACGAAAACCTTGAGATCAGTTACGGTCTGAGTTGACAATGGGACACATTTCCCGAAGCCGTTGTCCTCAACAAATATAAGTAAGTGATACTATAGGCAAGTTTATAAACATTTACAAGTGTTTTAGTGAAAACTAGTAGCTCACGCAAAGATGAAATCAACAAATATTACTAATACTATTATTATATGTAAATATTATGTGTAAATATACACTATTTGTTTATTACTGTATGTGTAATCTATATATATATATATATATATATATATATATATATATATATATATATATATATATATGAAGTTAATATATTACTATTGTAAGTAATTTTATCCACCATTAAGTGCAATAATTTTACCTTGAGTGATTATTCTCACTCAAGGTAAAATTATTGCACTTAATGGTGGATAAAATTACTTACAATAGTAATATATTAACTTCATAAAGTCAGTGCAACGGAAAAACAATGGATAACGTTAAATATCAAGAATATATATATATATATAGATTTTTTGGACTAGGAGACTGACAAACTTACCTCGGTAAGTGTCCACTCTGTAGTCTTGAAATAGAAACACACAAAAGCACTTAAACAATGATATATTTCAACCACACAGTGGTCTTTGTCAATCGAAGAGAAAACACAAAAAGAAATATGAGAGAATGAAATAAAATAATTGTAATCCTTTCAATATAAAATAATTTTATTTCATTCTCTCATATTTCTTTTTGTGTTTTCTCTTCGATTGACAAAGACCACTGTGTGGTTGAAATATATCATTGTTTAAGTGCTTTTATGTGTTTCTATTTCAAGACTACAGAGTGGACTCTTACCAAGGTAAGTCTGTCAGTCTCCTAGTCCAAAAAATCTAAATAATCTTTACCAACCAAAACTAACCTATATATATATATATATATATATATATATATATATAGATTTTTTGGACTAGGAGACTGACAGACTTACCTTGGTAAGAGTCCACTGATTATTTAGGTGTGAAAAGAAAGGTGGAAGTATTTTTACATTCAAGACCATGATTGATTCAACACTTTCATCAGTACCTCCCTTACCAATAAAAATTAATTATTTACTTATTATACCTTCTTTAAAAAAAAAGTTATGTAAACTACAAATGTATATAAAGTAGATTTTTGTATTGAAAAATATATTTCAAAAACTTTAAATGTTTTTCAGTCGGTTTTCAACTTCTGGCGTGCTCAAAAAGATTGGGAGCCAACGTGGATTGGTGGCTCTGCTTTGGAGATAGATTACATCAAAGTATCTTCGCTATAAATTAAAGAAATGGTTTTGAGTTTTATCATCAATAATTATAGTAGTTTATAGACAATAATTTTGTAAAAATTGTTTAGTTTTTAAATAATCTTTTAGCGATAACAGTTATTGGATTCTGAATGGATTAAACAAATTATAATTATGTAAATATTTCTATCATTATTTATCCTAATAAGACATTATTTAGTTGCATCCACTAGAAAAAGTGAAAAAATGATAATTTAAAAGAAATGTGTGTGGAGTATAGTTTTAGAGTAAAAGAATGTTTTAGAACTAAATATTAATCACCCTTAATTAGAGTAGATATTTTTCTTATAAATAAACAATGTAAAATAACATCATTGAAGTAACTTTAAAAAAAAAAATTAACAAAATAAAAAGGTAGATTGTAATATGAATTAATAAAAAAAACTTAGCAATATTATGTCAGTAAAATGTTTAAAACACTTACTCAAACAAAACTATTTTGACTGCTTTGAGCAATTACTATTAGGGTCTATGATTAGCACTAGGGAAATCACTTAAACATGAACTTTAATTATAGGTCTATGCAAGTTGTAATACTAAATTCTACAAAATAATTTCACCAATATCATGAACAACAAAAGTAAAATATTTTACAACATTCATTTAACATATAATTCATAAGTTAATGGACAGAACTTTTGAAAAAATTATTTATCCAATAATTTTTAAAAAATTATACTGTAAAAAGATTCAAGCTGCCGGTTCTTGTATGGGAACCAGTGAAAGTGACTAGGAGGCACGTCCAGGCTGTACAAAGGATGATCAAAAACATCCCATTTGAACCTGGCCAAAAGTTATCTGGTTTTTGAGCAGTGAGAGTGCAACTGTTGTCACCCACAAACACAACACTACATGTCAGAAGGCCACAAAGCTTGTTTTGGATCACTCTCTTAGTCTTTTAAGAGTTACGCAGTAGACTCCAGGAGTGATAATTGTACCATGTTGCATAAAACCAACAAGTAAAATGCCCTTAACATCCCAAAAAACTGTAGCCACGAATTTAATTAATCACTTTAACATTGTTTATGACTATCCAAACTTTAAATTTAGTAAATTGATGAAAACTTACTGAGACATAACGTTTTCAATTTCTCCATGGAGATCTTCATCGGTGTCTTCTGCTTGGAGATGTTAGGTTAAGGGGTGAAAATTTTAATGGCAGGTTTTCGATAGTATCAAAGAGTACATGTTATTTATATTGGGTTTGTTTGTTTAATATGTTTGTACTTTGTGTTTTTGTATGTCTGTATATTTCATATTGTTCTACTGTGTTGAGATGTGATCCTTTTGTGTTGATGTGTAGGATTTCTAGGTTATGGTAAATGTCTGTGTATTTGTGTCCTATTTCTTTTATGTGATTCTAAAATGCTGAGTTGATGCTCTGTTTGTGTTAATTGACTCTTTATTTAAAGCTGCGACCTCTTTGTCCAATATAGAATTTGTTGCATTTGTCGCAGTTTAGTTTGTATATGCCTGGTGTATATGCTTGTAGTTTATCTTTGTTCTTGGTGCCATCTTGTATTTTGTATTGTAACTTGTTATTAGTTTTGTATGCTATTTTGTATCCTGTTTTTTGAAATTTGGGAGCTATTTGATTTTTTGTTTTGTTTATGTGTGGTAATGTGATGTATTTGTTTTCCCTCTGTGTAGTGATAATTTTAGCTTTTTTTGTATATTGTGCCATAGTTTGTCTATAATTGTGGTGTTGTATCCATTTGTGAATACTAAAAATGTATTGGTGTCTAGTTCTTTGTTTATTATTCTGTGGACATTGGAACATCTTTAAGTCTATAGAGCATCGATCTGAAGGCAGCATGTTTGTGTTGGATAGGGTGGTTTGAGGTGTTGTGGGTAAGTGTTTTTGTCGTTATGAATTCAAGATGATTACAACAAGCAACTTTAAGTAAAAATAATTGAGAAATCCGTCAACAGAAAAATGGTTGAACTACTTGAGAAAAATAAGGGAAATCAGAGATATTAGGAGATGTATTATTTATATCGATTAATCTTACAATGCTTCACATACAAACTGAATGACCTAGATTGATGAATTTTAAAGAGAATGAAAACCTCTTTGTAAAGAGTCATTATTCTCCATGCAGGAAATGAGAATGGTTTTCTCAAAAATGCCCTTGTTACATTTATTTCTGGTAGAAAGCCAAGGCTATCATTATGACATGAATTTTAATAATTACATAAAATAGATTAAAGAGAAGCAAATGCCAAATATTTGACTGAAATGTGTGATTAGATAGGTCATGCTTCTTAACACAATTCTCAAGGTGATCCAGCTTTTAGAATGAACAGTAAAAAGGCTGACATAATAAAGTGAACTCCGTAAACTCAAATACAAAGTCTATACTTAAAAACAAATAACCTCAAATACATGTCCTTAAAACATCTAACAACCAAAAAACACCTATACAAGACAAAAACATGACATGGCAGGAGCATACAAGACCATGTGTATCAACTTCTACATAGGTAAAACAGGAATAAACTTTACCATACAATACAAGGAGCATATAAAAGACATAAAAACACAATCCAAATCAAATTTTGGCTTTCCTATACTTAATACACTAGCCTAAATTTTTTCATTTCATCAACAAAAACCAACAAACTAAACACAACAGAAAACTACGGAATATACAAATACCAAAACCCATCCACAAAACATTCTAAACAACAAAACACACTCACATCAAATATTATATTCAAGCTCATAACTAACAACTACTTATGAACAATGATACAACACACCTGAGTAACAGTCTTGTATGTAACTCACACCATTGAACAGTAGTGTGAAACACATCTGCTGCAAAATATCAGTTAGTAGTGGCTTTTTTACCAAGTGATATCAATAAATATAGTAATAAAGTGGTTGAGAATGAGAAATATAAGGTTCCCTACAAACATGCCTAAACCAGAACTGTAATCAACTATAAAAACATATAAAAACTGAGCTAATAATATTTGACTTCATCTTCCCTTAAGCTACGAGATTTAAACAACTTAAAATTTATATTAATGTGACTGAAAGTGACCACAAAGTTCTTTATTTGCCTTCTTGTTAAATGAAAATATATCCAATGGTTTCGAGTTTAATGAAAAAAAATGTTGCTAAATGCAATATTTCTTTTTTAATAGAAGTTAAAAATTGGTTGAAGAGGTGTGCTTGGAAATAACTCCCCAACAATGGATTAATAAGTGTTGAGGATAAGATCAGAAATTGTTATTTTTGCAATTTTAAAAACACGGTATTAGCTCACTATCATGGGAATAGTTATACCTTTATTATTACAACTTTTTTTTAAATCAACATGTAAAACATATACTTATGAAAGTTTATAAAGTTTCAAAGTTGAAAATTCTATAAAGTATAAAATCTCCAGAGCATATGTAAGAGTTTTAATTTATTATATAGGAATTTTCCATTTTATTGTAATATATTTTATCTACATTATGCATTTTTAACAATTTTTTAAAAATATATGTTGCAGGGAGTCCAAATTAAGTCTATCGCTGTAATATTGCACATAATCAGTAGGATTAATTATCTACAGATTTTTCATTTACAGTTTATTCTTTTCCAATAAATAAAAAAATAATTAAATACTTTTTTACATATTTGATATATTTTTTGTACTTCAATTTTTTAATATATCTTTATTTTTTTCTAAGATACGATGTTTTTTTTAAAAATAAATATCAGAGACAACATAAACTTTCACAATCACACATCCATACAGAATAACATTGACCTTATTCACAAAATTAAAGACATCCATATACCACACAACTCCACCATTGCCTCATTCGACATAAAAAACCTATACACTAATGTGCCAATAGAACAAAAACTCCAAATACTACAAAATATGCTCACAGCAAACAACACTCCACATAAACTCACACACAAAATCATAACACTCACCAAATGCCCACCATAAACACCTTAAACAATAAACCTATCATAAATAATGAACATTCAATCCTTAAATCAATTATTCAAAAACGTGACAAACACAACCTAAATATCTTAAAAGCAGACAAAGGTAATTCCATCGTAATAATGCACCAACAAGACATCGACAGGAAAGGAAATAGTTTCATAACTGAAAACAAAATAACCGAACTCCAATCAGACCCCACACCTAAATTTCAAACAGAAATTAAAAATCTTCTGAATAAATACAACGAAATCATGAAAAGAGAACAAAAGAAATATTACAAACAAATAAAACCCCAAGCCCCCACATTAAATGCTTTACCTAAAATCCACAAAGAAAACACACCCATCCATTCTCTAATCAATCACATACATGCACCATCACATAAACTAGCCAAATACATAGACAAACTTATCAGAGACAACATAAACTTTCACAATCACACATACATACACAATAACATAGACCTCATTCACAAAATTCAAGACATCCACATACCACACAACTCCACCATTGCCTCGTTTGACATAAAAAACCTATACACTAATGTGCCAATAGAATAAACACTCCACATACTACGAAATATGCTCACAGCAAACAACACTCCACATAAACTCACACATGAAATCATCACACTCACCAAACTCGTCATATCACAAAACTACTTCACATACCAACACAAATTCTACACACAGAAAGACGGCCTCCCTATGGGTTCCCCCATCTCAGAATTCCTAGCAGAAATATTTCTACATTATATCGAACAACAATACATTCTACAGCACAACAATCATACACATAAAATAATTTATTACCATAGATACGTAGATGACATTTTAATACTATACAAGGGCAACAAATGGCAAATCAAAGAACTACACAATTACATTAATACCATACACCAAAACCTCATATTTACCCTCGAATTAGAAGAAAACAATAAAATAAACTTTCTAGACCTTACCATCACCAAACACAACACCAGACAATTTCAAAATATACAGAAAACCAACAACTACCAATACTGTCATACATAATACATCTAATCACCCCACAAACACGCTGCATTTAATCATATGGTACACCGCCTAATCAATATACCAATGCTACAGAAAGACTACGACGACGAACTTAATACCATAAAATATATCACTCAACAAAACGGCTACCAACACACACTCATAGACAACATACTCAGGAAAATTAAACATAAACGCCAACAAACGGTCACGCAGACAAACCACACAAAAAACAACAAATACATATCCCTCACCTAAACAACAAAAACACACACAAAATAGCCTCCATATTCAAAAAACTCTATTACCAAATATCCTACAAAATAACAAACATTTTAAGACAGCACATACAACCTTTTAAAAAGAAACTGACAAATACAAATTCTCAGGTATTTACAAATAAACTTGTAACAAATGTCCCAGCTATTACATCGGCCAAACCGGAAGGTCATTCTATACATACTTCGAAGAACACATTACCCAAAGAAACCAAACAAACCAAAAATCCTGCTATGCAAAACATAAAAAACATGCAACACACACACACACACGGACATACATACTAATTTAAAAGTTCTTACTTCTTTAATTCTTTTTACTTCTTTGCACAGACATCCAGCTTTAAGAGTAACCGATAGCCCGATGTCCACAGTATATTGTCCTTGCCAGCCCCCAATACTTCTTTTTTATGAGAATATTTTGCCATGTTGCTACTTCGGCTCTCAGGAAGTCCCTCATTGGTATGGGGTATGTGCAGTCAAACAAAATGGGCTTTACGCTTTCATCTTCTCGCTCACAAAGTGCGAACATTTTTATTTAAAAATAAATTTTTAGCTACAAAATTGTTGAGAAATATGTAAGTTACAAATTTTATAACAGTTTAGCAGAAAGAAAATATTTAGAATGAATTTACAGGAAATGTTTAGATGAACGGAATTGAAACGACATGGTGCCTAATAAAATAGCTGTTATTTTCATTTCCTTCATGGGACATCGTGCAAATTGATACCTTCGATCTAATATGCTCTTGACAGATTGAGCTGTTACATTCATGACCCTTCTGTTTTGTATAACGTTTCTTTGTTATTTGACAGTTCGTACATCGTGGGGCCTTACCTCCGAGATTTTCTAAAATAAAATCAAATTCTGTGTAAATTCCGCGTCAAACAATTATATTTTTTATATAAGTAGCATTGTTCTTTAATTTCTATGAAATGTTTTTATTTTTTTTAAATTTTTTTAATTTTATTTAATGGGTAGGTGAAAATCTTCAAAAAGACGCTGCGCAATCCGTATTACGCAACAGTGTGCGATTCTTACTCACTAAAAACACCTCCCTTTCTCATGACCAGTTGAAGCAACTGACTAATGACTTTCATTTATAATTAAAAATAAAAAAAATAAAAAAATAAAATGGTGTTGGAAAACTTAAGTTTCTCTTTGTTCTAAAGTGGCCAAATCATGTGGTCTAGTTCTTTGAAGACGGCGGACATGCCTAGTCACATCAAGGACTGGCTCAATCTCCTGATTAGGATGTATATGCAGTCTATGCAAATGCTTAGAGGCATAAACCTTAACCTCATCTATAACAAATTTGATTTTCAGATCCCGGTGCAGGTCTTCATTTCTAATGTACCATGGTGCATTTACCATGTTACGTAATACCTTATTTTGAAATGTCTGAATCATTTTCAAATTTGTTTTTTTGGTACATCCCCATAATTGAATACCATATGTCCAGATGGGTTTTAGAATTTGGTTGTATAATCTTATTTTATTATTCAGTGATAGTTCAGAACTACGGCCCATCAACCAGTATAACTTTCTATATTTGACATTTAGTTCTTCTTTTTTTCTTTTTTACATGTTCCTTCTACTTCAATTTTGCATCCAGTGTCATACCTAGGTATTTTGCTGTGTTTGCTGTTGGTATAGCATTGCCATTTATCAGTATTTGTGGAGTAATAACCTTTCTGTTTGTATAGGTTACAAGAACGGATTTAGTTTCATTTAACTTAATGCGCCATTTTTTAGTCCAGATATAAAGATTATTCATGGCAGCTTGTAAACTATTGGCTGCTTTTGTAACAGAGTTATCTGTTGATAAAAGTGCGGTATCATCAGCAAACGTGGCTGTCATTATGTTATTACCCAATGGAATATCAGCCGTATATAGTAGGTAAAGTGTAGGCCCCAGTACACTACCCTGGGGTACTCCAGCAGATATCTTTTTCAAGTCTGAATAGTCTTTATCATATCTAACCCTAATCTTTCTTCTAAATATGATGAAAGTATTTGATAAAACGGTATTGGTAAATCTCTATAGAACTTATATATACTTCAACCCTTCATGCCATACTTTATCAAATGCTTGGGCTACATCCAAGAAAGCAGCCATGCAGATTTTTTTTCTTCTAAAGCATTTTCTATTGTATTAGTGATATGATGAACCTGATCGATTGTAGAATGTTTACTTCTAAAACCAAATTGGTGACCTGGAATCAGTTGCTTTTCATTTATAATCTGTGAAAGTCTTTTTAATAGAAGTCTTTCAAATATTTTTGAAATAATTGGCAAAGCGAAATTGGTCGGTAGGATGTGACTTCTGTAGGAGGTTTACCTGGTTTGGGTATTACTATAATTTCAGCTATTTTCCAGTGTTTAGGTACATATTTAATTTTGAAGCATGCATTTATTATAAGCTGCAACTTCAATATAACAATGTCCGGTAGCTCTTTCATTATTTTCCCTGTAACTAGATCATAGCCAGGTGATTTTCTTTCACTTAAATGATGTTTAATTATATCCCTAATTTCTTTAAGTGTTACACATTGAATACTTGTACTGCATGAAATATTGTTAAGGTTTATTAAGATTGGATTTAAGTTTGTATTAAGTGGAGTAAACACTTCTTCTAAATAATCAGCAAATAATTCAGCTTTTTGCTTCGCACTTTTAGCCCAATTACCGTCTCTCATTTTCAAAGGCGGATTTTGAACAATAGGCCTATTTAGCTTTCTGGCAGCCTTCCACAAAGAATAGTTGGTAGTTTCATCATCTGTTAAGCTATTAAGAAAAGTGCTTAAGGATTCGTTTTTAATTTCCTTAATGCGTTTTCTCAACACATTGTTGAGACGATTAACCAATGATTTATCTTCAGGCGACCTAGATTGATGCCATTTTCTTCTAGCTCTTCTTTTAGCAAGAATCATCTCTCTAACATCTTCTGGATAGCTTATTTCTCTATACTTTTTAACATACGATATTGGAGTACTCTCTTCAGCTGCTTGTTGAATGTCTGCTGTTAACTGTTCAACTTTATTATCAATTTCATCTGGTGTGTCCATTAGAGATTGGAGATTTATAAAGTCATAGAGTTTTTCCCTAAAGATTTCCCAATTAGTTAGTTTATTGGTAAGTTTAGGGAGGTTGTTATTTATATTCACCCTTTCACTTAATGTGAGTATCACTGGGGTATGGTCTGAGGATAGATCATCCCCCCCTTTCACAGTAATATGAATCTTTGCTATACCTTTTGAAATGAAGAAATCAATCAAATCAGGGATTTTGTCAGGGTCCGATGGCCAATACGTTGGGAATCCCGATGAGGAGAACACACATCTATAGTCCATAGCTGCTCGATATAGTTCCCTTCCTTTAGTATTTGTTAACCTTGATCCCCAGTGCATATGCTTAGCATTAAAGTCTCCTCCAATAACGAAGCTATTGCCAAGCATTCCAAATACATTTCTATAGTCATATTGCGATAGCTTTTGTCTCGGTGAGCAATAGATGGCTGATATTTTAACATCCTTATTATTTGCTTTAATATTTATCGTAGTTACTTGCATTTTAAATGTTTCTACTTTTAACTCTTCATAGTGTTGTATATTGTTTTTAATTAAAATGGCAGAGCCACCTCTAGCTTTATTGTCTGGGTGCAAGGCGTGGTAACATATGTACTGTGGTATTCTTATAAGAGATTGCTTTGAGCAATGCGTTCCCGATATTAAACATATATCAATATCTTCATTATTCAAAAATATTTGAAATTCATAAATATGTTTATGGAGTCCATTTGCATTCCATGTAACAATTCTTAGTTCATCATTCATTTCTATTTTTGCCATTCACTGGAGTTTTAGTATGATTTGATTTCATTTTTTTAATCTCATCAGTTAACAGCTATATTGATCTTTCCTGGCCTTCTAATCTTTGTAGAATTTGACTAATTGCATACTTGATTGAGTTTTCATCTTCTTTTCTCTGGTTTTTTATTATACTGGCATAAGACTTTGGTTTATCAGTTACTTGAATAATACCTGGTGAATTATTGATAACCTCTCTAGGATAGTTAATGTTTAGGTTATTTCTTGCTCTTTGTTTTGTTCCTCTTTGATTTCTATTTCTTTCTTGATAGGTTTTAGCAATTACACATCCTCTATAACTTGCTAGGTGATCCCCTCGACAGTTAACACATTTAGGTTTATCTTCTTTTTTCAGCTGGCAATCTTTAGTAAGATGCTTTCCAGCACATTTCACACAAGCGAAGTCCCTCTTGCAGTAACCCTGTGTATGTCCAAATGCCTGACATCTCTTGCATTGCAGTACTAAATTTGCATTTCATTTCACAGCTTCAATTTTTACTCCTATTCCCATTGATTTTATAGAAAAAATTTGTTCCATACTTTCTTCATTATGAAATGAGAGCATAAACAGTTGAAGGCCCCTTCTCACTACAAACCTCTCTCCTGCTTTGTTCTCTTTCACTTCTTTTTTTATTATATTTTTAGCATCTACAATTTGGAAACCTTTACCTTTTAAGTCATCAACTATTTCTTGGACATCACATGATGGGTCCATAACCACGTGCCATAACTTTTAATAACCTAGTAGCTTTATTTTCATACGTATGCCATTGCGTTCCACTTTTATTCAAGTTTTCAGTTACCACTCTATAAGTTTCACCATCACTTACTTTTACTTTCCAAATGTTATTATTATATGAGGTGTAGTTGCACTCTTTATCGGTTACTTGCTTGACTAGATTTCTTAAGTCGCTAAATGCTGCTATATCCGAAACAATGATAGGTGGAGGAACTCTCTGTTTTTTCTCAATATTACTGACATTTTTGATTGTACGATTTGGTTTCTCAATATCCTTTTCAGAAACTGACTCAGGGCTTGATTGTATCCTCCTTTTTTTGGCTGGTCGCTTACCTTTTTTTAGGATCCAGTCTGTTTCCCTAATGAGTTCATCTTCATCTGTACTATAACTTGTCCTTACTAATGTAGAACTAGATTCGCCTTGATGAGAATTTTGCATTTTCCTTTCTAAACTCTGAATTAATTTTTGTAACTCATTCACTCTTTTCAAGAGATTTTCTAGCCGCCACTTCTTTTTTCCATTCTTCGTAGTAGCTGGGTTGTTCCTCAATCGCCACTTCATTCATCTCCATACTAGGATTGGTAGTAATGGTTTTTTTTTATTTCAATGTCGGTGATCTTATTACTTTAGTGCTTTTTTTAAAAGCGTCATTAAATTGCAATAGATGGCTCTCCCCAGAATCCAATGAGCCGACTTCCTGAGAGGGTGGATTTTCCAGCGATGCTGGTCTGCCACCTGGGGTACTATATCCGTGGGTTTTGTCCATTGCATTGAAATGGTATTGCAATTTATACCTTTGCCAGGTATATATCTGCCGCTCCTCGGGAGACAGACGCAGACCAGAAAGCCGCTCACTATGAGACAGACGCTTCTGGATTTGTAGAGGATTTTTTGTGGACTCGTACCACAAGCATGCCTTACTGCGGGTTTTTCTACTGCCCTACCCGCCGGGCAAATGAAGGGTTTTTATGAATAAATTTTAAAATAATATTTTATTCTAGAAAAAATAAATTTTACGAAAAACGTTTCATAATTGAGTAATAAATTTACATGGCTTTTGACTCCTGATAGAACATTCTGACTATATATATATATATATATATATATATATATATATATATATATATATATATATATATACTCTGCTTGAGCGGTATAGATAAATTTTCAATTGAAGCTCTTTTCAAAAGATTAGTCTTGGATTTGCCTTTGCTAACTCAGTGATGAATACTCTTCTAGTAGTTTTTATCCCAGCGTTTTCCATATATATAATCTGAACATTGATTCTTGCCTGTTGATTCATTGCCCGTCTCTGTTACTCTTTTTCTGATTATTCCTTTATTCTATCAACTACATGAATTCCTTCCTTTGATAAGTTTTAGAATAAAATCACATCTGGTTTGAATAAATCTCCTGTTTCGTGATCGATTTCTTCGTCTCATTGTAATGTTTTCGACATTATGATATTTATGTTTTATTTTGGAACGTATAAAACCAAAAGTGTTTGATTATGATTGGCCCCAAAACCAAATATAGTGCTAAAAGCTATAACAAATAGTCGCACTGTTAGAACAGCCATAACTGAACAGTAGCGCGACACTTTACCCCCACCCCAAATCACTGCAGAACGCTTAGTCATGGGATTAACACCAGAAACGGGTGTCAGATAAGGCCAATGACACGTAGCTAGCTCATCAAAACTGTAGTGTAAAAGAATAAAAAATTTCTTGACAGTAACTAATTTTGCTAGGGCTTCCCTAACTGCGCGACCGACCGCGCGTTCATAGGTAACATAAGTTGTAAGTGGGAAACGTATTGGTGAGGGTGGTTTGAACAATACTGGCAGCCTATATGTTTGAGTCTTTAAATTTTAAAACATCGTAGTCTCAACTATACGTATGCATACTATATGATATGTTCGGACTTGCGTATCTAATGTTCGGCGTTTATAATTATCTAAGTAATTATCCAATGAATCCTCGATAGATATTAGAATTGAACATTAGTTTTATATAATGTATTACACTAACTCCATACAGCGGCAGTTAGAAGAATAGGGTGAAAACGAACTAAAGTTCTATAGAACTATAGAGACGAGGCAGTTCTCTACTGTACTCTTTTGTGAATAGTTCAAGCGAACTAATTCGTTCATGCATTTCAAATTCTGGCCATAATAATAACATGAGAAATGGGTGTGTCAATGTAGGGCCTAGAAAAATTAATATTTGTTTTTAGTTAGATATTATTCAACTTAAAATTTACTTTCTACAAAATTTGGATTATTCACATGTAGTTTTTTTTACCGTTACTTCAATAAAAATGTATTTATATTTGAAAATTGCAATTTTGTTTGCCACTTTGACAAATGTTTTTGAAGAAGGTAACATTCTCTGTATAGTACAATAGTGTTTGTGTTGTTTTAACTAGATTGATAAGAGTGTCTGAAAATACAGCTTCTAAAAATAATTTGGCTCTTCACTAACAACATGTATGGACATTAATTGAAAATTCTAAATTTTCCTACATATATTACTCGAATTATTACGAATTACTCGAATTATTTTAAATCTAAAAACCGTTAACAGTTATTTAGATATTAACACTTATGCTGTTGAAAAATTTTCTTTCCAAAAGAGAGCATTATTTTACTTTATAATAAAAGATAGCTATTTTACAACTTTCCTTCAAAGAGTCTGATTAGGTTAGATTTAAATAAGAAAAGTAATGAGCTTTTTAACATTAAACTTGACATAACAATTATTTATGTTTATTAACAAATGGTTTGTCATATATTTTTACATATTAAAAACAAAAAAATTGTTAAGTTCTAAAAAACAAAATTTATAGTTGAAATCTGAAAAAAAATTCAAACAATCAAATGATTGGCCCAACATACTGAAAACTGTTGTCACTTCGTCTCCTAGAGAAAGAGGGAGAGACGGATAGACAAAAATCAAATTTAAAAAATGTGATTTCTTTCAAATAAAGTGTGTATTATTTTAGGCGAAACGGTCCGTTGCTATCAGTGCTCATCACACCAGTCACCTAAAGGAGAGGATAACTGCGGTGCTTACAAGAAGTTTGACAAGGAAAGAATGGTAGCTATTGAATGTAATAGTGATGAATCTGTTGCTCCAGGATCATTTTGTATGAAGATAACTCAGCAAGGTCCCAGAGGTTTCATTTGTAAGTACTCTTTCTTTATATACCTCTTCAATTTTAATAATTAATTGAATCTTATTAAAATTTTTAGTTGCAATTATATTATAGTCTGGTTAATAAAAACTAATGGGTTCAAGACCTGCTTGGACCATCAGGAGTTTAGGTTAATCAAAATTTTGATTCCATTGAAATCAGTGAGTTACATTTGTGTATTTCCCTATATATAGAATAAGATAATTTTTTTATTATTATAATTATTTCATTTTTTATGTAAACCTTAGGTTAAGGAGATTAATTAACCAAATATGAAAGATGGGTAAAAATATAGTCAATGACGTTGGTTTGACACATTTTTTTTTTTAATTACTCGTTTTAATGTGTAGAACACGAATATCAACTTTTTTTCCGCGTAAAATACAGAAAGTTACTTTTTTCTCGTTGTAAATGTTAGGTTTTAAAGACATGTAGGCATATAGCATGAACCGGGCGCGCAGTAGCTACAGCGCACTGCACTTCGTCTAGATTTGTAATTTTATATAACATTACTATATACCTATATTAAAATATACCTACAAAGTATCCAGTCAGGATAGATTTGGTAATAATTTTATTCGACATTACTATCTATCTATATTAAAGTATATCTAAGAAATATTCAGTCAAGATAGATTTGGTTGTAATTTTGGTAAATATTTAGACTTATTGCCAATGCAGAAAATTACAACCAAATCTATCCTGACTGGATACTTTGTAGCTATACTTTAATGTAGGTAGATAGTAATGTTGAATAAAATTATAACCAAATCTATCCTGACTTGATACTTCATAGGTATATTTTAATGTAGGTATTTAGTAATGTTGTATAAAACTATAACCAAATCTATCCTGACTGGATACTTCTTAGGTATATATAATATAGGTAGATAGTAAAGTTGAATAAAATAGTAACCAAATCTATCCTGACTGGATACTTCGTAGGTATATTTTAATGAAGGTATATAGTTATGTTGTATATAATTATAACCAAAAATTAAATATTTAGATTCTAAGTTTAGTATTAAAATAAACTGATTTTGACGTAGTGCAGTGACTTTGACGGTAGTGGTAGCTACCGCGCGGCCGCTTCACACTATACATTCTATTAAAGACTAACATTAAAAATGTGCAGAAAAATTAACTTTTAACTTTTTGTATTTTCCGCAGAAAAATCTTAATATTATTGTTCTACCCATTAGAATAGGTAATTTAAAAAAATTTCAATACAATATCAATAAGACTTGGTTACGTTAAACATTCCATTACAACCTAACATTTAAAATATGAAAAAAGTAACTCCGTATTTTCCGCAGAAAGAAAAGTTGATATTCGTGTTCTACACATTAAGACGTGTAATATAATAACAAAAAAATCTCTAACACCGTCATTAAGACCATATTTTTACCGAAAGATGAAACTATGTAAGAGTTTTACATATTTACAAATTTAATTTCTTGAAAAAACGTTTTTTCCTTTGATCCGGTTATTTGTAATTTCAAAACATTGTACAATTATAGAATTATCGTTTAAATTGATTTCAATCAATTTAAACTGTTACTTAGCAGCTTAAGTTACATTACTGATTAATGTAAAACAAAAGTGACAATGATGTAGATAATACCAATTAGTTGTACCCTACCAACATACAACCATGGAATGTTAACTAGTGGTCTCGTTTGATAGGCTGGAATCTAAAGTTTTGCTCCGACATAATTCAGTCGCCATTATGTGTTGGAACAGTGAGAAGCATGCTTTTGCCGTTGAGGCTTACTTTTAGAGGCCAGAATCCCTTTCAGAATTGCTTTAATTCAGCCCCGTTGGCCCATGTTCCGGACCAAAAATCAATCGTTACGTGGGTTGCTACGTTTAGACAAACTGCAAGTGTGATAAAATGAAAAACTGCAGTTCCTCGGCCCATTAGATCACTGGACAACATTGAGGCAATGAGAGTTCATTTTTGTGTTCTCCACGGTGTACTGCCCGCAAACATGTGTCTGCCCTTGGACTTTAGATCGTTCTGTGAGAAGAATTCTTAATGACGATTTTCATTTCCATCCTTACAAGATGTTGATTGTGCAGGAACTTTCTGAACCTGATTTTAATTCGCACTGGAACGGGTGTGAGGTTATGCTCAAAGTCATTCCTGAGAGCGCTATTGGCAAGCCCGCACTCCTGATTTAGCCGCCCCTTGTGATTTTTTTCTTTGGGACTTTTTGAAATCCCGTGTTTACGTTAACTGTCCAAGGAATACAAAATTTGAAGACCATCATCGACGAAGAAATTGCCAACATAAAGCCTACTATGCTGGCAAGAATCATAAAAAACACTAGGAATCAATTTACTCAGTGTATCGACAATGGCGGACGTCACCTACCTGATTGGATCTTTAAATCATTGTGAAACAAATCTTTAGCTATGTACCTACATTAATTTAAAAAAATTATAGGTCTATGTTTCTTAGGGATTCTATTGCGTTTTGATAAAAGAAAGTTATGCTACTGCACTTTTAAAAAAAAGTAAAGGTTCTTTATGAAATTCCAACTCAACATTAGACCTATCTTTATTTTAAACCCTTCTAATTTTATTAGAGAGCTCTTTAGGATTATCTGCCTGTTCATCTAAAGTTCTATTACAAGTCAAATCAGTAGCTTCAGAAACGAAAAATCTTGTTATGCTGGCTTGGTTTTTTTGCTTAGGTCGTTCACTCAATGTTGATGTATGTGAAGCTAGTTTATTACCCTGTCTCCGACAATAGCAGTAAGCACAACCAACCTCTTGCTTGCTTTTAAATGTCAACATCATATAATTTCATTATTAAATAAATTAATAAAATTATAGTAAATATTCACTAATTGTTATGAAACAAAACACACAATACATCACCAAATGTTGCTTGGAGGCAAGAAAAAAGACTTAAACTTCTTGTTTTAAAAAAAAATATTCACATCATATAATTTCAATAATCAAACAAATAAAATTTGTTTAAACAAACAAATAAAAACTAATGTGGTTAGTATGCACTAAATCTCTTATTTTATTATGACACAAAACACCCGCAATACATCACCGAATGTGAGGATCCCATAAGCTTTTTCCGCATCGGGCATAATCTTGCCTCTGTGTGGAGCCGAACTGCTCCGCACTACCAAATCGAGAATACACTACTTTAGTAGCAAGAAAATAATAACAGACAACTAGATATGAATTCGGTCCATTTGTTATACCAGTTTTGATATCTTTTCAATTTTCTTTTATTCAGAAAAAGTTAATAAATTCTTTTCATTAAGGAATTGAAGTATTTTAAAAAATTGGCTAAACTATATTTTTGCCAAATTAAAAATAATTTCCCGCGATCGTAGATCGCCAGATCTACCCCCCCCCCCCCCCCCGTTTTTCATTACATTGAATGAAATGCTGCCTATAGAGTATTTGGTTCTCTAGTAATAATCCTCCTTTTAACATTAATACTACTAACACCTTGTATTGTTATACATATTGTCACACTAACAAATGTATAATAATTATTACTTTATGTTTTTAAAGTTAGTGACAGATCACAGAACAATTCATGCTAATACAAATACTGTACACTCTAAATTTTGATTTCAAAAGTTTAAACTTTTACTTCTTGAAAAGGATTTTCGAATAGAATATCGAAACTAGAGTGTATTTGTATTAGCATGAATTAGTCTATGATCTGTCCTTATCCTTAAACACATTAAATAGTTATTAACAGGCATTAAATAAAGTTCAAGTGATTACTACTTTCATACAAGCACACACTTTTGCTTACTCTTATACTTCACGAGTTTTTTGTCTGACTGTTACTCGTTGATGGTGCTGGAAGAGCCAAAACTTGATAAAATATAATATGGATTACTTCTGTGACCTTGCTCAGCCATTATCTGATTTAAGATTTCAGGAATAAATAGGTGTCAGATCCTATGTACAGTATTATAAGTTCTTGACTGTTATTAAAGCAGAGCTAAATAGGAAACTTATGACCAAAGAGCTCTTGGACTTAACAATGATCAAAAGTAACTATATGTGTCTAATCTCATATTTCAACTGTAGAATTTAATAATACAGTGGTTAACTTTAATGAAATTTTTATGTATAGAAACCTTTTTAAAATGGGCGATCATATTTAACAGTGTGACAACAAGATTTCCTCAGCTATGTTGACAACTGAGTGTTTTGGCACCGAATTCGAAGACTACACTTATCAGAGTTTATTTTACAGACCATGTTCACTTTATTAACTTTCTTATAAAAAATGTACTAAATTTGATTTCGGAAGCCACTTGTTATAATCAAATTTCTTGGTTTAAATTTTTAAAGAAACTTCCCATAAAGAAATTACTTAGAAAAGACCATGCAGTCTACATCTTGGTCTCTAAACCATTTTGGTGAGCAGTCACAAGAATCCAAAACATGTCTTCTCACTACAACATCTGGAGCTAAGGTACCCCATATAGCAAGCGTTCTCATGTGATTCCCATTCCAGAGTATTACCTCTGCATTGACTTCACCAATCAAAAATGTAAAATTCATCACCGAATATGTGATGTATCAGGTGATGTGATGCCATGGATTCCATGTGGTATGATACTGAGTTGGTCATCTTGCCTTCCAACTGTTTTATTTGTAACATCTACAATCCTCTAATGGGTAGTCTGATTGTAATTTGCTGTACTTCATTAATTTATTATATTTCTTGCTAATTATTTTCATATGTTAACAATGTTCCTATGTAGGGATTAATTGCCTTTAATCTGACAGTCACTTTTTATTAATAAAGCTTATTTGATTTCAATAATCATGAGAACCTTTGTCTCTATTGAACTTTCCAGAAAAGTTGCCATCTTAGCTACACTTAACAATAATTAATTTCATGCTACTTGTTTAAAAAACCTCCCTTGAGATTTAGTAAATTACTTCTTCCAAGTAAAAATAGTAACACAAATTCAAGTGAAAAATTCCTGGCTCACATTTTAATAAAATCTAATTTTACATATTTAACTAATTAAATATTATTTGTTTCATAGTTCAAACTGTGAAACAAATAATTGAAAAAATTTTAATTTCCCAAAATTTTCTTTGTATTAGAAGAATTTTAAATTTGGCCCACTGCAGTTGATGAATAGTCCAAAATTCCTTTGGAGCAGATGTTATCATTTCGAAAAGATGAGAAATCCTGCAGCTCAATAAATATTTAAAGGAAAATCGAGAAAAACATCCTTACAAAAAGGAATGTGTTAAAGTCTGTCATAGATTAACTGAGAAATACAAAGTGTTTTTGCATTTTACTGTAAACTTGGCTATACTAAATATAAAATTCTATAGGCCAAGATCTAGATCCACATCTTGGTTGGAACATTTTTTTTAATAAATATATATAGGAGCATATTATTTTAAAAAAATTATATATGCATGTAATATAACTTTTTTTATATTTGTTGATTCCATCTTCACGTGAGCTACTAGTTTTCACTAAACACTTGTAAATATTTACAAACTTGCCTATAGCAGCACTTAGTTATATTTGTTGAGGACAGCTGTTTCGGGAGATGTGTCCCATTGTCAACTCAGGCTGTAACTGATTCACATAGTAACGACCATTCAAATCTCCTCAAACCACCCACACCAACATAAACTAGCTGCTTACAACACCGTGATATATCGCCTGCTTAAAACACTGATAGACAAAGAAACACTACCAGGAGTTAAACACCATAAAACATATAGCACAAACTAACGGATACAACACAACAATGATTGACAAATTATACAGCCACCAAAAAAACAAACTCAATAACCCAAATACAAACACACAACACGACAATCCCTTAACCCTAGAAGCGGCAGTGTTATTTTCCTAACTGGCAGTACAAAATGACCCGCATAAACATCTTATTTTGAAACAATTCTATAAATTACATTTTTCACACAAAGTTTGACATCTATATATTTTATTTGAAGAAAAAATGTTGAAGATTTTGTTCTATGCATCAGAAAATTTATATTTTGATTACTTTGAATGTTATTTTTATGAAAATAAGAATTTTTCCAAAATCAATTATCATTTTTTTATGTTTGAAGAAAAATAAAAAACCATATGCATTACTGTCTGAAAAACTGAAATATACAAATAATAAAGAAAGATTTTCTGATTTCACTCACCTTTGTTCCATAGAGTTTGATGCAGTTTCCAATTTTCTATGATTTTTTTGCTGATCACATACGCGTAAACTGTTTGTTGGGCAAAACTGTCATACACTACTCCCTAGCCTATATTATATTTATAAAACGTTTTCCCTAAAGCACTGTTTATTATACACTGTTATGCCTATATAATTTTTTATACCTATATCTAAATATCTACTTTTAATTTATTTACACATTTAATTGAATAATTATACCTAATTAACCTAATTTTCCATTCTACTTTTTCTGGGATTGGTGCAGTAGAAATGTTTCAATTTAGAAAAACATTTTGGATGTACACCCACATTACAACCAGGACACCAATATGTTGACCTTCCTCGTTTATGTGGGTCATGACCACAAACTTCACAAGTTCTTTCTTTCCTCCCATCCAATTTTGCAAGTTCATGTGAAGAACCACTATCCGTTGAAGGGCCTGAGGTGGGAGCAGATTCTGGGTCCTCTTGGCACAAGGACTCCACTACAGACACAATAAAATTATGCCTAGTGACAGGTTTGTCTGTATTTTTTGAATATATAATGTATCCATTTAGAAGAGCCATGTCCACCAGATTGAAGAAAATCTTCTTCCAGTATCTCATAGTTGGGCGGTTGCAGGATACATGATAGATAGACTTATCCTTCAAGTCTATTCCACCCATAAAATGATTATACTGGTCAATAATATGTGGTTTGATTGCCTCTCTTCCACTACTACTTCTCACTAGCCGATTTTCAGCATGCACACCAGTAGTCAAGCAATAGACTGGTTTCTTGGAGGCTTTTTCTTTGTACCCTACAAGTAATAGGTCTCCCTTTCTGTAGTAGGAAGTGTCACCAGCCTTTAATTTTTCACTGACCAATTCTTTAGGCATGAATTTACTATTTATTTTTATTGTCCCTGTTAAATGCACATTCTTCGATTTTAGTTCTATGGCCAAAGGTATCTTTGTATAGAAGTTGTCTGTGAACAGATGATAACCTTTATTCATCAGCCTCGCTTCATTCAAAAGGGATACAACTACTGAATGGCCCATCCCCTCTGGTCCATACTGGAAGAATTTTTTCCCACTATACAATGATATGTGTAATACATATCCTGTTGAACTTTCACAGAGTTCAAACTTTTTAATTCCAAACCGTGCATGTCTCTTATTAGCCATATATTGTAAATATACACAGCAGTTTTTCATACCCACAAGTGACTCATCAATACAAATGTTCTGTTGTGGAATGTAGTGGTCCTTGAAATGTGCATTGAGTGCATCTAGAAACAGTCTTACTTTGTGCCAAGGATCAAATCTTGGATGACTGCTTGGTAAAGCCTGTGATGCATTGACATGCAAACACCTACTTATAATCTCCCATTGGCGGAGTGGCATTACACTGGGATAGAACTGAATGAACTGAGAAGGCCTTCTATCCCAATAAGATGTATGGTCCTTCCTAGGAGTTAACCCCATATTTATGCAGACACCAAGAAACTTCTGAATAATTTTGTTGTCTACAGGCGACCAGTTGTGCAGCCTGCTGTGTGGATGCCGGAGTAAATATTCTGCCTTCTCAGTTTGCAATTTTACTGCATATTTGTTTGTTTCACACGATATATTATTCCACACATCTTCTGCGAAAAACAAAGAGAAATATTCTATGGGCTCTGAATTTCTACATGGAATATTTTTAGGACCTACACCTCTGGCAGTGAACATATTTTCTGTAGGCACTTCTGAGGGCTGAATTTTATTCCAGGATAAATCGCAAGGTGTATCAGTGGTTGTACTTGTACTTGGAATGGGAGATGAAAGAATAGGTAAATTTTGAAAGGTTAAAGATGTATTAGATGCGGGTAATAATGGATCACTGTCTAGAGGTTGATTTGGAATTATTTGTTGTTGAACTTCTGTAGGCCTATCACTATCTGAATCTGTTTCACTGTCATTACTCTGAATACCTTCTACTAAGTTACTTACGGATGGTAATTGAAAAGTTGACTCATCAAACACTTCACTAATTTCATCCCCACTTACGTCGAAATCGGAAATATCACTTCCACAAACACTCTCTTCTTCTAATTCCCTAAGTACGGCATCTATTTCACTACTTCTATCATACATTCGGTCACACATTTTGAATAATTTAAATAATATATACACTCACAAATATTTATTATAAAGTTGTTAATTATAAAACGAAATACCTAAACTCCTAAAATACATGCCACTGTAAACAAAACAATACAGGGAGTGTATGCCTTTGTGAACCGAAACGAATGGAATGGCTCCGAACGCATTGGTCAGACTACTTTTGGAAACGGAATAGTAAACCCATTCCTCAGTCTAGAACGAAAACAAAAACACGTGTGTGTTCAGAAAATAATAGAGAACAGCCTACGCTATCTATTGGATTCATACGGAACTTTTAAACGATGCAGTAAGGGCCAACGTACAAGTGTCGTAAAAGCGACATCTACAGTTTAGCGATCGCACGAACTGTCGGAAAATCGACAGCTGCCGCTTCTAGGGTTAAAATACTTATCAGTACCATACAGATCATCCAAAACCTACAATCTAACCAACACACTACAAAAATACAACTACAAAATAGCCTACTCCAGACACAACACTCTCAAAAAACAATTTAAACCCAACAACAAAATCAACGACATTTACAACACCGCTGGAGTTTACAAACTAACTTGCAGTTTTTACATAGGCCCGACAGGGAGGTCCTTCTACACACGTTACCAAAGACATATAAAAGCACTAACAAACAAAAACTACCAATCAAACTTTCCTGATCATCTCAACTCTACAAAACATGACTATATAGACATAACATCTAACCTACAAATTCTTCATAAACAACACAGAAGCAACCAACGCTACATAACCGAACAATACGAAATATACAGACACTTCAAACTACACCCTACACACATACTCAATACACAATTATATTACAACTCACACACTTTTTGACATCATAACTCCTAATACAAAATACACCCACACCACCATAATATCCCACCCTCACCCTAATACCCTAACCTACGAAAACCTTGATCAGTTACGGTCTGAGTTGACAATGGGACACATCTTCCGAATCGGCCATCCTCAACAAATATAAGTAAGTGTTACTATAGGCAGGTTTGTAAATATTAACAAGTGTTTAGTAATGACTTTTTTCTTATAAGAGGAACATAGTTAATATTGTATTAATCAAAATTTAATTTGAAGTAAGAGTCACTATTTAAACTATCAGTTATGGTGTTATCACTTCAAGCATCTGAATCATTTTTGCATAATATAATGCAATCTTTTTGATAACAAATCTGTGGACCAGACGATTACAAATCCGTCATGGTCATGAGCAGGCCATCGAGTAAAGTAGACTACCTTCATCTTGTTCAACACTATTTTCCTGATCATGTTCTACTAAGAACACATAAAAAACACATATAATACAATTAATATCATCTTTGAATATTGAAAATATGATTTTGCATATACCAATATTTATGTAGAAAATATTTGTATGTAAACAGTATGACTTTGATTTATTTTTCCAATAATAAACGTAATAATTTATGATAAGTTAAAATTTTAATCATTTTTGTAGACTTAAAAATATTTTTCCTTAGTAAAATTTACATTGAGTTTTTTTTATTAACAATTCAGTAATTATAGATTTAAATTAAGAATTATTATTACAGGGGATGGTAGATGGAGACAAGTAATAAGAAGATGTGCGTCAGTAGCAGATACAGGTGTAACTGGTGTTTGCAATTGGGGTGTGTATGAGAATGGAATTTATTGGGAAGAATGTTACTGCTCTGAAGATGGCTGTAACTCGTCATTTGTCATATCATCCTCTTGGAGTATTATTGGATTGAATCTATTTGTTCTTTTAATAATGTATCGGATGTTAATACTAACTTTCGTATAGTGTTAGCCATATCCAATTTTATAGTTCACAAGGATCTTTATTATAAATCTCATTTGACTAACTGTTTTATTGATAGACATTTTCCAACATTTACTTAAAAAACGAACCCCAATGTAGCTAGGCTAATTTTAGAAATAAAGCTTACTGACTCAAGATAACACATAACTTAAAAATTCATGAAATGGAAAATTAACCTAAATCATGGAACCCTCATCAGTCATTTGTTACAAAATTTTAACGTGTTTTTATGGAAACTCACAAATCCCATTCTTCTCACATCTAGCACCACAGAATGTTCTACAACATCGTCACCCTAAACATCCTTATAATGTTTAATGATTTCCATAATGATAATTATTTAAAATATTATCCTTATAATGATCTTTATATTTATCTCTCGAATGTGTTAGAGACCTTGTTGGTTTTGAAGGAACATTTCTCAACTTCTGCTGGTAGTGTCAATAGGGTCCATGGAGGCACCAGTATAGTTCATACACAGTTCAATGATTTGATTGACATCTATAAAATACAACTACAAACTCTAATGTAGTGATATTTCAGATCTGCGTAATATATTCTGTAATGAGTCACACAAAACTCATAAAAGCATATATGTCTCAACATATACTATCAGCAGTAAATAATCTATTGCTGCATAATTTGACAAATAAGTTGAGGCAGCAATCCACAATGGGTTAATACATCTTCATATCTTTCACATTTAACATATAAGTTGTTTGATCTTAGGTATAGATATTAACCACACACTTCGATTTTATAGCAAAAAATTATAATATTTGTGTATATATTTTTTATATCTAATGATATTCCTATAAAAGAGACTCTCAATATTATAAAATCTAGATTAGAGCAAAATGAAAAAGATAGAAAATTAATATTAGAAATTATAAATACATTAAAAATAATATTAAATCAAAATTATTTTTCATATAATAATAAAATTTACAAACAGGAAGATGGTCTTGCCATGGGTTCTCCCTTATCGAATATAATATCTGAAATATTTTTACAATATATAGATGATAAAATAAATAAAATTATACAGACATTTGATAAAAACTGTTATTGGTTTAGATATGTAGATGATGGTTTATATGTATCTAATAATAATGGTATAAACTTAATAACTATTTTAGATAAAATAAATGTGATAAATAAAAATATTAATTTTACTTATGAAATGGAGAAAAATAATAAGATCAACTTTCTAGATATAACAATTGTAAGACATAATAATGAATTTGAATTTAACATATATCGTAAACCGACACAAACTAACCAAATTATACCTAATAATTCTAACCATCTGTATAATCAAAAAATGGCTGCATTATACAATTTATTATATAGATTACATAAAATACCTATGAATAATGAAAACAAAATAAGAGAGAAAAACATTATCTGTCAAATTGCAATTGAGAATGGCTATAAAAAAAGAACTGTTGATAAACTTAATTATAATATTTTAAAGAAACAATATAATAATCTAATTTACAAAAATAATGATGAAAATGTCATATGGACTTCATTTACATTTTTTGGTAATGAGGTAAAAAATATCACAAAATTGTTTAAAGGGAGCAACATAAAATTTGCATATAATACTAATAATAAATTAATAAATATAATTATTATTAATAATATTATTAATATGCATGAAAAAAACGGTGTATATAATTTAGAATGTGATTATTGTAATAAAGTTTATATAGGACAAACTAAGAAAAAACTTAAAGATAGATAGAAAGAGCATTTTAATGCATATAAAAAGCCAGAAATTTATAAATCAAATTTTGCTAGTCATTGTATTAATAATAATCACATATTTCCTAACATAGATAATATGATACTTGTAAAAGAAATTAACAAAGGCCTGAGAATGAATATTTATGAAGCTTTAGAAATACATAAATATAATACTAATTAAGAAAAGCTTTGAATTGTAAATTCAATTATACTTCTTGTATTTGTATTTTGACTTAGTTTTTTATTAATACAGGGTGTCTAGTGACAGGGAAAACCTGGAAAAGTCAGGGAATTTTAAGATTATGGAAAATTCAGGGAAAAGTCAGGGAAAATTTTAAAAAATCGGGAAAATATTTATTTTGATTAGAAACAAAACTAGTGGCCATTGCTCTCGAATATTTGGTATTGTAAGCCAGCGGTTTAGGGGCAGGGCAGTCAGGAAATAACACTTCTTTATTTAGATGCCCATTATTTATTTGATAAGCCCAATGCTATGACTTTCAGGACTTGTGTCAATAAATATTAAACGTGTAGAGTTGGTACAGCTGGGAGGTTTTAGCCTGGACCGTGGCCTTGGGGTCCGCAGTGGTTCTGTTATCATATGGACAGGTGGGGATAACAGATAACTCAGTCTGTTTCTGACCACACAGAACGCTGTGTAAACATTCGTAGCCAGCTATTTGTCTAGACTCGTGATAGTATGTGTTTTATTTGACGGTGATTATTTGTACACTGTTTATTTCAACATGGAAGGTTCCAGTTTTCATTGCCGTAGCGGGCAAGCGCGTCATGCAGATGTCGTCATTACCTCCCCTCCTTCCTTAGGATAAATATAAACTAAAAGATAAAGTGACTGAAGCAGAGATTATATGGTGCGTGAATTTAGTAATGCAACACTTCTTTACGCAATGCAGAAGGTAGTGTGCCTCTTTCTAAGGATGTTCCCTGATAGCACCATTGCACAGAACATGAGATTGGGGAAAGATAACATTTCCTATAGTGTTGTAATCGGTTTATCAAATTATATTAAAGACCTCTTACTGACATCATTAAATTCAAATTCTAACTATGTAATTGGATTTGATGAAAGTTTAAACAAAATATCACAAAGAGCCCAAATGGATTTGAGTGTTAGGTATTGGGATGCAGAGACGGATGAAGTGAAATCTCGATATTTTGGTTCTGTGTTCCTTACAGACACAAAAGCAAAAGAGTTACTCAATTCGTTCTTCAAAGTCTGGATTTATCCAAGATCCTTCAGATATCAATGTAAACTGGGCTTTCTATAGACATCTAAAAGAGGAAAAGTCAGGGAAAACTCAGGGAATTTCTTCAAGCTATTTTACTAGACACCCTGGAAAAGTCAGGGAAAACTCAGGGAATTTCTTCAAGCTATTTTACTAGACACCCTGTAATACACAAGAATACATATTGCGATATTTATATATATATATAACAATATACTGGTATATTGAAGGTTAAACGTTTTTACATATTAGCGTATGCAGGCCTCTCACAGCTGATGCTTCAGCTGTTATCTACAGTTTTCTCTTGTAAAGGATTTAATGTCAGTAAAAACTTTATTCATATAAAAAGTTACAAATACTGCATCTTTTGTTCTTTGTGTTTAATATTATTTGTAACATCTCCATAAAGCTATTATGTGACTTTATCATGGTAAAATGCAGCGTTGTGAGATTTTCCATGTCCTTTATTGTTGTTCCTTATTATTTCATTTTTTACATCCTTATTCTGATTTTGTAATCACAATATTTCCCTGCTTTGTTATCTACAGTTTTTCTTTAGCAGGCTTGGTAGATTCTTTGAGTGCTTTCTTTATAGTCTCCTTCAGTTGGCTCAGACAATCATTCAAGCCAATCTTTTTTTAAGCTGCACTCTTATACCATTTAAAATAATTTCTGCCACACTTAGTTATGTAACATCTTTCATAAGTTGTACAGTTTCATTCCGCTCACAAATTAACCTGCCTAAATATAATTGTGATTTTTTTTAATACTAATTACAAAATAATCCAACTCTTTTCCCCAGTTAGAATATGCCTAAGTATAAATATTTCTTTATTTAAAAGAGATGTTTTGGCTCTTTGGTCAATAATCTTGAGTAATATCATTGTACATTTAAAAATTGTTTTCTTAAAACTAAAATAGAACAAAATAGTTTGAGTATTTTGATAGAATGAGTATAAAAAAATCCTTGTGAATTAAAAACCTTCACTAATTTTGTACATTTTATAACAAAGAGTTTATTTTATATTTCCATTAGTTTTATAGCAGCTACTTTTGTAACAGGTTGTTGGAAAAAAAATCAAGCCAATGATTTGTTTTTCTTATAATTTATAGAATTAAAACATGTTTAAATGAATCACTTCGATACTCTTGAATTTTATGATTACATTAAAAACATTTATTGTTATGATGAAAGCAAATATTTTTTTATTATTTTGCTAAAATTAGCATTAATACATTCCTTGTGAATTTTAAGAACCTTTTTCCGAAGAACTTCCAAATTTTTTCCATTGTATAATTGTAGTATTAGATTATAATTCCGTCCAGAAATTGCATTACTCTGTGTTCATTTTGAACTAATTATTAGTTTTAAGAAAGCTACTTTTGTAAGTCGTTATTTGGTATAAAATTAATCCAATGAATTAATTGGTTTGTTAATCATTGATGAAATTAAGATATGTAGTAAATCACTTTGATACGCTTGAATATTAGCTATGTACATTAAAAACATTTATTGTAGTAAAAGAAATTATTTATAATTGTTTTTATAATATTAATGTGAACAAATACCTTGTAAATTTAAAAACCTTTTTTGGAATAATAACTTCCAATTTTGTACGTTTTATAACTGAAAATTGATTTTATATCTCCGTCCATATATATAACAGTATTGTGTATTGATTCTAAACTAAATTTTAGTTTTACGACAGCTGCATTTGTAGCACGTTAATTGTAGAAAATATTAAACCAATGAATTAGTTGTATTATTCAGAATCTATAGAATTATGGTATATATAAGTGACTCACTTCTATACTCTTGAATATAACAAGTGTATATTAAAAACATTTATTTTTATAATAAAACAAAATTGTTTATGATTATATTGATAAAAATAGTATCAACACATTCCTTGTGAATTTAGGAACTTTTTTTGAAAGAACAACTTCCAAATTAAAACAAATGTAATTGTAAAATTAGTTTAATAATCCCGTCCAAAAATGACATTAATCTGTGTTCGTTTTAAACTCATTTTTAGTTGTAAGAAAGCTACTTTTGAAATATGTTATTTGTAGTAAAATTAATTCATGAATTAATAGGTTTGATCATAATTCTATGTCCTCAACAAACTTAATTCATATAAATCTAACTGTTTTCTTCAGGTTGTTTGTAAACTAAAACCATTTCGTTCCAAGAATTTAAAAGTGAAATAGATTACCCCATTAATGAAAAACAGAAGATTGATTAAACTTTTAAAACGGTACTTATTGCATAGGTTTTTACTCAAAATCAGTTAAAAACATAAATGAGAAAAGAAAAAGAGAAATATTTTAAGAAGTAAATGAAAATAAAATAATATTGCATAAACTTAATAAATAAGTTCTGTTTATATCGTATGTTTATAAAGTATTTTATAAAACCATATATTATTATAATGTTATAATCATTGTAATAGTTTATTAAGTACAACTTAATGCTTAAGAATAATTCATATAGTAGGTTTTGTATATTTTTATATATTTTTAATTTGTATTGTTTGGAGAGCTCAAAATACACAAAAAGTAGTTTAAAATTGATTTTATTTATTTTTTAATTTCTATTCCGAACTTTCACATTGACGAAAATATTGCAACCTTGATAACTTTTTACTGAATAAGTACAACCAGTTCTGTAACTTGTTTTGCTAAACAGCCATCTCTTACGAGATGATACATTATAGAGATGTCTGACAAGTCTGTATTGGCAAGCATGGCATTTAATGATAGCTGAGTAAGAGTCATCTAAACAATATATCTGTTGTACTATATAGTGACTTGGTAACAATTACTTTAGCTGTTTTCAGACGGATATGTTTTTGACATTTATAATAATACCTCAATAACAATATTATACATTAAACATTTGGTACACTGTAAAAATTGCCAGACCTTTAATGGGCAGTTTTAGGATATTTATAAATATTCACAACATTTGTAATTATTCTGCAAACAAAATAATATATACATCAAAACAAAAGGGGTAAAATGAATGCTCATTTAATTTATACTTTTATTTATCTCAGTTTATACAGAAAATTACATACATTTTGGAAAATGGAACAAAGAGGTAAAAAATATATGACATTATGTTTGACTTGTGTTACACTTATATGCATGTAATGTTAAATACACACTCATATTCATTAACATCCATCTATATACTTCAATATATACTTACATATTTTTAAATATGTGTATATATATATATATATATATATATATATATATATATATATATATATATATATATATATATAATACATTTACTTTAATTTGCACAAGAATTCTTTAATATACATTTATATAAAGTAATGTAATTTAATATAGTTATATACAATAATGTATTTCAATATATACTTCATATACAGCTATATTTTTCAATATATTTCTGTATAATTTAATATACACTTATATATTTTTTTATATAAGTTACTTGAATATATACTTTAATATAAACATACATACTTTAACATACACATATACCTCAATATACACTTGTATTCTTTAATATAGACAAATATACTTTAATACACAGTTATATACTTTCATAAAAACTCATACATAAATATAAACTTTAAATTTAGTTTATACTTTAAACTATAGACTAATATACTTATATAATCTACTATACTCTTATAATGTTAATATATACTAATTTTAAAAATACTTAGCTAAGTGAATACGTAATTGCGTACTTGCTGACGTGTGTTCAAAACATTTGTTCCTTTTACGAAGCTAACCCTCTACTGGCGGCATCGGTTAGGTGTAAAGGCTCTAACAGAAATGGATTTAAGACTGTGGAATGGGGTGGGTTGTTTTGGTTGTATGTCATATAATAAAAAAGGCTGTTGGCTTCAAAGTGTGTGTGTTCATTTAATACGTTTTCTTTATCTGTTGCATAGTGTTTGTAAATTTCATATTTTTCTAAGTTTGTTAGTTTTTACTTTCTTTTAATGTATGTAGAACATTTAAATTAGTGTGTATGTCGGTGTGTGTGTGTGTGTTGGGTGTTTTTAGGTGTTTTGCGTAGGTGGATTTAGAGTATGTTTGTTTTTTTTTGGGGGTAATGTGTTCTTCGAAGCGTGTGTAGAATGACCTGCCGGTTTGACCGATGTAATAGCTGGTACAATCGTTACAAGTTTATTTGTAAATACCTGAGAATTTGTATTTGTCAGTTTCTTTTTAAAAGGTTGTATGTGCTGTCTTGAAATGTTTGTTATTTTGTAGGATATTTGGTAATAGAGTTTTTTGAATATGGAGGCTATTTTGTGTGTGTTTTTGTTGTTTAGGTGAGGGATATGTATTTGTTGTTTTTTGTGTGGTTTGTCTGCGTGACCGTTTGATGGCGTTTATGTTTAATTTTCCTGAGTATGTTGTCTATGAGTGTGTGTTGGTAGCCGTTTTGTTGAGTGATATATTTTATGGTATTAAGTTCGTCGTCGTAGTCTTTCTGTAGCATTGGTATATTGATTAGGCGGTGTACCATATGATTAAATGCAGCGTGTTTGTGGGGTGATTAGATGTATTATGTATGACAGTATTGGTAGTTGTTGGTTTTCTGTATATTTTGAAATTGTCTGGTGTTGTGTTTGGTGATGGTAAGGTCTAGAAAGTTTATTTTATTGTTTTCTTCTAATTCGAGGGTAAATATGAGGTTTTGGTGTATGGTATTAATGTAATTGTGTAGTTGTTTGATTTGCCGTTTGTTGCCATTGTATAATATTAAAATGTCATCTACATATCTATGGTAATAAATTATTTTATGTGTATGATTGTTGTTTTGTAGAATGTATTGTTGTTCCATATAATGTAGGAATATTTCTGCTAGGAATTCTGAGATGGGGGAACCCATAGGGAGGCTGTCTTTCTGTGTGTAGAATTTGTGTTGGTATGTGAAGTAGTTTTGTGATGTGCTGAATTTGGTGAGTGTGATGATTTCATGTGTGAGTTTATGTGGAGTGTTGTTTGCTGTGAGCATATTTTGTAGTATGTGGAGTGTTTATTCTATTGGCACATTAGTGTATAAGTTTTTTAATTCGAATGAGGCAATGGTGGAGTTGTGTGGTATGTGGATGTCTTTAATTTTGTGAATGAGGTCTATGTTATTGTGTATGGATGTGTGATTGTGAAAGTTTATGTTGTCTCTGATAAGTTTGTCTATGTATTTGGCTAGTTTATGTGATGGTGCATGTATGTGATTGATTAGAGGACGGATGAGTGTGTTTTCTTTGTGGATTTTAGGTAAAGCATTTAATGTGGGGGGCTTGGGGTTTTATTTGTTTGTAATATTTCTTTTGTTCTCTTTTCATGATTTCGTTGTATTTATTCAGAAGATTTTTAATTTCTGTTTGAAATTTAGGTGTGGGGTCTGATCGGAGTTCGGTTATTTTGTTTTCAGTTACGAAACTATTTCCTTTCCTGTCGATGTCTTGTTGGTGCATTATTACAATGGAATTACCTATGTCTGCTTTTAGGATATTTAGGTTGCGTTTGTCGCGTTTTTGTATAATTGATTTAAGGATTCAATGTTCATTATTTATGATATTTTTATTGTTTAAGGTGTTTATGGTGAGCATTTTATGTTTAATGTCTTGTCTAATATATTCATGGTGTGTGGGATCTGTGTATTGAATTGTTGTTTCAGTGTTCAAAAGGATGTTCGACATTTGTTTGTGGTTGTATTTTTTGGGGTGTAGGTTATATTTTAGGCCTTTGTTTAATAATGTTAATTCATTTGTACTGAAATTGATGTTTGTGGTGTTGATGGTGCATGGGTGAAATTGGTGGTCGGTGTAGATAGTGATATTGTTTTGTGTTGCGATGTTGTGTAGCTTCAGATTCTGTTTGTTTCTAATGAACTGTATTTGTTTATGTATATAGTCGTTAGTGTATTGAATTATTTCTTCGAGTTCCGTGGGGTGTAGCATTGTAGTGAGGCTTTGGTGTAATTTGTATAGGGTGTGATTAAGTTTGTCTTTCTTACCATATAATTGTTTGATGCTGTTTTTGATAAATATTTTCAGTGCTTGTGTTGTTGTTTTTAGTGCAGCAGGTGTTATGTTGTTTACTGTTATTTAACGTATTTAGGTGTTAGGTTATGTTTGAGGCATTGAGTGTTAAAGGAAATGTGGACGGAAGTTTTGTATACCTTGAGCTTCATCCGTCGGTAGAGGTTGATTACTGATGACCGTTGGTCGCTTTTGAAGTTGCTTGATGTAATCATCTTGAATTCACTGATTAAACTAATTCTTAAAATACTTAACTATGTGAATACGCAATTGCTTGCTGACACGTTTCAAAACATTCGTTCCTTTTACAAAGCTAACCTTTTGAAACGCGTCAGCAAGTAAGCCGTTACATATTCACTTAGTTAAGTATTTTTTAAATTAGTTTAATCAGTGAATTCAAGATGATTACATCAAGCAACGTTAATATATACTTACTTAATATACTTTAATACCTCGACTTACGCTACCCCGTCTTACTCAATTCCCAAGTTATGTGGTTTTAAATCACACTGTCCGAGTTCAAAAACTGCCCTGTTTTCTGGTAGAAAATGCTTATGAGAACTTTTATAGCTCATGAAAAGAAAATATTTTCAGGTTTTAAGGCCATAAAAACCGATTGACAGTGATATTTGGAGCAAATACAGCTTTTGACTAAGATGCAATCTCTCATAGTTTATCGCTCAGAAAATCCAGGGACATTAAAAAATATTTCTAAAGCTAGCTTGCCCATGATTTGGAAGTCGAATCGGAAGGCTTTGGTTACAGCTTTTTTTGGGGGACTTGTTTGCTCATCATTTCATAAACGAAAGGTATTGTCTGTCTACAGTGATTCCCATTAATTGACAGTGCACCTGGCCATCCCCTACTACTATAACTAATTTCGACACACGCATGAAAGTGATATTTTTGCCACTTAACATAAATAATTTGCTTCAGCCGATTGATTAGGAAGTCATCAAAACATTTAAAGCTTATTACACAAGAAAATCATTTTTGCATCTGCATGGACCTATGAGACAGAACAACAAGATCTCTGTTGAAGATTTTTGGAAACAATTCAGTGTTTTAGATGCTCTGAGTCATTGAACAATCTTGGAATAAAATTTCACCAAAAACTGTGAATGGTGTTTGAGAAAAGGTTTGTATTTTTTTCGCCACTGAAACTCAAGTGGAATCAGTGCCAGAATCTGATGCAATTGCTCATATAATTGAAGAAGTTGTCAGTTTTGCCAGACAGCTAAATTTAGAAGTGGATAGTGATGACGTTCAAGAACTGCTGGATTTACACAACCAGGAGCTGACAATTAATTGATGAGCTCATAGAAATGTGTGAGCAAGACCTTAAAAACGCAGATTCTTTAGACCCAGATTACATAGAAGATGAAATAACGGTTAGAAACTTGATAAAAGGAATTAGTTTAATTAAGCAAGTCTTACAAATTTTGGAAATCATAGACTCCAACGTTGAGCATATTTCTGTCCCAAAACAAAAAAAGAAATAGCAAGTTACGGGGAAATTCTGTATGAGAAGAAAAAATCTTCAATTCTTCAAACAAATTTACTAGATTTTATGAAGCCTTCTATGTCAAAATAACTTTGGTTTACTTACTTCTTTGCAATATGTATGTATGTAATATAATTTTTTGTTGTATTATGTATTTAATATTTCAATAAATACACATTTTTCTTTTAAATTATTAGTTTATTTAGTCTTTGGTCCCAATTAAACATAATTCCTATGTGATTGTATATAAAGTTATATCCCGACTTACCCGAATTCGACACACGGTTATCGCTCGGTCCCACCTATCTCGTAAGTACAGGGTATTACTGTACACACATTTATTGAATATACACTTATAATGTTAATGTATACTTACTTAATATACACACATATATTGAATATACACTTACTTATATATTCTATTATACTCTTACATATTTGAATTTGGATAAACATACTTTAATACAATTATATACTTTATTATACACTTATTCACTCTCATACACACTTATATACTTTAATATACACGTATATACTTAATTAACACTTGTGTGCTTCAATATACACTTATATATTTTAAAATAAACCTATATACTTCAATATACCCTTAATATCCTTCAATATACAATTACTTTATTCAATATATAACTATATACCTTTACAGACAGTAATGTATGTTATTATATACCTATATAATTCAATATACACTTATATACTGTACTTGAATATAAACTTTGTAATACTTGGTAAAATTCACTTTTATAAGTCTTAATAAAAATTTATAAGTTAAAAGGAATAATAATTCAATGCTGCTTTTGTTACAAAAATTTTTAATATCTTAATATGACATTCCTTATTTTCTTTTATAAAGTCACTTACTAATTACAAAGTCTTATTTCATCCACAAAGAATTACAAAAAGTTAAGCTTTATTAGCCTAAGTCTAAAATTTGTTTATGGCAGCAAGAAGTTTAGTTATAAATTTTTTAATATTAATTGAATTTAATTTAATTACTTTAATTTGAGCTTGAGCTCTCCTTATCTCGGGTTAATAGGTGGGTTTTCTAAATTTTGAATAATAAAATTTGAGTTGGCACTTTCAAAAATATATCTAAGTTACAAATCTTACAAGCTAAATTTTCTTAAAAGTTATTTGATTACTAATTAAAAAATTTCCTGAATAATGTCTTCTTAATCGATCAGTTCAATGATTTGGCTTAATGTTATTCTGTAATTATGATTTGAATACGATACTGCACTTTCCGCACCAGTTAAAAAAATAAAATTTCCACAGCCAATCCTGAACACGTCTGCCTCGTTCACATGCTCTGTTCCAACTACCTGACGCTGCCTTTTTAGCAACAAAATGGCCAAGTCGTCAAATTCCACTATTTTCTCGTTTATTCCTTCTAACAGCTTTACGGATGTCATGTTCACCGCCTCCGATACACTTCTTCTTCTTAACAACTGCAATTAAATTTCTTTGCAAACAATGGCATTTAAATCTTATTTTCCAAACTGTTTTAGATTATATCTCCACGAGAAATATTTAAAACGAATATCTTTTGCCGGTCAATGCGCACACAACTGCACAAACTCGTTCTCCCATCTTGTTTACTTCAGAACATTTCACTAGCTTGCTGTTTGAAAGTTTTAAGTGTATTTATATCGTTCTATTGTTCTATTTAAATTGTTATCTATCAATTACTTCTAATACATTTTCTTATAAATAGTGATTTGTGTGTTTTTTTTTCTTTTTATATAAAATCTTGTGATTAGATCTAAAATGTGGCCATGTGCATTTTCTACACAAGTGAAATTAGGTTATGTTTACATTTCGTTCCTGGTATATTTTAGTAATTTTTTACATACTGAATTTATTTATATATATTTATCTTATTTTGTAAGTGCCTTTTATATATATACTACTTCAAAATGTTACATAGTCCCCAAATTTAGATAAAAAAAAAATTTTGATTCCAAAATTCCTTTTTTTTAATCTCAATTTTCACATTTTGGGAGTAAACTCTTACTCTATCCTTCTTGCTTGTCTGCTGCCCTCTAATTACATATGATATACTTAACTCCCAACAATACAATAAATTAACAATTAACATTTAATCAACAATCCTCTTACTCTTAACTCTCAATTTTCACATTTTGGGAGTAAACTCTTACTCTATCCTTCTTGCTTGTCTGCTGCCCTCTAATTACATATGATATACTTAACTCCTAACAATACAATAAATTAACAATTAACATTTAATCAACAATCCTCTTACTCTTAACATCTAGTACATTAATCATTTTCTGATTCTTAGAATCTATTTTATAAACTTCTTCTTTTTCTTTCTTTATCTTAATTTTAATAGAATGGAATCTTTCCAATCATAAGTCTTTTTATTTATCTATATAATCTATCTTCTGACACAGTGTTTTTTTCCTTAATTTTAGCCTAACCGAGTCATAGCATGTCTAGGTTGTTTGTAGGTTAGGTCCTTGCTCTTATTCATTCATCCCTTCCTATTTTATTTTTATTTTTCCATATCCAGTTCAATTATTTTCTTATATCATTTCAGTTTATTTTGTGTGAAGTTTAACATCTAATATTTTTTTTTTTTAAAGGTTGCAATCCCATATCCTCTATTTGATCATATCTATAGCTCCTTCGATTACTCTGTCCCTATATCAACGAATATAAATTTTGTTTCAACACTTATATATATCAACGCAGATTCTCCCTTACAATACGACGAAGTTTAAATACACAATTACCATATTTTTATTACAAACGATGCTTCAATATTTATTAACATAGATTCATATTTATTTTATTCATTATTCGACGCAGTTTCCAATAAATTATCGTAGATATAGTTACCATCCCTTAAAACTTATCTCCTGCTAACGTTTTCTTATACACATAGTCACCTAGAGTTTATTCATATTGCTTCCTTTACCTATATTTAATATCTCCTGAGTCATTCCTGTTGTTACCATCTTATTATCCCTTGTTATTTTCCTTTCTCTCGACTTCTCCCTTACTATTTAATTTGTTCTATCTGAAATTTATCTGATTCTCCCTGTTGTGCCTCCCTTGGTTCATAAAATTTCTTTAACAAGCTAATATGGAAAATTCCTCTAATTTTATTGCTTCTAGCATCTTTGATTTCATAAGTCGCCTTGCCATATTTCTTGGTGATCACATAAGGTCCATCATATATATAAAATAATTTCGCCATCTCACCTCTTATACCCTGTGGTTGCCAATTTTCTTTTACTAATACCTTGTCCCCAACATTTAATTCTTCTATTTTATGAGTTCTATTAAATTTCTCTGCTCTCTTATGAGCCTTCTTCTTAATTCTACTCCTAGCAATTTCTAAATGTCTTTCTAAATTTATTAATTTTGAACTCCAGCCTAAATTTTTTATTTCCTTTTGCCAAAACCTTTCATCCTGAATTCCTAGTTGTAGCTGGTTAGGTGTGTATCCTGTAGTCTCATGAGGAATTTCATTAATTGCCTGGTTAATAACCTCTACATATTTTCCCCATTCTCTATGGTTATGATGACAATATGTTCTCAAACATCTAATGATCTCCTTATTCACCCTCTCAACGATATTGCTTTGTGGCCTCCTTATTGGAGAAAATATTGGTTTCATTTCTCTATTTTTAATATACTCCAGCCATTTCTTATTATTAAACTGGGTTCCATGATCAGTCTGTATTCTTTCTACTCTCCCGAATTTTTCTATATAATTTTCTAAACATTTAATTGCCTCCCCTGTGGTTGCCTTTTTCAATTTATAGATTTGAACGAATTTTGTAAATACATCTAACATTACTAATAAATACTTATAGCCTCCTACAGTTCTTTGAAATGGTCCTATAAAATCAATTGACAATTGCTCCTTTGGTTTTTCCACTTGGATCCCTTTCATCTCTCCAAAATTACCTTGGGTTACATTTTTAGCTCTTTGACAAATATTACATGTTTTAATAATTCCCCTAATGCTTTTTCCCATTTTCTTCCAAGTGAAGCTCTCTGATAATATGGTATGACATTTCTTAGCTCCTGCATGCAGGTAATATTCATGACAAGTACCCACTATTTCTTTAATCATTCCCTTTGGTACTACTATTTTTCCAACTTTCCCTATTTCTTTTATATACTAAGTTATTAATAATTTTATAATTTTGAGGATAATTTTGAATGTTTTCTTTTATTTCTCTAACTTCCAAATCTTCTACTTGTAATTTACTAAATTCTTTAAATTTTGTACACATTTCCATATCCATAACTCTTTCTATATAATTTATTTGTAATTCTGAATTTTGGTCTCTTCTTTCAAACTTATTTTTGTCACAAGGGTTCCTGCTCAATAGGTCTGCAACTACATTTTCTTTTCCTTTACAGTGTTCAATAGTATAATCATATTCTTGCATTAGTAATATCCATCTATGCAATCTTGAATTTAAAATTTTACAAGTCTTAATAAAAGTTAAGGCCTGATGGTCAGTCTGGATCACAATTTTTCTTCCTAGGATGATCTGTCTTGCTTTCTGCAGACAAAACAATATAGCAAGTAATTCCTTCTCAGTGGTATAATATTTAACTTCACTTCCTTTTAATGTGCGGCTCATAAACATTACTGCCTTTTTCTCCCCCTTTTCATCAATCTGATAGATGTGTCCTCCTATGGCATATTCACTGGCATCTGTTTGTAAGTAAAATGTTTTCTGGTAATCTGGGTGAGTAAGTACATTTGTTTCCAAAAATTTTTTCTTTAATTTAATAAAATTTCGCTCCTCCTCTTCTGTCCAAATAAATTTGTTTCTATTAGATAATAATTTTAATAATGGTTGTACAAATTCTGAATATTTTTCTATAAATTTATTATAATAATTAGCCATTCCAATAAAACCTTTTAACTGTCGAGGATTTTTAGGTGAGGGAAATTCTAATATAGCTCTAACCTTCTCTTCATCCATTTTTACTCCATTTGTAGTCAATCTATACCCTAAGAATGAAATATCTTTTCTACAGAACTCTGATTTATCAAATTTAATGGTCATGTTGTTTTTTAAAAAAATTTGGAAGATCTTTTCTAGGTGTTTTTTATGCTCCTCAAATGTCTCAGACATACAGACTATATCATCTACATATATTAAGGTGAAATCTTCTAATTCCTCCCTCATAATATTGTCCATAGCTCTTGCCAATGCTGCTAGAGATGTTTTCAATCCATAGGGTGTAACAACAAACTGGTATGTTTTCCCTCTATGTTGGAATGCAGTATATTTTCTTGACTCCTCTTCCAATTCAACCTGCCAGAAACTGTTAGTGAGGTCCATGGTACTCAACCAATTAACTCTCTTTGCTCTGTGTAGAATCTCATTTATTCCTCTATAGCAATCATAATCCGGAATTATAATTTCATTTAGTTTTCTTGCATCTAAACATAATCTAACTTTCCCATTGGTTTTGATGACTGGGACTATTGGATTAATATATGGACTAGTACTTCTTTCAATTATACCTAACCTCAACATTTTCTCTATCTCTTCTTGTACCTGATCTTGGTACTTTGTAGGAATTGGGTAATTTCTTTGGTAAAATGGTACATCTTCCCTAACTTTAATCTTATGTTTATATGCAGTGCATAAACCGGGCTGGTCTGAAAATACTTCTTTATACTTCTCTATTAAATCACTCATCTCCTGTCTTTGTTCCTCAGTTACCTCTTCATTCCCTATTCTTTCAAAAATATCCTCTTTTTTTATCTCTCCCTCCTCTTGTACAATTTTAATATAATTTTGACTCTGGTTTCCAAAAGTTTCAAATTCTTCCCATTTTTCCATATCATTCATTCCTTCCTGTTCATCACAACTCAATTCCTCCTCCATCTCATTTTCAAAATTATTCATCTCCCCTTTAAATTTTGTCTGCCCATCTACACTCATTTTTGATTTATATGATTTGTTTTCATATTTAAACTCCATCTCCCATTTTCCAAAATCAAGTTGTGCCTCCACATCCATCAACATATCCGTACCTATAATAAATTTTCTCAATAAGCCTGGCACCACTAGGCATTGAAACGGATATTTTACCCCTCCTATTTCTCCTATTACCATGATCATTTTGTTTATCTTTTTAGTTTTCTTATTTGTTGCAGTCCGAATGGTTAAATTTTTTATTGGTAGGATTTCTATTTTTCCTATTTTATTTTTATTCTCTAACATCCATTTCTCCTGGATACATGTTACGTTACTGCCTGTGTCTATTAATGCTGGTAAACTTGTATCTTCCATCTTAATCTCTATCTCTGGGTTTATTATTTTTTTTTCAATTTCTAAATTATAATTTCTCTCCTCATCTTCTTGTTCTAAAAATTTTCTACTGATTAATACATTATTTATAGTTAACTTAATTTTATCGTAGGAGCTTTTATCAAATTTTATCACCGGCACCCTCATTTGTTCTGTTTGATGCTCCTTTTCCTGATCCAAGGCGACGATACCAGTGTTCTCTAGTTTTCCGTTTGACTATGTGCACCATCCTCTTTCCTTGTCCCCACACATCTCCTTGTCTCTATCTGATTTACTTCCTTCTGGCTCCTGTCATTGGTTCTGTAATTCCTGTCTCCTCTATTTTCTCGATTATTTTCCTGCCCTGGTCTTGGTTCAACATTCCCCCTCATATGATTATCTATTCTTCTGTTAAAAAACTGGACATATGGCCGCCCTTCATTCCTATATTCATTCCTTCTATACAATTCTCCTAGTCCCGGAAATCTTCTATTTCCCTGCTGTCTCATCCCTTCCTCACCCCTTCTGGGTGGAAATCTATTTCCATTCTGTTCCTCTCTAGGGGTAGGCCTATTCCATGGTCCCCTGTTTCTCTGTCTTATTTCCTTATTTCTCTCCTCTATGTCCTCCTCATTCAGCATCCTTTCCATCTCTCGGATCGTTTTTATATTTTGCACTCTTCTTGACAACTGTATCCTTTCATTAAAATGCCGGCTTAATCTCCGGACTATCTCTTCCTCATTTTGCGGTGGTGTCATGTTCTTTAAAACTATGACTCTTTCTATGAAATAATCTGCTCTGGCTCTTCCATTTCCCTCAATATACCTTTCATTTTCTATTCTCTCTTTAATGCCTTCCTGTATTTCTTTGGCCCAGTATCTTTCTATAAATCTATCTTGTAAATCCGCGAAATTTTCCACCTCCTCTCTGATTGATTCCCACCATCTAGCCGCTCCTACTTCCAAAGCTCTATCTATGATTCCTCTCCATTCATTTTCAAATCTTTCCCCTGTCCTACATTCAAATTTTCTCTCCACATACCTATCCAGTCTTTTGAGGAATTCCATAGGGTTACCATTCCTCCCATTAAATTTGGGCATCTCCTCCTGATTCCCGCAAGACACTTGTATGATCCTTAGGACTTCTCCTCCTTTACTTTCTTCCACCTTCTTTTCTACCTTTTCCATTCTCTGGGTCAATTCCCCTTGTTTCTCATTATTCCTCCTTCCTTCTGTTTCCAATCGGTCAATTCTATCATTATTATTGTTTTTCTCAATCGCTATCTCCCTATTTAAAACTCTTAACTCTTCCCTGTTCTGTATTGTTATATTTTCTACCTTCTCTATCTCTTTCTTATTAATTTCTGTCACATCAGCTATTATTTCTTTTGTTTCCTCAAAATTCTCCTTAATCTTCTCCTCTAAGTCTCTTCTCATAACTCCTATTACAGCATTATTCTCTGTTCTCAACTGTTCCCTCATATCCTCTATCATTTTCCTATTGTCCTCCCTAATTTCATCTTTTATTAATTTTAGATCCTCCTTCATCTCTCTCATTTCATCTCTATCTTCCTCTAATTTTTTGTTTATTTCCCTTATATCCTCCTTTATATCCTTCATTTCCTCTCTCCCTTTATTTATGTTTACACTCATTTCCATTAAAGTCCTCATCATATCCCTTAAATCTACATTCTCATTATTTCCCCGTTCCTGTTGGGTTTGCCTCAGTGGTAATCCCCTAGCCTCATCTACTTGGGTTTCCACCTCACTCTCTTCTATAGGCATATCTGTGCCTTCCGTTTCTGTCTCTTGTATTTCTAGGCTTGTCTCTTTTTCCAATTCTATTAGGCCTATTGTAGCTTCTTCCTCTTTTTCATTTATTTTTTCTTTTAATGTCACATATTTTCCTTTTGCAGCTTCCTCAATTGCTGTACCCTTCCTAAACCTACTATGTTTGTTATATTCCTCTAATTTTTCTGTTTTTTTTCGCTTTCTCCCCCCTTAAATTATATGTACCTGTTTCAGATTCCATTTTTTTTTATTTCTTTATCTAAAATTTCAAAATTCCCCTTTATGCTATTTAAATTTTGAAAATAAAAAAATTATTGACTTATGGTTGCAAAGTCCTGAAAAGTAAACAATATTAATACAAATATTTAATTAATAATCTTATCTAAAGTGCCTTAAGGTTAATTCTTAATTTTTTTTTTTTTGTTTATAATCGAGCCCCACGTTTGTGCGCCAAATGTAATACTTGGTAAAATTCACTTTTATAAGTCTTAATAAAAATTTATAAGTTAAAAGGAATAATAATTCAATGCTGCTTTTGTTACAAAAATTTTTAATATCTTAATATGACATTCCTTATTTTCTTTTATAAAGTCACTTACTAATTACAAAGTCTTATTTCATCCACAAAGAATTACAAAAAGTTAAGCTTTATTAGCCTAAGTCTAAAATTTGTTTATGGCAGCAAGAAGTTTAGTTATAAATTTTTTAATATTAATTGAATTTAATTTAATTACTTTAATTTGAGCTTGAGCTCTCCTTATCTCGGGTTAATAGGTGGGTTTTCTAAATTTTGAATAATAAAATTTGAGTTGGCACTTTCAAAAATATATCTAAGTTACAAATCTTACAAGCTAAATTTTCTTAAAAGTTATTTGATTACTAATTAAAAAATTTCCTGAATAATGTCTTCTTAATCGATCAGTTCAATGATTTGGCTTAATGTTATTCTGTAATTATGATTTGAATACGATACTGCACTTTCCGCACCAGTTAAAAAAATAAAATTTCCACAGCCAATCCTGAACACGTCTGCCTCGTTCACATGCTCTGTTCCAACTACCTGACGCTGCCTTTTTAGCAACAAAATGGCCAAGTCGTCAAATTCCACTATTTTCTCGTTTATTCCTTCTAACAGCTTTACGGATGTCATGTTCACCGCCTCCGATACACTTCTTCTTCTTAACAACTGCAATTAAATTTCTTTGCAAACAATGGCATTTAAATCTTATTTTCCAAACTGTTTTAGATTATATCTCCACGAGAAATATTTAAAACGAATATCTTTTGCCGGTCAATGCGCACACAACTGCACAAACTCGTTCTCCCATCTTGTTTACTTCAGAACATTTCACTAGCTTGCTGTTTGAAAGTTTTAAGTGTATTTATATCGTTCTATTGTTCTATTTAAATTGTTATCTATCAATTACTTCTAATACATTTTCTTATAAATAGTGATTTGTGTGTTTTTTTTTCTTTTTATATAAAATCTTGTGATTAGATCTAAAATGTGGCCATGTGCATTTTCTACACAAGTGAAATTAGGTTATGTTTACATTTCGTTCCTGGTATATTTTAGTAATTTTTTACATACTGAATTTATTTATATATATTTATCTTATTTTGTAAGTGCCTTTTATATATATACTACTTCAAAATGTTACAACTTATATACTTCAATGTGCTACTTTATAGTTTAATGTACACTTTTATACTTTGATATAAACCTGAAATACACCTATATAGTTTATTTGAGACCAATAGGTTATATTAGTTGATTCCATCTTCATGTGAGTTACTAGTTTTTAACTTAAAACGTATGTACAACTCGGTTAAGGTCTGCGTGGACAATGGAACACATTTCCCGAAATGGCCGTCCTCAACTATCATAAAAGTAAGTGCTACTTTAGGCAAGTGTAACATATGCACAAGTGTTTTTAGTTAATTCTATCGAGTTTTTGAGCTGTAAAATATACCAAACTTGTGCCTAAGTCTTACTATTTTCAAATTTGCTTGTCGAAATCATCTTGAATTCACAGAATAGTTATAAGTAGTTATTAGGAAACTGAGTAAAAAAATTTTCACTCAGTTATGCAATAATTACTTATTATTTTTATTGCATTAATAATTAATACAATCACTTATATTCATTCTAGCCACCGACACTTCACCTTAATATTGCCCTTAATTTCATTCATCTATGATTATTGAAAATGTCTATTTCTTGTATGTAAAGGGATAATTCTTTTTTTACATCTCACCATATGTCTGCCAATTATTTTCTACCTTTGCATATTAGAATCCATTATCAGTGGAAATCCCATTAGTATTAAATGTTGTAAAGGTCAGTCTGTTGTATAAATATATAAGTTCCAAGTCTTTATATGGCACAAAAACATATCCTTTTTTTTAGCTTTTCCTTGGTGATGTAGATGTTCATAGAGAGGTTTTTTTAAATAATACTTTATGTAGTAAACATTTTTATATTCATCTTTTCTTCAAGTGCTTCAATAATAATCAGACATTTTCCTTTAGGTTTAAAAGTAAATGCAGAAATCTTGAAATATCCTTGTATCCCTAGATTTATCAAAAAACTCTTAAACCCATTAATTATATTGTATTTTGTTTCTATTAATTTCTCATCTACTCTAGTAAGTGGTTATAGTCCACCTTTAGAGCTCTTGTCTTCTCCAATAACTCAACTTTTCTCTTTATCAAATTAATCTCTTTTATTTCCAATTTTAATTTCATAGCAAGTAATTAATCTCTTTAATAATAGTTTATGTCTATCCATTCATAAATTTTATAAATTTGTGAAAACTTACTGAGACAGAGCGTTTTCGATCTCCAAGTGTCTTCTGCTTGGAGATGTCGGGTCAAGTGGTGACGGTTTAAAGGCAGGTTTTCGATAGTATCAAAGAGTATGTGTGATTTGTATTGTGTTTGTTTGTTTAATATGTTTGTACTTCGTAGTTTTGTGTGTCTGTAAATTTAATATCGTTCTAGTGTGTTGAGATGTGGTCCTTTTTTGTTAATGTGTAGGATTTCTAGGTTATGGTAAATGTCTGTATATTTGTGTTCTGTTTCTTTTATGTGATTGTAAAATGCTGAGTTGGTATTCTGTTTGTGTTCCTCGACTCTTTGTTTAAAGCTGTGACCTGTTAGTCTAATATAGAATTTGTTGCATTTATCGCATTCTAGTTTGTATACGTCTGGTGCTTGTAATTTAACTTTGTTGTTGTTGGTGATGTGTTGTATTTTGTATTGTAACTTGTTATTAGTTTTGTAAGCTATTTTGTATCCTGTTTATTAAAATTTTCAGGCTATTTTTTTTTTGTTTTTTTTTGTTTTTTTGTTATGTATGGTAATTTGATGTGTTTGTTTTCCCTGTCTGTAGTGTTAATTTTAGTGTTTTTGTATATTGTGCCATAGTTTGTCATTGTTTATGTTTTCTGTGGCCATTGGAACTTCTTTAGGTCTATAGAGCATGGATCTGAAGGCAGTGTGTTTGTGTTGGATAGGGTGGTTTGAGTTGCTGTGTATAAGTGTTAGCATACACAAATGGATACACCACCACAATAATAGACAATCTATGACACAATATAAAAAGAAAATAATAAAATTAACACTACCGAGATGGAAAACAAATACATCACAATACCATACATAAACAGAAGATCAAATAAAATAGCCCACATTTTTCAAAAAACCGGATACAAAATAGCATATAAAACTAATAACAAGTTACAATACTAAATACAACACAACAACAAAGATAAACTACAAGCACCTGGCATATACAAATTAAACTGAAACAAATTCTACATTGGGCAAACAGGTCGCAGCTTCAAACAAAGAGTCAAGGAATAGAAACAGAACACCAACTCAGTATTTTACAATCACATAAAAGAAACAGAACACAAATACACAGACATTTTCCACAACCTAAAAATCTTACAGATCAACAAAAAAGGACCACATCTCAACACACTAGAACAATATGAAATTTACAAATACACAAAGTACAAACATATTAAACGAACAAACCCAATACAAATCCCACATACTCTTTGATACTATTGAAACCTGCCTTTAAAACCGTCACGCCTTGACCCTACATCTCCAAGCAGAAAACACTGATAAAGATCGCCACATAGTGATCAAAAACGTTCTGTCTCAGTAAGTTTTAACAAATTTACAAAATTTAAAATTCGGATAGTCATATAATATTAAAGTGATTAATATAATTACATAGCTTTTAGAATATTTTGAAGCAGTAAAATGTGTTTTTAATGTATTAATTACATCTTTTTGAAATATATATTTTGAAATATTTACAAGTGTTTTTAGTGAAAACTAGTAGCTCACGCGAAGATGGAATCAATAAAGAAGTAATAGTGCCTTTATTTAGCTATAAACTATAACAGTTTTTTAAAACTGTTTTACTATACATAGGGCATCCAATAAGCTACAATTCTCCACCATGTTGAGGTGTCGTGATTCTTCGAGATGACTTTATCCAAAGCAGACTCTAGTAAACTCTACTAGAGTCGTAAAAATGTGTTGCTTATAACAAAATTATATATTGAAATCTTGTTGCTGTTCATAAAGAGCTGGATGTAAGTTACTTATTACACTTTTGCTATTATTTGCGACCAGACTTTTTGTTAACTAAAGTTTTTACATTGTTAACTTACACTTGAAGGAAACGTCTTCGTCTTACGACTTCTTCAGCCTCGTATTTTTGCTGCTAGGAGTGCGGCAATTGTGCTTCCTCGGTACTATTATTTTGAAAGTTAGAAGTAATGGATCGAAGAATATGTGGGATCTGTGCTGTGTTTGTTCATTTAAGACGTCATTTTTTAGTGTGTTGCTATGTCTTTATATTTCATACTGTTCTAGTGTAAACGATATTCTATAAATAAACGAAATTATAATGGCCAAAACTAATGTAAAATATAACTAAATTAATTAATAAATATGAAACAGTAAAATCTATGAACGTAAAATGACGTCTTAACAATGTACTAAGAGAAGAAATGTAGAAGAGTCTGACATTCATTAAGTCTGACATAGCTTGATTTAATTTTGTTATATAATATAAAAACAATTTTTGATAGTTTCCAATTGCTTTTACATTTAAGAATGTGGAAAAACATTTTTAATCTGTTTTAACCTAAATACCTCCTTTCCTCAGTCGTTTAAATAGTTTGGAATGAATCAGCGTTTAATTTGTTTGTTAAATTAGCCCCGAGGCTAATTTCACTTTAATAGATTAGAGACAATTTCATAATGTTTGCCTTAGAATGATGTCGTCGTCGTACATTATTCCTGTTGGTATTACAGAAGATACTGTAGGATAAAATTATTGTAAAACAGATTAGAAGATTTGTATTGAATATTTTGTATAATACGTATTTAATCTGTGGAAAAGCATTGTTTTTTTAACAGCTGATTTTGAAGTTTTAAGTTTTATTAGGAAGTAAACTTGTAATCACTGTAACTTTAAAAGGTTAAAGTCTAAAAGTCATTTCTTCGCAGAAGTTTTAGTAATTATCTTTTTCATCTATTTTATTTAAACGTTTTTATTAATTTCCCACAAAATCATCAAAATGTCTTGCCTAGTGAAAGTTGTATCCAGAAAAGCAAATACAGTGAACTACTTGAAGTTTCAGCAACTAAGGTAATACCTTACAAATAAGTAACTGATAGAATAAAATACAAATCTGAATTTATTGATTTGATTCATTTTTTTTGTACTTTGTTAGTTTATAAAGTGTTTCCAAACAATAATATTTGTAAAACAATTATATTTTTAGTGAATAATAATTTTAAATAAAGCTTATTACACTTTTGCTATTACTTGCGACCAGACTTTTTGTTAACTCTGTAATAAAAGTAAAGTCTCTAATGAAAGTGTAATAAGTGATTAACAACCAGCTTGTCACGAACAGCAACAAGATTTCGATTTTTAAATAAAGGTTAGTTAATGAAAGTATGGGTAAAAATTAAAACAACTGTTCCAAAAGTTTGTAACCTTATTGGTTTGAAATTAAATTAGGGAGGGGCAATGAATTTTGTTGCATATTACTACAACTACAGAAGAGATGTAGGTTGGTTATGTTTTTGTGTTTGTTTAGGTTTTTTGTGTCATGTCGAAGTGAGTCTTGGTCTTTGGTGTCGGTTTTTTGTATGGCTGTTTCAGTTTCTAGTATAATGTTTCTATTTGATTTATAATGTAGGTTGTATTTTAGGCCTTTATTTATTAAAATCATTTCGTATTGTGTGAATTTGGTATTAGTGAGGTTAACTGTTAGGGGATAAAATTTTTGTGTGGGTTGAGAGTATGTTGTATTTATTTTTAATATTTATTTGTTGCCCAATTATTAGTGTCTATTATGATTTGTAGTGTGAGTTTGTGTCCGATCTTGTTGGCAAGATTTAGGTGATTTTTGTATAACCTGTGGTATCGTGAATCTTTATTTTTGTATAAAGTTTTAATGCTTTGTTTTATGTGAATGATTTATGCTTTTTGTTTAGTGTTAGTAGCTGATTTTGTGTTATTGTTAATGTTTATTTTTGCGTATGTGGGTGTTATGTTATGAATTTGGCATTGTTTGTTGAATTGTATGTGAGAATGTATTTTTCTAACCTTTAAAACTGTCTTCTTGTATTTGTGGACTGCAGCCTATCTTGCTGTGTTAAACTCTTGAATTTTGTAGTCCATTAAGTTTCACTGAACGTAATTATTATCACCGAACTACAAATTATTTTGTCAAAATAAAATGACAAATTAACGGCCATGAATAAAAAAATTTTTTTTTTTTAAATTTGTTATTAAATTGTTTGTATCCATGTGCAGAAGACATACAGTATGTATAATTTTACAAAAATATCTCTTACCTGTTACGAATGCTGAGGTGTCCTAAAAATAAGATGCTGGGTCAATTAAATAACATTACACTAGCTATGAAAATATATTCAGAAACTATATTTTATAACAATTTGTATATACCACTTTTGTTTTAAAAGTACTATAAATTATTTTGACGAAATGAAATGATAAACTTGAAAATTGAATATATCATTCCTTGATGTAATAAGGGATGAAACAGTCCTTGCACAAAGTTATTCTACACTTTTTACAAAGGTGAACAGTTGTTTTGTTGGCATCTTCTTTGTTTCATCTTGATAAAAAATTACCTCTTTCATCATATCTGAGGTCTGTGATGGATGTTCAAGCGGATCTATTGGCTGATGTCCTTTGTTTTGAAGGATATATTTTCAAATATACAATGGCAACATTTCTTCTAAATTCAAGGAGATCCTTCGTAGAGCAAGATATGTTATTGTATACCATCCAGGCATTTACAATTGCCAAGACAAGCATTCGTGTAAATAAACACCAGTACGCCTTTTTACCATGAATAGATATGCTATACTCCCCAACTAGCCATTCATGGCTGTCAACTTTACTCATGTATTTTTAGTAGGATTTTACTACAATTGGTTGTGGAACAGACTCCTTGTGAGTTGACACCTTCCGTGATGAATGTCACAGGAGATAAACAGTGACAAAATTTGTCCCAACTGTGATACATATGCCATTCCACTTCACAAACAGAACTTCACCTGCTGAATCAAAAATGCCACTTGGCTCTTTGGACAAATCCTGGGATCCTTCAAAGACATTTGCACAGATGGTTCTGCCTGGGAGTACCAGTAACTCTAAAACTAAAATCTTTCAAATGAGCAAACAAATTTCTGCTAGTAAAGAGATTATCGAAAAATACCCAGTGGTTTTTTAGTTCTTAAACTGGATCTAACATATTTAGAACAACACGAGATCCTAAAACCAAAACTTCTCTTTCATTTTGACCTACTTCCTACAATATAAATTGAAGTTGAAACAGTATCAACTTCACAGAACCACGATTGATTCCCCAAGAAATTAAATGGCCAGTTTACTTGAAACTGATTTCGTTTTCCACGATTCATACAGAGAGAGGCTTGACCAAATGAATCATCAAACACACAACACGAATTCTAAGAACCAATGAATCAGGAAACATAACCAATGTCTGACATGATAAACTGATGCCTCAATGTCCCGGTGTCCTATAAATAGGACAGCATGATTCAAAGACGTTCCACACAAAGATAAAACAATATCACTCTCTCTCTCTCCTTCAAATATACATTCTGTAAAGCATAATAAATATGTTCTGGCAAATATTTCAAATTTGAAATGTAATGTTTATTATAAAAATTTTGAAAACTGCACAGAGCATTAGATTCAAAATAATACCTTCAAATCAAACTGTTCTAAAATGCTTGAAAAAGGGACATTTGATGAAAAAGTAACTATTATACTATTAAATGTAATATCTTCTTCCATAAATAATAATCGAAAAACAATAATATGTTATGAGACAAATTTTAAAAAATAAAATGTGAGTGTACTATTTATGGGATGCTGGGCATTAATGGGTTAAGGAGAGTATTACGAACAAGGATACTGAAAAAAATATTGATTATAGACAATATCACTGGATAGATGTTTTTCTAAGTATGGGGATTCCAGTAAGTACTGGTATACCCGTGCAGCCTCTCTTGCGTAAGTTATAAAAATGTTTTTTCTACAATAACCAGAACACAAATAGAAATATACTAAACAAAATGCCTTCACAAAATATATCCTAAAAATCCTGGACTAAAACATTTAAAGTTCTCTTCACCATGTGCAATAAATTACGGAACATATGAATTAAATCAAACTGGACAAAGACTGGTGTTTTATATTAATAATAACCACTTATTAAATACTCGGTTACATGAACACAATCAAGGAATTACTTATTACACTTTTACTATTACTTGCGACCAGACCTTTTGTTAGCTAAAGGCTGTTAACTTACACGTCGAGGAAACGTTTTTGTCTTACGACTTCTTCTACCTCGTATTTTTGCCACTAGGATTGCTGCAGCTCTGCTTCTTTGGTGCCATTTTTTTTATAAAGTTAGAAGCGATATGATCGAAGAGTATGTGTGATCTGTGCCGTGTTTGTTCATTTAGGATGTCATTTTTATATGTGTTGCTATGTCTATATATTTCATACTGTTCTAGTGTGTTTATTTTATGGCCTTTGTTACATGTGTGGAGGATGCTCATGTTATTTTCCATACTTTTGCGTGAGTGTTTAGTGTCTATTAGGTGATTTGCAAAGGTGGATTCAATAGTAGTGTGCAGGGCGCTTTTGTGTTCGCTTATTGCAGTTGTTGCATTTTAGTTTGTATACGCCTGAGTTATTGTATGTGTTGGTATTGTTAATAATGCTGTGTCTGATAGCCGTTTGGCTTTTATTTGTTGTTCTGTAAGCTACATTGTATCCTGCTTTTTTTAATTGGTGTACAATTTTATTTGTGAGTCTGTTAATGTATGTGAGGGTGATGAATTTGTTTGTGTTCGTGTTTTTGTTGTTTGTGTTGTTGTTACTGTTCTTGTTGAGTATTTTTCTGTGTAGTTTGTCTATTAAATAATTGTCATATCCGTTTTTGTGAGCTATATGTTTGATTGTGTTTAGTTCCTCTGTGTAGTTAGTTGTGGACATAAGTATTTTATTTAGTCTGTATAGTAAATGTTTGAATTGTTTGAGTGTTTATGTTGTATTGGGTGGTTCGATGTGTTGTGTATCAGTGTGTCTGTCATGATTGGCTTGCGGTACATGTTGAATTCATGTTTGTTTTGATTTTTTGTTATGGTGATGTCTAAGAAATTCAATGTTTTGTTGTTTTCAAATTCTGCAGTGAACTGGATATTTTTGTGTATTTTGTTTATATGTATTTGGAGTTGTTGGCATTGTCTTATGTTTCCTCAGTATACTATTATAACGTCGTGTACATACCTGTGCCAAAATATTATCTTGTCTGCATGTTTGTTTTTATTTATGATTTTATTCTGTTCTATGTGTTGTAGGAATACTCTACGAGAATGCTTGAAATCGGTGAACCCATTAGTAGGCCTTGTTTCTGTGTGTAATATTTGTTGTTGTGAGTGAAGTAGTTCTGTTGTGTAATGTTGTTCAAAGTGTATATGTTTCCTTTTGTGATGTTTTCTGGAGTGTTGTTAAGTCTTAGATTGTCCCTTAATCATATTTAGAATAAAGTATTTTTGTCAACAAAATAAAGCATTTTAATCTATTTATTTTTTAATCTACTTGGCAAAAAACCATTATATACGGATATTTCTCAGCAGACTCGTTTTACACTTGGTCAGTACATTTTTCAATGCTGCTATTTAAACATAAGACTGTCTGCTCAGTTTTGTTGGTTTAATAATAAGTGTTATTCAATAATCTCAGGATGTACAACATAAAAATTGCAAATTTTATTATAATCAGTCATCTAAAGTAATAAACAAGGAAAATGTTATACGATAAAAATAATATAAAAGATTTTATGACACATTCAACTAAAATTTATACCATTTACACCTAAAACTCTTATAAATCATCACAATCAATTGCTTAGACCTTACAATTAATAAACAAAACAAAAAAAATTTTATTATATAGAAAACCTACCAACACAGACAGAGAATTATACAACACATCCAACCAATTCATTACAAAAATACAGATTTCCACTCCTTGATGCACCGACTAATAAACATATTCATGAACTATGAAGACAGAATCCTAATAGAGAACTCAATACACAAAAAACAACACCGAAAATTTCATAGTACAAAAAAACAACAGCAATAACACAAAAAATCAAATGTAATTAACACGATAATATAAATGTCAAATTTTGATTTCCCACTGTCCAGTTCACTTTCTCCCTAGTTCTGACCTATTGATCAGAAAGTATTTATTGATTTTGTGTAAAATAAATAGAGAATGGTTAATTACCTTTTATGGAAAATCATTCACCTCCTACCAAACATTCCTCCTACCAAACCAAAATTTAAATGCATGCTTTGGTTTTTAAAATAAAACATATCGAATTTAAAGTATTTTTCACATTAATTACAGCTGTAAGATGAATAAAAAAAATTAGCTTTAGAAAAATTCAATTTATATGTGTTTGTTTTGTTAAGTAAGCACTACTTTAAAATTTAAACATGTCAGCCTTGGCACCATGAAGGTTAATAGTGGTAAGAATAGGGACCACTAAAACTTTGCTTGCTCTAAAGAGAAATCTTTATAGTATTTTATAGAGGTTGGTATGAAATAAAATCATATGTGTATTTTATAGTTTAATTTTGCAAGTTTTGTACTGAAAAATCTTCTTTTTTCCCAGATGTCTTGCAACTCCATCCCTAGCTGCAAAGCAGGCTCAGGACAAAAAGCCAAAAGAGTCAACCCCAGCAAAAGAATCACAGTCATTTACCATGAACTTGTTTAGAGGTACATTGCAAGCATCTCAAGTATTTCCATACCCTGACGTCCTAACTGATGAACAGTCAGACACTTTGAAAATGTTAGTTGATCCAGTGACAAAATTTTTTGAGGTAAGAAATCCTTAATATTAATTATAGTGAGTTGATTACAAAAATCTGAAGAGAAATAAGAAACACTTGCAGTATAATTAGCTAACAAACTAGTTCTGGTTACCTTGGCATGAATAAATGTGGGTCAACTTCTTTTTTTACCTTCTATCAGATTCATATATCTGCTTTATGTATAAACTTGTACCTAAGTATGATTTACAATTATAATTCTTCACTTTATTAAATTTTTTTTATTAGCTCACACTCTCCAAATATATATATCTCGTACGAATTTTAAATTGTTAATAAAATACATTTTTATTCATCCAATCATGTTCAAATACATTTTTTTAACCTGTAGTGGATGGCAATCGATGTCAACACAGTTTTTTCATATATTTATTCAATAATTAAATTATAAAAATTTGGGGCTCAAGGCCAGGTTTGAACTGAGTATTTTCATGTTCCAAGTCTTGTGCTTTTGGCACTGAGCTAACTATTCCATAGCTAGAGGTTTATTTCTCATAGAAGTATATAATTTTTTCTTTTGCTCCCATCTGGATTGTATAACCTTAAATTGTTGCCATAGTTACCACACAATATGATAAATAATGTTCAAGGATTAAAAATGAATGAAAAGAATAAAATAAACAAACAAACTGGGCTAATGGCATTGGACCTTATTTTACAAACGGACAATGCGAAAGGAAATCGAAAAACTACAACACAATGCAAGTGGCAATAATAAAGAAAGCGTATAAATAGTAACAAACAAAATTAATAGTTAAACGCCATATAAGAAAGGAAAATTGCAAGGAAATTCTCTTTCTATTTTTCGAACAACAAAAAATTATAAAATTTTTGTTTACTGACTTAAGTAGGAATTTACTTTAAAAATTTATGTTACCTGTTTTTAATTTGAAATTTATAGGCTAATTTTAATAACCTCTCAGTTACTTCACTTAACTAAATCTTATAATATTGACTAATGGATATAAAATAGGAATTATTGTATTTCAATAACATAAAAATATATATTTATTGATTCCATCTTCATGTGAGTTCCTAGTTTTTAACTAAAAACACTCCCGATTGAGTTACGGTCTAAGTTGACAATGGGACACATCTCCCGAAATGGCCGCCCTCAACAATATAAAGTAATTGCTACTATAGGCAAGTGTAACAATTTAAAAGTGTTTTTAGTTAACATAAAAATAGTTTTATATATTAGGTAATAATGGTGATTTCTTAGAGAAATTTAAAAATATTATTTGCTTTTCAGAAAAATATAATTTTTTTCATATGGTCTACTTTTTTACAAATAAAATGAACAATAATTATTTATAAAATTCTAAGAAGACATAAAAACCAGACGTATAGTTTTAAATATTTTTTGTGGAATGTAAATTTATGAATCACTTTAACATTAGTTTATGACTATCCGAACTTTAATTTTGTAAATTTGTAAAAACATACTGAGACAGAACGTTTTTGATCGCTTTGTGATGATCTTTATCAGTGGCTTCATTGTGAGACATTGTGAGACACTGATGAAGATCTCCGCGGAGTGATCAAAAACGTTCTGTTTCAGTAAGCTTTTACAAAATTAAAGTTCGGATAAGTTTATATGTGTTGTAAAAAAACATACAAACATGAGTGTGTGTTCCTTATAACTTAAAATACAAACTAAAGCAATTAAACATTCTAGATGATAATAAATTTTTGACTTATTATGTCCTCATTTGACCTCTGGTACCAAATAATAATATTTTTTTAAAATAAAGCCTTTTTAATTTTTAATTCTGCTCTTCTAAAACAATACATACAGTTCAAAATCAATAATGACCAATGAATTTAAATTCCAAATATTATATATGTCAGATTCAAAGTTAGGCAAATAAACCAAAAAAAGTTGTTGTTAAATCTATTCACAGTTATATTGATGACTGGGGATTCAATCCAAATTTAGAACTAATTTTATTAATTCAATTCAAATAATTTGATTCTTGGAGTTACACTGTGAGATTTATAAGTGTTTTTTAAAAATATTTTTATAGTAATTTTCTCTAATTATTTTGAGATTTTAATTTTTTAATATTTTTTGTCAATAGGAAGTAAATAATCCTGCCAAAAATGATTCTGATGAGAAAGTTGAATCAGCAACACTAGATGGGTTATGGGATCTAGGAGCATTTGCTTTGCAAGTTCCACAAGATCTAGGAGGCCTAGGTCTCACAAACACACAGTATGCTAGGTTAGTTGAAATTGTTGGAGCTCATGACTTGGCAGTGGGTATTACTCTTGGAGCTCATCAATCTATTGGGTTCAAGGTAAGGTTTTAACAAATAGCGTAAGTACATTTTTTAAATGATTTAGAACATGAATATTGTTCTATCTATCTCCAATTACCTTTGCCTCAAATATTAAAATGTAACAAATGTTGGGAAACGACCACATTTCGAATAATTTATTTTTTACATCTCTTTACAACTTAGTTCAGAGTGTGACCCTTGACCTGTCACACCCCCTGCTCTGAGGATATTATGGGAGTTTTCTCTACTCCACTGGCTTTTACCAATGTAATACTGTGATATTAATTTTTAGATTGTATTTTCAAAAGTTTCTACTATTTAATTTGAGGTTAATTAACCTACCCATCTCTTTATGGAGGGAAGAAATTAAATAATGCATATCTGGGTGAAAATTTACTTACATTTTGATATATCATACTTGAATTATTATGTTTTCTTCAGTTTTTTAAAAATCTTTTTTTACATTTAAGGTCTGATAATACACTCATTTTAGACAGATATCGATTACTCATTACATATAATATAATACAACTGTTTGAAACTCTCTTCATATTTTGTTATTGTAAAAATATTTTTTATTATAAAAAGTATTGTTATTCTTATTTGAAATGATAATTTGCTTAATACATTCAATATTTTGTTACTACTAAAAAAATTAACTACATAAAGGGTTTTTCTGTATTTTATTTCATTATAATTTTCGCTGTATGGTATTTTATACCTAGCGATTCCAAATTTCCACACTATTTGACCTTTTCATTCCCTCAATTAAGTAATTTTTTGGTCTCAGAGTTCTTGTTGTATTCATCCATTGTAATGTTTTATTCATCCATGGAGGTTTTATTAAGCTTCCTTTGCTCATGCTCTAAATCTGTAACATTTAAATGTTTTTTATTTCCCTATAAAAAATGGTGGTTTTCTCTTTTTTTCATTAGTTATCTAATATAATTATTGATCTTGCACTCAGATTTTGAAATCAAAGCCATATATCTCTGGCCATCATTTTTGTTCACTCCCTGTCGTTATTCATATTTTACTGTTACAGTAATCTCCCGATTATCCATGGGCGGCTTAACCGGTTTGCGGATTATCCGGGGTCTGCCGTTGTTTTACAAATATCCAATTTTTATTCCAATCAGATTCATGTGTTTAAATTTCCAAACGGTGAATTACAGCGTAAATACATATAAGGCTCAATATAAGTTAAGATGAAGGGAATAGATATGTAAATATGTACGTACTAGATTTTACATTGAAAGGAAGCATCCCGACGTAGGCCAGCGAAATAAAAGGTTCGAGCAGACTACTGTATATAAGAGACAAAGAAAAAATGCTTGGATGCCCGAAAACCTGATGTGTATCATAAGATTGTAAACAAATGTCAGCTAATCTCAGCTATAAATAGTCTAGGACGTGACATATGCATTATCCATGTCTGTCATATACATTATCGATCTTTATGGTTTTGTGACACAAGTAGACACTGTGCGACAAAATGGTTCTCAAGAAACTTAGATCGCACATTAAAGATAAATCAATGCTCACAAAAAAAAAATACGAAAGTGACAGATTTTTTTGTATTATATGTAAATTAAATTACATATGTATATACGAGTACATACTTACTTTTGGCATATACTTATGTACGTATTGTAAATAGTTAGACATATAAATGTACATGTTATAATCCGTCAAATACATCGACATTTTAAATTATTTTCTGTATTTATTTTGTCCTCTGAAGATTATTTGTGAATTGCATTAACCGGGGTCATTATTTGTGTAACTTATGGTATAATAATCGATTATCTATCGTTTTGCGTATTCTTTGTTCATAGCGGATTATCCGGGAAATTCGGTAATCCGTCGTTGCAGGGCCATCCTATTCAACGGATAATCGGGAGTTTACTGTATATAGATTAGTGTACGTTTTGTCAGAAATTTATATTGTGACCTTGATTTTCATTATAGTATTTTTCAACCATTGAACTTCATTTAGTACACCTATGATTTTCTGATTCTGTGTAACACAATTTTTTATTTCTGTTGTGACTGTTGTCATTCTTTACTGTGATCATTCGAAGTTCAACTTCTTTAATTTGAAGTTATTAGTTTGGATATGGGCTCAAATTCCAGTGGCACTAGTGATTGCCTTCCAAGAATTCTCTGCGTTCTCGAGATCACAGGATTTGGTGCACATGCTGATCTGGAGAATCAATTATCAATTGACGCTGTGCTCAATTATCAATTTGTTGTTATTGGTTCGAGCTCAAGGTGTCTTAAGCGGTGACAGAAATTCTGTATAAGGGGTGTTGGGTAAGCAACTGACAGTTATCGATCGACGCTCTGCTCAGTCACCAGTTTGTTATTACATTAGTGCCTCTGCTTGTGTTGAAGTGGTTGTTTTGAGTGGTCGCCATGTCTTTGAATAAACCTCGTATACCGTACAAGACATTAACATTTAGTAAAAACATTGCGGTTATTCATGAGGCGGAAAACAGTCTTAAAAAGAAATGTGTCATTGCTAAAGAGGATGGGATAGCACCTACTATAGTGTCTACATTTTTGAAAAATATTAAAAAGTGTTTTAAGTGAAAGTGGAAAATACCGCAAAAGAGCCAGAGAACTAAATAACTCTGAAGTGGATGAATGTATGCTAAAGTGGTTTAAACATGCTAGGGACAAAACATTCCATTATCTGGCCCCATTGTTCGAACAAAGGCTAGCTTTGAGTGTGGGAAAGCCAGTACCGTTTGGCTGGATGGTTTCAAAGCCAGTACCGTTTGGCTGGATGGTTTCAAAGCCAGTACCGTTTGGCTGGATGGTTTCAAAGCCAGTACCGTTTGGCTGGATGGTTTCAAAGCCATTACCGTTTGGCTGGATGGTTTCAAAGCCAGTACCGTTTGGCTGGATGGTTTCAAAGCCAATACCGTTTGGCTGGATGGTTTCAAAACCAGTACCGTTTGACTTGATGGTTTCAAAGCCAGTACCATTTGGCTGGATGGTTTCAAAGAAAGAAACCATTTTACTTCAAGTCTATTTGCAGTAAAATTGCAAGTGTAAATAAAGAAGCTGCAAATGTTTGGAAAGATGATGTTTTACAAATAGTTATTTAAACCCCAGCAAAAGACATTTTTAATGTGAACAAAAGAGGTTTTTTAAATGTACTTCGGACAAAACATTTTATAGGTAATTACTGCAGTGGGGGAAAACAGTAAGGAAAGAGTCAGTTTATTGGTTGGGGTCAATATATAATTGACTCTGAAAACCATCTATGCCTTTACTGATAGGCAAATCTATTAATCCTAGATGTTTTAAAGCATAAAGTACAAACCACTCGAATACAAAGTAAATAAAAAAACTTGGATGACAACAGAACTGTTTAAAGAGTGGCTGTTAAAACTTGACCAAACTTTCGGTAAATAGAACAATCAGGCTGTTTGTTAACAGCTGTAGTGCATATAACGCTATCCCATTTGTGAACAATGTTAAGGTTATGGTCCCCCCCATGACTACTTCAGTTGTACAGTCAATGGATCAAGGCATTATAAAAAATTTTAGGTACTTTTACTGGGGACTTATTGTACAAACACTCTTGACAGGTTTGTTGGAAAATAACAATAAAAATTTAAAAATTGATCTTCTTCAAGCAGCAAGAATGTGCCATAATGCATGGTCCAAAGCTACTGAAACAACAATAGCAAATTGTTTAAAGAAAGATGGATTCATTAGGAATCTGACCAGCATCCAAGTGAACTTATAATTGAAGATATCCCCCTTTGCACCTGTAGAATAGGAAGCCAATATGAACATCATTTTTAAAGAGTACATTAATACAGACAAACAAGTAGACGTGCTTTGAGAGCTTTCTGATCAAGATATTTTAGCAGAAGTAAATAACAAAAAAAGTGCTGAATTGTTTGATTTAGAAGAATATCAGGTTGAAGTTAAAGAGACCCCATTTCCTAACTATGTCACCACTTACATGAGTTTCAGCCGTACATCAAAGTAAAACCTATGTTAGTGACAGAGTTTTCCACTCTTTAAATGTACTTGAGGATTTTACAAATGTCAAAAGAATTAATTGTGCAAGACAATCGGACATTACAAACAATTTTGACAAATTTTAATTTTTTACTGTACACACCTATCCATAACTTATTGAATATGTACATATTGTAATCATGTAATTTTCTTGCTAATGTTGATTGGAGTAACCTTTAACTCAATGCGGTTTACGGAATAGGTCAGCTAGTTACAACAATTGATTAGTAGCGGTTATAAAGAGTAGCCCAGCTAGTATTGAATGTCGACATTCAGTATTTGATTAATTTGTTTTAAAGAGAGTTTATTATCTGATATATCACGCTCAAGACTAGACATCTATGGTTTCTAAGGGATGTTTATCAACTCTCAATACTTACAGCATAAATAAATAAAGATATTTATGGCCCATTGAACCGTCTAAATATAATAGATGGCTTCAGCAGTTTTTATGTTAACTGGAGTGAGAGACTCAGTATAGATTTTACTCTGTGTCGGTCAATAGTGTAAATATTCTTTATAATTAGTGTATTCTTGTGTATATACAAAATTACCAATAATATTGGGAGCCTATATTCTAAAGCAAACTTCTAACTGTAATTAACTTTTAATTTGTTTTTACTAATTATGATTACACATAATAATCAATTAACAAATAATAAACAACTAAGGTAAAAAAATAACAAATAAACAAATTGCACATGTATAAAAATAAAATATTTAGTGCTTCATAAGTAAAAATATTTTTGTAGTGAAATACTACTCAATTGATGGTAGGAATTAATTCGTATCCCCTAGTGCCCTAGGTGCACATGAAAATAGATCCACAATAAGTTAAAAATTATAATTATAAGTTCTATAAATCCACTATGCTTAAGTTTATTGCTTCTTCAAATTATAGTGTTTAAAGCTTGGTTTCCATTCTGACAAGTCGCAGGCACATGTCGCCGGCACAAGTCGCGCATAGATTTTCATACTGTTTCCATTCTCCAGGCACATGTGCCCGGGCACAAGTCTCGTGTCCCACGACCCAGCAGCAGTTGTTATTTTGCAGTGAAGAATTGAAGACATGTTGAGTTTTAAGTGAGTCTTTTTACGTTTAGTGATTTTTACATATGTGTAAGTGTTAATAATGGATGACATAGCAGCTTCTGCTTTTTTTATTATGGCTGGTGCATACAATGAGCTGAGGAAAAAAGACGAAAACGACCTAGGTGGTGGATTAGAAGTTTTTTAGGAAACATACAATCAGAAGAAGCCTTCAACTCACTAATGGGAGATTTGCGCATGCAAACTGGATACGAAAATTTCTTGCGAATGATTTCAAGTGATTTTGAATTTTTGTTAAACCTAATAGCACCAGAAATTGTAAAAAAATGCTACCGTTTGGCTGGATGGTTTCAAAGCCAGTACCGTTTGGCTGGATGGTTTCAAAGCCATTACCGTTTGGCTGGATGGTTTCAAAGCCAGTACCGTTTGGCTGGATGGTTTCAAAGCCAATACCGTTTGGCTGGATGGTTTCAAAACCAGTACCGTTTGACTTGATGGTTTCAAAGCCAGTACCATTTGGCTGGATGGTTTCAAAGAAAGAAACCATTTTACTTCAAGTCTATTTGCAGTAAAATTGCAAGTGTAAATAAAGAAGCTGCAAATGTTTGGAAAGATGATGTTTTACAAATAGTTATTTAAACCCCAGCAAAAGACATTTTTAATGTGAACAAAAGAGGTTTTTTAAATGTACTTCGGACAAAACATTTTATAGGTAATTACTGCAGTGGGGGAAAACAGTAAGGAAAGAGTCAGTTTATTGGTTGGGGTCAATATATAATTGACTCTGAAAACCATCTATGCCTTTACTGATAGGCAAATCTATTAATCCTAGATGTTTTAAAGCATAAAGTACAAACCACTCGAATACAAAGTAAATAAAAAAACTTGGATGACAACAGAACTGTTTAAAGAGTGGCTGTTAAAACTTGACCAAACTTTCGGTAAATAGAACAATCAGGCTGTTTGTTGACAGCTGTAGTGCATATAACGCTATCCCATTTGTGAACAATGTTAAGGTTATGGTCCCCCCCATGACTACTTCAGTTGTACAGTCAATGGATCAAGGCATTATAAAAAATTTTAGGTACTTTTACTGGGGACTTATTGTACAAACACTCTTGACAGGTTTGTTGGAAAATAACAATAAAAATTTAAAAATTGATCTTCTTCAAGCAGCAAGAATGTGCCATAATGCATGGTCCAAAGCTACTGAAACAACAATAGCAAATTGTTTAAAGAAAGATGGATTCATTAGGAATCTGACCAGCATCCAAGTGAACTTATAATTGAAGATATCCCCCCTTGCACCTGTAGAATAGGAAGCCAATATGAACATCATTTTTAAAGAGTACATTAATACAGACAAACAAGTAGACGTGCTTTGAGAGCTTTCTGATCAAGATATTTTAGCAGAAGTAAATAACAAAAAAAGTGCTGAATTGTTTGATTTTGAAGAATATCAGGTTGAAGTTAAAGAGACCCCATTTCCTAACTATGTCACCACTTACATGAGTTTCAGCCGTACATCAAAGTAAAACCTATGTTAGTGACAGAGTTTTCCACTCTTTAAATGTACTTGAGGATTTTACAAATGTCAAAAGAATTAATTGTGCAAGACAATCGGACATTACAAACAATTTTGACAAATTTTAATTTTTTACTGTACACACCTATCCATAACTTATTGAATATGTACATATTGTAATCATGTAATTTTCTTGCTAATGTTGATTGGAGTAACCTTTAACTCAATGCGGTTTACGGAATAGGTCAGCTAGTTACAACAATTGATTAGTAGCGGTTATAAAGAGTAGCCCAGCTAGTATTGAATGTCGACATTCAATATTTGATTAATTTGTTTTAAAGAGAGTTTATTATCTGATATATCACGCTCAAGACTAGACATCTATGGTTTCTAAGGGATGTTTATCAACTCTCAATACTTACAGCATAAATAAATAAAGATATTTATGGCCCATTGAACCGTCTAAATATAATAGATGGCTTCAGCAGTTTTTATGTTAACTGGAGTGAGAGACTCAGTATAGATTTTACTCTGTGTCGGTCAATAGTGTAAATATTCTTTATAATTAGTGTATTCTTGTGTATATACAAAATTACCAATAATATTGGGAGCCTATATTCTAAAGCAAACTTCTAACTGTAATTAACTTTTAATTTGTTTTTACTAATTATGATTACACATAATAATCAATTAACAAATAATAAACAACTAAGGTAAAAAAATAACAAATAAACAAATTGCACATGTATAAAAATAAAATATTTAGTGCTTCATAAGTAAAAATATTTTTGTACTGAAATACTACTCAATTGATGGTAGGAATTAATTCGTATCCCCTAGTGCCCTAGGTGCACATGAAAATAGACCCACAATAAGTTAAAAATTATAATTATAAGTTCTATAAATCCACTATGCTTAAGTTTATTGCTTCTTCAAATTATAGTGTTTAAAGCTTGGTTTCCATTCTGACAAGTCGCAGGCACATGTCGCCGGCACAAGTCGCGCGTAGATTTTCATACTGTTTCCATTCTCCAGGCACATGTGCCCGGGCACAAGTCTCGTGTCCCACGACCCAGCAGCAGTTGTTATTTTGCAGTGAAGAATTGAAGACATGTTGAGTTTTAAGTGAGTCTTTTTACGTTTAGTGATTTTTACATATGTGTAAGTGTTAATAATGGATGACATAGCAGCTTCTGCTTTTTTTATTATGGCTGGTGCATACAATGAGCTGAGGAAAAAAGACGAAAACGACCTAGGTGGTGGATTAGAAGTTTTTTAGGAAAAATACAATCAGAAGAAGCCTTCAACTCACTAATGGGAGATTTGCGCATGCAAACTGGATACGAAAATTTCTTGCGAATGATTTCAAGTGATTTTGAATTTTTGTTAAACCTAATAGCACCAGAAATTGTAAAAAAATGCTACCTGCCGACAACCAATCCCACCTGGGGAAATGTTAGCTACCACGTAACTTTCTTTCTCTCCATAACACTACAGTCCAACACTTCAGAAATACGCTGCAAAGCATCGATGCTGGTGTTTGAATTTTTGTGAGAGCTACTCGTCACGTTCCACAAAACAGACTCCTGCTATTAAAGTTCAATCAGTTTATCCACTTTACACTTCGACCACTCCATCTTATCAAAACAAAACTTTCAGAGACGAACACTGAATGCGACTGCACAATACAGTTTGAGGTTGTGTTTGTGTGTATCCTCTGACAACGTTGTGGATTTGGGCAACTGCGCATGCGTGTGTCGCGGGCACATGTGCCCGCCCGTTTCCATTGTCCGTGGGAACTTGTGCCGGCACATGTTTTGTCGCACCGCCGGCTGGCACAAAACGGTCGCCGGCACATATGCCGCGACTTGTGCCAGATTGTTTCCATTCGGGGATTTGTGCCGGCACAAGTCGGGCACATGTGCCCGACAAAAATTTGTAGTAATGGAAACGTACCTTAACATAGACCAGTGACGCGATACCTGAAAACTAGCGAAATGGTTGTCATAGGTACAAAAAAGTTGAACTTTTACAACTTTCATAATTCGAATTTTCTGTTAATTTGAATGTTTTTATTGATCCCTTTAGCTTAGAATCATCTAATTATATATATATATATATATATATATATATATATATATATATATATATATATATATATATATGACTTCTTAGTTAATTTTGGAGTTTTTGTTTTAAATCAAGAACTCTTTAACTTATTTTATTAGTTCTTGTTTCTTTATTCTAAAATGATCATACTCCAAGAAAGCTTCAAACTTGATATACCCAGTATCTGTAAATTATTATTTAACTCAGGGATCTCCTTTTCCGTATTTTATTCAAGGAATGGGTAAAATTTTAGATATAAATTTTGTCATTGCCCATCCATAATGTGTGTAACAATTATTCTTAAAACCTATAAGTGTTAGCTGGAACAACTCCAAGTGCTACATCCGTTCTCATTGTTAGGTAAAAAATATTTTTTAAATATATAACACACATAAAACATATTGTATTACATATCTTTTTTTATTAACTGGAGTACAATATAATGAAATAAAATAATAATAATATCTTTGTACAAACTCCTTGTCTTTCATTTGAACAAAAAAGGACAATTGGTTTCCATCCTTTATTTTTTTTATAGATCTTAAACCATTTAATGTAAATATAGAAGTAAAGTTCACAGTATGCATTTGGATAAAACAGTGTTATTAGATGTATATGGTAAAACATAGAAAAGTTATATGAAAAGACCGTAACTATGTTTTTTTTTAACTTAGGGTATCCTTTTATTTGGAACACCTGAACAAAAAGCTAAATATCTTCCTCGTGTCTCTACAGGGAAAGATTATGCTGCCTTTTGTCTAACAGAACCATCATCTGGGAGTGATGCTGGATCTATAAGGTGAAATTAAAGATTAACAAATTTTGTAACTGAATTTCAAATATCAGTTACATTTTTCTTGGTACTTTTTTTTCTTTGTTTTAATATTTTACATATGATAAGATAAAAAATGGATGCCTCTTACAACTTCTAACAAGAATTAATTTGTTTAATTTACATTCTCCATAAAAAAAACTAAGAATCTCATTCTAGAATCGACTTTAATTCAGCTTAAGCTCTATTCACATTAGCGGTCTCGGTTCGGTCCGGTCACGGTCAAGGATTATGATGTACAGTTCTCACTACCGGTCACAATCAGTCAAGTTCTATCTGCACGTTGCCACTAAACGTGTACTAAAGTGTTCACTAAAGGTTATTGTTTTCATTAAGTCCTTTCGTGGTGGCATTTTCAAAACGTAGTTTAATGAAAATCGCATTACTTCTTGATGAAGAAGAAGAAATGAGACAGAGTAAACGAACTAGGCGATTTTGGGTTCACCAAATTTTGTATGAAAAGTCATATAAAACTTTATTTCCACGTACAAATTCAATTAGAATTTCGTCGTCCATTTCACAGTTTTTTTAAAAATTTATAATTTTACACCAATTATTTTTTTTAAGCTAAACAAAACAATGGATATGACCGACATTAGCGTGGCGGTTGACTGTTCACACTAGGCAGTCTCGATCAAAAAGCTCGTGACTGCCGCGGCCTAGATCGTGCATCGACTGGTCAAGACTTGACAGTGATCGATAGTGTGTACGATGCCATTGGATTACGTACTACCGATGTTGACTTGACCGTTACTTGACCGAACCGAGACCGCTAATTGTGAATAGAGCTTTAAAAGGTTATATAAAAGAAACATCTTGTAAGTGACTTAATTGTGTGTAAACACTGGTACACTGAAGAAAATGTTTTGACTTCGGATGTTTTCTTCAATGTATCAGTTTTTACAGACGAATGGGTCACTTCTTACATGTTTGTTTTTTTTGTGAATGTTAGCCAAATCAACACGTCTATAAAGAACATCAAGTGATTCAGCATATTTAAAGTAGCCCAGAAACATTCAAAGTAAGAGGTAAATTACATATCACACTGGTTTATCATGAAAGAAAAGTGTGACACATTAATTTTAAAATTAACTTTTTTTTACATTTGTGTTTGTCAATTATTGGCTTATTCTCTTCAGAATCAAAGTCGCCACAATTTTGTTTACAAAGTGTACATAATTACTTCATCATTCAACAAAGTTAATCTACATCAAACCTAAACATAACACACTTTACGATCTAAGGTTTAGGCTTGTCAGATATTTAATAAGATATTTTAAACAATAATGTAGTTATAGGCTTAAAAATTTGTTTGGCTCAAATTTTCAGCTCATTTTACATCAAATCCACTTAGCATTAGATCTCAATTACTCCTCCACAAATTTTAGTACTGTTTCATTGCAATAAAGAAACTGAATTTCAGGCAAAATCCTTCACCAGCTGTAACTCGTGAATGAAGCATTTTTAAACCTATGATTATATGAAAATCTTTTATTATTTTAACCTGAGAAACAAACCCTGAAAATTTCTTCCTTTCTTCACAAGGCATCTTGAATAAATTATCGTTAATACAACTTTAATAAACACATTTCATTCCAAGCATCCAGAAAATGAGATCTACTGCTTCATTAACATCAAGGATGCTACTCCTAAGATTTAAATAGTTTTTATTGCAAAAAATAGTATATGTAATATATACTGTATATATATGTAAAATATAATTACAAACTCAATGCTACAGAGCATCTGTTACAATATAAATGCTGACATTAAGGTGGATTTCAAAGCTAGTTTTCAGTAACTAAAGAGAGATAACCAGTGACTGCACTTGGTGAGGGGGAATTGTAACAGGACCTAGGTTTTCCAAGGACCTTCAATTGATGTAAATAGGAAACGATTAATTTTTTACCATTAACTTTGTTTTTCATAGATTTTAAATGCTAAACCACAATATTCAGACAAAGAAAGCTGTTTTTATAACAGATTATTATAATACTAAGACAATAAGTATTTAAAATTATGATTATTTCAATTTTTTTTTTTTACTTTTTCAAATCATAAACTTTATTAAGGTTTTATCTTTAATATGATGTTCTACCATGCATGCACAATAAGCAAGACTGTAATTTTTCAGATCAAGAGCAGTTTTATCTCCAGATGGCAAACACTATATTCTCAATGGCAGTAAAATTTGGATCAGTAATGGAGGTTTTGCTGAGATCATGACCGTATTTGCACAAACTCCAATCAAGGATGAAGCTACAGGTTAGCCAACATGATTTTTTTAATATTTATTGTTGGTTAGCCAACAAATACATTTTTTTATATTCTTAAAAAAAACAAAATATTTTGAAAAGGTTTTTTTTTTGCTGGCATATATGTAGTTTGTGATTGTGTGTGATTAGGTCTGTGATATTTATAAATTACAAATTTATTTTTGTATGTGAATATATAAATTAAACCAAGACAATATTTTGTGTTCCCTCCTGCTATATATGGCTTTATTAATTAACGATTGTTTTGAAACGCTTCACCAAATAAGTTGAAAGTTTTCACTCAGTTACTCAATAATTACGTATGATAAATTTTTTTTTAATAATGTAAATTATGCAGTTTCTTTACTCTTTACCTTTTTAAAAGATTTTTAATTATCTTGAGAATAAATCCTTTATCGTATTAAAATGTTTAACCATAAAACAAATTCAATTTTTCTTCATTCTTTTCATTGATTTGATACTTTTGTCCATGTAAACTCTTTAAGGCATCCAAACAAAATATACATAGTTTGAGCCAAAGAGGACTAAATGGAAAAGTAGCAATAGTTTCTAAATGAACTTTTCAGTAGTTTGTTGTACTGAAAGTTCACTGTTTTAACTTTTTAGTTTTTATTGTGTTAATGAACATTTGTTACTAAATTAAATAACACCTTTTTCCAAAACTCCTCAATTTTTATTATTGTATAACTGAGTATAATAATCAAGTGATGTTTCTCGTTAACTTTTAACAGTAAATTGTAACTCATAATGTAAGACACAGAAAAACAATTGAAAACAAAAGGCATGGCATGCTCAGTACACCATGAAATTGTTCAGCTTTGCATAATGTCAAAATTGTTGTATAACAGTTGTTTTCTTTTCTGGGTGGTTATTCCTATGAATATGAAATTTAATATAGGTGGAAGTTGTGAAAAAATATTGGATTAAACTTCATGAATCAAAGTTAAATAAGTAACGTTCATTTGAAAATAATTTTGCTAAAAAATATTTTGTTTTTTCTAACACTAGAATGAGTTTTATTTTCAAAAACATTCCTCATATAAATTATGCATTACTTTTTATTCTATGGATTATCCTTCCATACATATAACCCTTAAATTGTTAACCTTATAAAAAAAAGTTTTATCTTAGTTTTGTATACAGTGACTTTACCAGGATCTGTCAATGATATAATAGCTACCATATTTCCAACAGACTTTTGTTTTTTGACACCCTTCATTATAATGAATGATTCCATTCTTCAACTCTTGAGAAGTATAATCTAGCAAGGCGCACGCCATTACAGAAAACATTTGTTATTTGTTTCTCCTTGTCAAATTCGGTTAAAGAATTTTCAAAAAGATTCTACTATTAATGAGCTTATAAAGTTAAATGCAGCCTTCACATTCAGCAAAACAAAGACTTTTATGGAAGTTCTTATATCCAGGAAAGGTTTCCTCATAAAATAATTAAACAGGATTTGCAGGGGAAAATATAAAGTTCCTTTGCATTAATTTGTCTTTACTTTTCAGGCAATTTAAAAACGATTTTTGGTCTCAGGGCACCATTACAACATTGAAGGCAACACTTTCGATGTGTGGATTGTATTAGTGATTCTCAAATTTCAATCCCAGTAATGCAGATAACAGTAAGAAGTACAAGTATTAATCGAGCAGTTGTACATATTTGATTTTTAAGTATTTTCTGTTCGAGTATGTGTCTCTGTATCTCTTATACTTATTTAAAATACATTTAGCAAGAATCTTACTATTTTTTTGTGAGCTAGGTTTTGGAGACATAAGCGATTTACTCCCATCTTAAGGTTACTTATTATGGTGCAAGACTAGGTATGCAAGATTAATAAAAATAAAATAAATTTAACAATATATTATAAATTATTGAAAGTAATTGGCAAACTTACTTCTAACAATATCTAAGTATATTGAAACTAAAATTATTTACTGTTAGGATATATTTCAATTTTTGCTTTATTTTTCACATAGTTCAAGATATTAAGTTCATTACACTTGAAAATGTAGTGTCTGTTTATGTATCTGAAAGCAAATAAAATTCTTGCTGAATCTACTGTAAGAAAGTATGAGTGATAAGTGAATGCAAGAAGGAAGGAAAGAGATCTATTGTATTACTGAGGAGATAGCAAATTTATTTACCTTGGTAATAATCTGGTCTTCAAAACATAGAAGAACAGAAAAACTCTTAAACCTTTATATATTTTGGAGACAGTGCTTCCTTGTCAATCGTTTAAGAACATGGAGAATTAACATCAACTCATACCACTAATGAAATTAATTGAATTGTCCTTAATAATATACAAGAAAGTAAGGTGTTGAATCAGTGCAGCTAATACTGCATGAATATTGAAATGTTCAAGTGTACAGTCTTCAGGCATGCCTTGCACATTAAACAGTGCTATTTGTAGTGGTATTGTTGCAGTGATTACAGTGTCAGCTCAGAATCTTTGAAAGAGTTGATTAATCCATCAACTGTGAGGTATATTCAGTAAAGTACATTTAGATTTTTTTACTACATAGAATATTTAAGCAGCAGAAATTCTGTTCAAAACAATTTTTCAATTTCACAAATTGTGCTCAAAGGTTTATAGTTCACTTACTTGGGAACACGAATGAAAAATAATAGCTTGTGCTATTGGCTTTTAGGACTGATATGATAAGGAAAGTGTTTAACTTATAAAAAATACTGTCACAAGGTACGATAGATACATGCGTGACATTTTAGTGATACATTAATTATTTTGGTGGTATAACAATCATTAAAAGATATGATGTGACTAGCAGCGTGTTGAGCAGTTAGGCTGTCTATATTCATGGTCTCAACGTCATGTCTGTGCCCATTCATTCTGGTGACCATATATCGTTAGACCCATATACTGCGCTAGCCAAACTTTACATTGTAATTAGTATATTACATTTTGGTAATTACATTTTTTGGTATATTACTTCTAAAAATATAATATACCAGATACAATGTAAATTTTGCCCTGCACAGTACATAGGCCTAACCACGAATGGTCTGAGCAGAATGAATAGCCACAGAGATGTCGTTGGGTCCATGAATATAGACAAGCCAACTGCTCAACACGCTGTTAGTCACATCATATATTTCAATGATTGTTATACCACCAAAGTAATTAAGACTCTTCCCCCTGATTGCTACCCTTAAGAATTGGGAAGATAGAAATCGTCGTACCAGTGGTACACCAAATCTAGAGAACCTCCTAACCTCAACATCATATAACTCTTTTTACCTTCCCCCTAATTTCTGCCATTGAACAACTCCATTTATCTTCCTTCTGATGGAATATTAATAACTGTTTTAAATTAATCAATATTTATACTAGTAACATATAGTACTACATCATAAACTATAAATCTGTGCATCTGTGTTTGGATATTTAATCTTTTATATACATCTGTTCTTCACTTCAGTCTTTTCTTCTCTTTTTTGATTGAAAAAGATCAATGTAAGATTGAAATATTTCAATAGTGTAAAGTGTTTTTATGTGTGTCTATTTATTTATTTCCAATTGATTGGTTGTTTTGGACTTCTGCTACTAGGTAAGACTGTCAGTCTCCTATCTAGTCCAAAAATTCCTATACATATGTGTGTGTGTGTTTTGGTGTGGTGTGTGTGCAAAATTTAACCACATCCTCTGACTTGTTTTAGAAATCGGTATAAAGCTTTGTCAAATATCAGTTCATTCTTCATATTTTTAACTAACTGACAAAAGAAACAGTGTTTCTGAAATATACCAAGGGTGATGTACAGTTGTTTAGACCTAAGAGTTTATATTCTGGAATACACATCCATTCTACATGGTTGTTCATTAAAAAACAACTTCATGAAAGCACATGGTTTCATAAAAAGTGAATCAACATAAACTTTCTATAAAACACTATTTTTTTACTAAAACAACTTTTTTCAGCTTAGTTTCTTCAAGAAACTTATCTTCTTATATTGTTGATGGCTTTTATAAATTATATGTCCAGGTTTGCATCGTCAGAGCTGAGCTTGTTGACAGTTAGTGATGATATTTGCATTTTCATATTTCTTCTCAGTTTGAATTTTACTTGATGTTTCGATCTATGATAATCTACGTACAATGCAGTGTATTTTGTTTTAGGAATGTTTTGGTATTCATTTATTCATTTCATGTTTGTAAGTATGGTTTTGTGTATAGCTTTGGTTTGTATTTGTTCATTAGTAAATAGATCATTATCTTTATCTTTGTGTTTGTAAGTTTCTAAGTTTTCCAAGAAATTTGCAGAACTTTTTAAATTTTATATCTTCATGTGTTAGAAATGAGTTTATTTTTAAGGCATATATAGAGAGGTTTGATTTATATAGTTAGTCTTGAGATATTCATTTAGAATGTAGATGTTCTTTATATCTTTTTCTTCATTACTTTTTTCCAAAATTTATTTTAGCCCATTCTTATTATTTTATAGGCACCACTGAAAATTTTGTGATTTATTCTGGTTTATAATCATGCCACTCCTTTTGTATTATATATTTGAATTTTTCTTTTTGAATATTTTAGTATATCGTTTATACTGTGGTCAGTGTAGTTAAATCATTTTGGAATTTTGTAGTGTTATTTTTATTTATTTTGTTTTCTAATTTTTTAGACAATAAACATCTGAAAATTATAAAACTTATTTAGTATATTAAGTTGCATCGTTTTTGTCTTAGTCTTGTTTTGTGGAATACTGATCATTCTGTATGTTCGTGTATATGTGTAAATTGTGATCAGTCATTTCTTGTCATGGTGTAATTTGAGTGTTATAGAATAGAGCATATTTCTTGTGATATTGACATGCAAATTGATAATTTTGTCATGTTTTTCTTCTGTTATGAATTTTACCAGATTTAAAAAAAGGCACCACAGAAAACACTAGGCTGAATGTCAACAGTAATATTTTATTGTACAATACTGTTCTTTTATAATTTTTAGTTTGTATTAAATTATTGCTTTTATCTAAGCTTTATAAGTGTTTTTTTTATTTAAAAATACATTAAATAATTTTTAAATCGCTGAGAAAACCAAATTTGGTTAATTATTTTTAATTTATTTAATTTTTTTTCTATTTATAGTCAACTATTACTGACTGTGAGAACATGAAAAGGGTTGTAAATATAGGCAGGACAATATTGGTAGTGTTTAAGTTATAACACTACCTTGGAATTAGGAAATAGAAAAGGGTGATCGTACAGTTTTGTAATCTTTTTAACTCAGAAGGTTAAATGTGTGAAGTAACCCTATTCTGCATTAGTGTCTCTATTGGTATCTAAATGTATATTTTAGTATGAGAAAAAGAATAAAGACAAACAGTAGAGCATCAGTAATCCTGACGTCAAAAATCCAGAGCTCCACAAATCCGGACCATGGTTTCAGCATGCATGACACTCAGTGCCACTATGATAGATACTAGACTAAGTGTTATCTTTAATTATAAATGCAAATAAATAAACCAATTCCAAAGAATGCGTCTGAACTCAATTAAAAACACAACATACAGTATATTTAATCATGATTTAAATTTTTTAGATTTCTATGTTCTACACACTAATTAGTAGTGTGTATTGTAACCAATCAACAGAATAATAAAATTTATTATTAAACTTAATCCTTAGCTAATTTGTCATATAATATGCTTTTATTCAGAAAAACAATAAAAGACTTTTTTACTCAATAAGTTTGTACCGGCATATTTGTTTGCTTTCTGTGTTGTGTATTAGTATGTAGATTATATGTTCCTTCACTAAATTGTTTCGTATTTTTTTAGCCTTATGACATCTATTTTGTAATAATGCCTTGTTTAAAAAAACTTACACAATACTTTAAGCATTAAAATAGATTATAGTTAATGAAATTTCATCTATACACAAAAGTTTGTAGGTTGTTTAAAAATTCGGATAAATCAGTAGTCTGGATGGGTCCCAGCCCAATTGATATGGATTTTCAACGCTCTGCTGTAAGAAAATAAAAGAAAGGACTTATTTTGGGAGTAAGGGAAATTTATGGTTTGCATGGCCAGGGACACTTATTTAAAGTAAACATTTAATCTATCGAGGCCAAAGATAGGTGTCTGCATTTTAAAAATATATTTGTATGTGATAGTATGTTTAATATGGTGATGATTGTGTTATCGTAATTTATGTACCAAGAGGGTGTTGTGTTGTGTTGTGTTTCTTTTTCTGGAGTTCCATGAGGGAGGCCTAATTATTTTCATTAGAAATAGGCTACTCCATTTGTTTATACCGTGTTGGTACAAATTTCTTTTAAAACAATCATGCAACAAAAACCTATTTTTTGTGACTATAAATATTTGTTTCCAGGTAAAGAAGTAGATAAGGTAACTGCCTTTATTGTAGAAAGAAACTTTGGAGGTGTGACATCAGGACCCCCAGAGAAAAAGATGGGAATAAAGGCTTCCAATACTGCAGAAGTATACTATGAAGATGTTAAAATACCTTTAGAAAACGTACTTGGTGGTGTTGGTCAAGGGTTCAAGGTAATTATAGTCAACTAGTTTTGTTACTTTCTGTAAATTTACAGAATACTAGTTTAGTTAAAATTATTTTTTTCAATAAACTCTTTTCAAGGAAACAAAAATTAGCCTTTACCAAAGAAATATTTTATCATCACTACACAACTATTTATTATTGTTATTATTGAATCTACTTTTACTTAACCTGTCTAACTTTCACTACAGAACTCAATATAAAGTAGAATTTTGCTAATTCGTCACTCTAAAATTTGTCACTATTGATGAACGGATGTAGAAAGCACTATTATAGAATGGCTATATTGATTTTATAATTAAACCCAGATTGTTAAAAAAATATTACCTTGGTTTTTCCTTTTACAATTAGGCTATTAGGACTATAAGTAATGTTATGAAGTATGTGAAAAATGTTATAAATAATACATATATCATGTAATTATAAACTCTTTTATAACAAAAAGCCCCACACAAAAACACAGCTTCAACATTTACAGAAAACCCATAATGACAGACACACTTATCCACAACCCCTCAAAACACCCTATCCAACACAAACATGCTGCCTTCATATCCATGCTCCATAGACTTAAAAAGTTCCAATGACCACAAAAAACAAAAACAAAGAACTAGAGACAATTAAATATTTAGCATACACAAATGGATACAACACTACAACTACACTACAGTAATAGACAAACTATGGCACACAATACAAAAAACCACTAAAATTAACACTACAGACAGGGAAAACAAATACATCACATTACCATACATAACAAAACAACAAATAAAATAGCCTACAAATTTAAAAAAACAGGATAGAAAATAGCATACAAAACTAATAACAAGTTTTAATACAAAATACAACACAACAAAGTTTAACTGAGACAATGTAACAAATTCTACATTGGACAAACAAGTTGCAGCTTTAAACAAAGAGTCGAGGAACACAAACAGAACACCAAGTCATCATTTTACAATCACATAAAAGAAACAGGACACAAATACACAGACATTTGCCATAACCTAGAATTCCTACACATCAACAAAAAAGAACCACATTTCAACACACTAGAACAATATAAAATTTATAGACACACAAAGACACAAAGTACAAACACATTAAGTGAACAAACACAATACAAATCACACATACTCTTTGATACTATTGAAAACCTCCCTTTAAAACCGTCACCGCTTGACCCGACATTTCTAAGCAGAAGACACTGATGAAGATTTCCACATAGCGATTGAAAACATTTTGTCTCAGTAAGTTGTAACAAATTTACAAAATTTAAAGTTCGGATAGTCATAAACTATTGTTAAAGTGGTTATAAAGTAATAAATTATGTAATTAATAGAAACATCTTGGAGCTTAATATTTAGATTAATACAAATAGATTTGATATTTCAAATAAAATTGAAACACTTTTTTATGTTGTGGTTAGGAATTAATTTAATAACTTTTTCCAATCCTCCCAAATAATAAGTCTCTCAAACAGTGCTATGTTTAAGTTCATCCTAAATTTCAATATCACTCTGAGGCAATATAGATATGGCAGAAAATAATAGTAATCAACATATTTAAATCAATACCAATTTATTTTAAAAAATCGCTGTAATAAACAAGGTTTCAAACATCTTTGCTTAGATGACCAAGCATTATCAATAAAACCATCCATTTAAACAATTGAATTAGAGTATTATAGTGATTTATTAATAATTTGATAATGCATATAACACTATTTATCGCATCAGGCTAAGAATTAATTAAACTTTAAAGTAACATAAACACTTTTACATAGTATTATTATTATTATATATATATATATATATATATATATATATATATATATATATGAAATTGATTACTATTGTAAATACTTTTATCCACCACTAAGTGCAATAATTTTACCTTGTTGTGATGAGGCACCTTTCGGTCACTTGACCATTGTCCAATCACTGATTATTTTTTCTGGTGTATATGTTCGGTCCGTGATGTTGGTATTTTTTTGATGCTACACTCATTTTCTCTTGATCTATACAGTAAACTCCCGATTATCTGTGGGCGGATTAACCGGTTTGCGGATTATCCAGGGTCTGCCATTGTTTTACAAATATCCAATTTTTATTCCAATCAGATTCATGTGTTTAAATTTCCAAACGGTGAATTACAACGTAAAATATATATAAGGCCTAATAGAAGTTAAGATGAAGGGAATAGATATGTAAATATGTACGTACTAATTATTACCTGGGCCACCCTATTCCACGGATAATCGGGAGTTTACTGTATATATATATATATATATATATAGATATATATATATATATATATATATATATATATATATATATATATATATATATATATATATATAGTCTTGACTAGACTACAGAGTGGACTCTTACCAAGGTAAGTCTGTCAATCTAAATAATCTTTACCAACAAAAACTGACCTAAATATATATATATAGGAATTTTTGGACTAGATAGGAGACTGACAGACTTACCTAATGGCAATAGTCCATAACTGCAATCTCTTGGAAATAAACACATATAAAAACATAACACACTATTGAAATATTTTGATCAAAAAATGATCTTCATCAGTCAAAAAAGACAAAAACAAAAGACTGAAGTGAACCACAGATGTGTATAAAAATCTTTTCACTTCAGACTTTTGTTTTTCTCTTTTTTGACTGATGAAGATCATTTTTTGATCAAAATATGTCAATAGTGTGTTAAGTTTTTATATGTGTTTATTTCCAAGAAATTGCATTTTTGGACTATTGCCATTAGGTAAGTCTGTCAGTCTCCTATCTAGTCAAAAAATTCCTAAATAAGCTATAAGCTCTACTAGAACTAACTTAATATATATATATATATATATATATATATATATATATATATATATATATGGATAAAATTACTTATAATAGTAATATATTAACTTCATATATATATATATATATATATATATATATATATATATATATATATATATGTGTGTGTGTGTAATATATGTATATATATATATATATATATATATATATATATATATATATATATATATATACTTTGGTTTCTTTTAGCTTTAAATACAAAGAATGTCTAGAAAGTAGCTTTTGTTTAGGTTTGCATGCCAAACCGAGCTAGAACCTCTAAGTGGTGTCATATGTTTTTACACTCATTATACATCCAGATATTCTAGTTTGCAGAATGTGTTATCTATACTTTATTTACTGCAATGTTTAAAATTATGTTTATTGCAACAGAAAGTTCTACCAAAGTTATGCATTCATTGGTTAGGTTTTTGTCAGAAAAAAGTTTACTGTCAAGTTTTGTTATGTATATATGTATGGAATAATTAGTGGAGACTTTGTGAGGCAATAGTAATTTTTTTTTAATAAAGTCTACAGCTTTGTTTATGATGAAGGCTGTAGTCTAGCCTTGTAAATGGTAGTTCATCTTAGAAGTGTTTATACCATTTCTAGAATTTGCTTTTTCTCATGGCCAAAAGCAGTATTCAATATTTTCCAAATTTGTCTGCAACTATCCCATTTTTAAAAAGCCTAATTTAGTTTAAATAATTTGATATATTTCTTTAGTAATTAAAAAGAATAGTAGTAGAATCAAAATTAGAATTTGCCAATACCTTAGCACAGTCTGCAAAATTCATATACTCTAGTTAATTTTCAACAAACTCCATATATTTGCTTTTTTTAATCTCAAATAATATTATCTCTGTTTTACAACAATGTTATTAATAATAAAAATATTGAAAAGAACCCCAATACCACAAAAATAATCAAAAATAACAAATAAGACAAGTTACTTAAGATTAAACCCTTATGTACATTTCGATGACCATGTCATCATCATCAGAGGGTCTTGTTACAAAACACAATCTAGCACACAAGAAGTTACAAACTAGAATGATCATTCTAGTTTGTAACTTCTTGTGTGCTAGATTGTGTTTTGTAACAAGACCCTCTGATGATGATGACATGGTCATCGAAATGTACATAAGGGTTTAATCTTAAGTAACTTGTCTTATTTGTTATTTTTGATTATTTTTGTGGTATTGGGGTTCTTTTCAATTTTTTTTATTGTAATATATTGTACCACTGTGCTCTTAATATTGTGTAATGTTATTAATATTATGATATCCTGAAACTAATGTTATTATAGCTATTCTATTTTATCATTAAATTCAAATTATGATAGCTGTTTAGAAAGGGCTTTAATCCTGATTAATAATTGAATAGGTAGCAATGAACATCCTGAACAATGGACGTTTTGGGATGGCGGCAGCTTTGGCTGGAACAATGCGTGCAGTGACAAAGAAGGCAGTAGAGCATGCTACTACAAGGGTTCAGTTTGGACGTAAAATTGATTCATTTGGCACAATACAGGAGAAGATAGCAAGAATGGCATTGTTACATTATGTAACTGAAAGTGTTGCATATATGTTGAGTGCTAACATGGACTCAGGATCTGTAGACTATCATTTGGAAGCAGCTATTTCTAAGGCAATAGATTAATATTGTGTTTTTTAAAGTTAAGATTTTTAATAGTACAGTAGAACTTAAATAGTTTGAAAGGACCAATGAAAACATTCTAATTAACAAAATAATTGAATTATGAAAGTTAGAGAACAGCCTTTCAGTCAAAATTGTCAAGCTTTTTTTTTGTGTCTGAAACAACCGTGTTGGGTGATTTCAGACATATCCCTGGTCTATGTTAAACACTATAATTTTAAAGAGCAATAAACTTAGGTATAATCGATTTATAAAATTTTGTTATAATTATTAGCAGTTAAACCATTGCTGATCTAATGACATGTGCACTGCGGACACTAGCAGGTACGAATTAATTCCAAGCATCAATTTAGTTGTATTTCACTACAAAACTTTTCTCACCTATATAGCACTAAGTATAAATATTATGTTTTTTATACAGGTGCAATTTTTTTATTCGTTATTTTTACCTTAGTTAGTTTGTTATTTGATTGTTTTGAGCAACCATAATTATAAAATCAAATTGAAAGTTAATTACGGTTTGAAGTTTACTTTAGATTTTAGGCTCCTACTATTATTGTTCATTTTGTATGTACACAAGAATACACTAATTATAAAAATATTTACACTACTGAGCTTCTTACTGCAGTTGACATAAAAACTGCTAATGCAATTTAATAGGTTTATACATCTGAAAGAAGGTCAATAGGCCATAAATATCTCTTTATTTATGCTGTAAGTTTCAAGAGTTGGTAAATACCTCTTATGAAGCACAAACCTCTAATCTTGTGCGTGACAAATCAGAAAATAAACTCTCTTATCAATAACAACAAACTGATGACTAAGCAGAGCGCCGATCGATAACTGATTCTCTCGATACCGCTTTTGCACCAAATGTAGTGATAATAGAGAATTCTTGGAAAGCAATCACTAGTGCCATTGGAATTCAAGCCCAAGAAAATATTATCTTCAAATTAAAGAAATTTAACTTCGAATTATCAATATTTTTTTTACATTGATAGCATATAAAACGTTCAAGGGATCAACCCAAAACTTCGAATTATCTGCAATTTCGAATTAAACACTTTCAAAATCTCCAAGTTCCACTGTATATGTAAATGTTAGATTTTTAATTCTTTTTAGTTCATAGCAACCGATTTTTAACATTTAATTTAACTTAAATGAAATTCATGATTTCCAATATTGTACTTTCTGCCTCCACCACTACACTTGCACACCTTTCTTTCAAACTTTGTTACATCTGACAGTTTCTGCCAAAACCTTCAGGATACCAAACTATATCTATAAATCTTTCAATTATAATCTATTTCTTAAAACTTGCAGTTTTTTTTGTACATCTTGAGGTTTTTCTTATAAATTACGAATCTATTTTATGTAATCTATTTCTTAAATTTTAATGTGTCTGCCAAACTTTATAATATTAAAACTGTGGAAATGCCTACTCGTATCTACTGTAACAAGACTATCAGTCCCAAATATCAGTTGTTCAATCCAGTAATACTTCTTTTAATGTTGGAGATACTTTCCACAGGCTTACAGAGCTAAACAAAACAGTGCTGTATGGGGCTGAACAGTTATGTTATCACATGAATTCACAAAATATCCATAAAGATTGTTTAGTTAAGTTTATCAATCAGTAATAAGTCTTAGTATGTATTTTATAACAGCCAGTATTTAAGTAGGAAAACAAAAATGATCCTGTATAAGACGTTGATCCATTTTGTACTAACTTTTACCTCTGAAGCTTATGCACTGGCGAAGAATGAGGGAAACAACCTGGCTATCTTCAAGAGGAAGATTACCAGGAGTTTTTTAGTTAATTCATAATTTTTTAATACATTACATTATCCAGGAGCTACATGAGCTTTTATTTGATTTTTATATTTCAGCCCTTCTTTAGTATTTACTTTGTTAAAAAGAAAAGGCTTTGCGTTTTAAAGTTATAGATGTAGACGTTGATATTGGCTTTTAAAAAACAGAACTTGGAAAAAAGAAATCAATTCTATATTTTCTATTTACATTAATTTTCTAGGTATTTGCTTCAGAATCTGCATGGTATGTAACAGATGAAGCAATACAGATCCTTGGAGGCATGGGCTTCATGAAAGAAACTGGACTTGAACGAGTATTGCGAGATTTAAGGATATTTAGAATATTTGAAGGAACAAATGATATTTTAAGGTTGTTTGTAGCTCTTACAGGTAAATGTTTGAATTAAGTCTTGGGCATTTTAGTATTTAGATTGTATTGTTTATTATTTTTTGTTCTTTAATTCTAAACTTTTCAACTCTCTTGTCATATCCTTGTGAAGAATTCTTTAAGAAATTTTATTTAGCTTTAAATGTAACAGTAAATAAGGTTAGTCCAGAATAGCGTTCTCCTGCAATATGGAACTTATGAATTTCCCAGGCTTGTAATATAAGCAGACAATCATAACTCGTTTTTAAACAGGCTCTGCTTTTCTTGTTCTCTTTGGGTTATCTTATCTAGCTTTTATGCTGTCTATTTTTAAAACACTATTTTTCTGAGATCTTTTAAAAAATAATTCTTCAAAGTTATTCTCTTTTTCATGAGTGTTTGAAGAAATGTTACCAATTTTTTAAAACTTTCTAGTTTATATTGTGGTTCTTTTATTATTTGCTATTTCAGTCTTACTCCCATTGAGGTTTTCACTCCCAATATCATTGAAGTTTTTATTCTCAGCGCAACTAGATCTTTTATTGGTAGTTTTTCTGACTTAAATTTTCTGGGTAGACATATTGCTGGTTATAGCAATAATACCATAGTTCTTACAATTTCAAATAACTAGTACCATTTCCTTCCCCTAATGAAACTACTTTTTAAATTTTGTTCTCCATAATATTGCCATGCTATGAATATCACTTTAACAGTATATGGCATCAGTATATCATCATACTGGTCCCTTCTGTACAGCAAGTGACAGCTGGTTGTCATGACTTGATTTTTTTCACTTTCAATAGTCTAAAAGTAAGCAACGTTAGTAGACATGTGTCTAACATCAAGTGAGTTCTCAAGATTCTTTCGACATATTTTACCATTCAATTTTACCTTTATTATTTTTTTTGCCTTTCATAAAGAAAAATTGTTTATGAGTTATTAATATATTTATGTTTATTATTGGTTATTATTTGATTTGAAATTAATTATAATAATTATTAAACATTTCAACACAAAACTACAGTAAAACATTTTAGTACAAAACTATGGTGCTTATCATAATATATATATAAACACAAGTTCAGAAAGTATTGACCCGACATTGTTTTTTAATAGCATAAATGGTACCTAAAAAACCTCTTGTCGGGCCATTTTGGTAATTTTTTGAGGTAATTTTAAAACTTGTAAATTCAAGGGGAAAGAGTTTTGCAATCTCTCGCAAACAGCTTGACAGAATTGTTAAGACAACCACTACTCCCTTGGTTGGGTGTGATTCCCCACTGCCATAATTAGTGTGTTAGACATCACCATTCCAATACTTTTTTTAACTAATAATTGTTTTTAATGAAAAACTAAGTGTATACTTTAGAATAGTGTTAGTTTTAATCTTGCATTGTTTACAAACTAAATAAACTACATGTTTGACAAAATTTAACCACTCATGTACATTCACACAGTTTAACCTCAATGTGTATCCAAATCTAATGACTTACTCCAAATACTAATTTTTTTTTTTTAATTCAACTCAAAAATGCATTTTTAAAGATATGTTTGGCGTGATTCCACAGTGGAGTCAAATGTTTGTGGCTAAGAACTGTTTATGCAACAGAAGATTTTGTTGCATATTCATATGATTATCCTATAAATATGCTTATCCCTATGCCATGTAAACTCAGGGCTCTATATCACTGGTGTCTTTATCATTTTAGATAGTCAATATCAAAGTTCTATTTTTCCTATTGGATTCTGTTCCATAATAAACATATTTTTCATATCTATTGATATGTTATATCGTACTGTAACTGCTGCATTGCATAAAACTGCTGTAATTTTTTTTGCTTGTAATTTATTACTACTCAGCAAAATTTTCAATAGTTGTCGAGAAAATCGTTGTGTCAAAAATAGCATATTAAGAAGGATTCAAAGAATATTTGTATGTTTTTATGCTAAGTTTAAGAATTTGAGGGAAAATTGTAATAAGTTAGAAATCATCTTAAACAGGAGCATTTAAAGTGAATTTTACTACAGATGTAAAAATATATAAATATAAGATTTATATGATCTTTAAATATTTTAGTATCACACTTCTTAAAAAATATGATGAATGTTAAGAACAGTGTCTGCAAACAATATATTTGTTTCTAATAACTTCAGTACTACAAATACTGAACTCTATTGTAATGCAAAAAGTTTGAAAGTATATTAAATTCATAAAGTTACATGATATTTTTCTTCAAGACATTCTAGTCCTGTGTCTGCAAATAGTGTTCTTTAGTTCACAAAAAATTATTGTTATATCCTTTATAATTGTATTGCCTTTAGTGTAAAACCCTTGTGTTTGGACTAAGTTATCAAAAACATTAAACAAATAAGTGATTGATATTGTTAACTTACATACAAAGTGTCTCAATTATTATAGTCAATTTGTGATGAAAAAAAAGTAAAAATTCTTTTATCCAGTACTATGAAATAATTTTGTTATGCTTGCCTTGGTTGGAAGTGCTCTTAAAACATTAAGATTTTGAGAAAATGATACAATGAACACTTCTCACTCATTTTTTTTTCATGTTGCTCATCTAGCTTATCTGTTTTAACTTTCATTAAGCAAACCTGAACATACTTTGTAAACTTGCTCAAACTTCATAAAAATAATTATAAATACAAGAAATATTTAGAAAGAAATTGAAGTGCATATTACCCAATGTCTGTTGCAAAAATCTGCACTGATGGTTCCATAAAACTAGTATGAAGACACACCAAATGCAAGGGTTATATCACTGAAATGAACTATTGATATATTTGCTATTGTTCTCATAGTCATTTACAGACTCAGCCTCTCATTATATGACTACCTCAGTACATAGCCTTGATCATGTCAGATAAAACAATTCATTTTTGATGATTCTAGATTTGCTATGCAAATATTATCACGTTTGTGTGTATGTATGTATTATATCCACTACATTAGCGATTGCATTACCAAAGGATTTTGCATCAGTCTCAATCCATAGTATGAGCTTAGCTCCTGATGAAGCCAGTTTGTGTTTATTACGAGATTGTAGTGTTAGATTTCAGCTAACCTCTTTGTCATTTTACACTTCAATTTTTTCAAATTCTGTGAGCCTTTTTATCTTTGTTTATTATTTTACTAGTGTTATTTTTATTTCTTTTGCTTGCAAAAGTAATAACACAAACCGCAATCACATATTAGCTTACCCATACAATAAGCTGACTGTTATAAAAAGTGTTTCGATACTTTTCACAAAGACGTATAAATATGTCATAAGTAAGAAAGTGATAGGTGGGTTTGTTGATATTTTATACATAGAACTAAAATGTAAACTTGTTCTATCTGCTATACAATAATATTTTTAGTGTAAATAGACATCCCTGTGACAGTGCAAGTGACTTTCCCAACGTAGTGATGCCTCGGTTCAGTAAAAAGTACATGGGCAACTAGTCCCATGTGCTAACGGCTCAGAACTAATGCAACATTTATAACACCATCAGTGGCAGCAACTATGAACAGAAAGTAATTTTATTTATTTTTACTTAGATTGTTGTTGATAATGTTAATTAAATTTATAGTTTAGTTACTAAGAATAGAACAGATCTTATAACTGCTGCATCCGATGTGTTAACTGACTACAGTCTTAATGATTTTATTTGGATTTTGAAAGTTCTGCAACAGTAATTTCTAGGAAAATGTGTTTGAATATGTTTGTAGCCATAGTAATATAATTGAATACTAATTATCAAGCACGACTATATACATAGTTACAGATTGCACAATTCATTCTGCCCAAGCTTTTACTTGCATATATGAATTTGTGTGAATCTGTAGGCAAGAATATAAGTTTAAAGGATTTCTGGACCTCTTTGTAGCAAAAGCCACTTTCAGCAACAACATTTTACTGGACAGAAGGCATTACTATCTACAAACATCAGTCGAGCAAATCAGACCTTTAAGATGAGTGCGAAAATTGAATACCATGTTTCAGAAAAATAATGTTTGGATTTCAGCCTGCTCTGTACAAAGGAAAAGGACTGACTTGAACAATCACTTTTGGATTCTACTAGAATGGTGCACCGAACTCCATGACAATAGATCCCCTTGGCCATCCCTATAAAGAAAAAGAAATTACGTGTGTCATCCTTCACTGGAAAACATATACTGTGCATGTTCCATATGTAAATTGAACTACCAAGATTTACCCATAAATAAGTGTTACTAATACATTTTCTAGTTTTAATTGTGGCTGAAGTATCCTAATACTAATTAATAAAATACTCCTAAGCATTAATTAATTAACAATTTAAAATGTTAATATTTAAATGCCTCAATAATAAAAGGTTCAGGAGTATCCCTTAAAAGTATACAGTTGTTGACTTTGCGCCCTAAAGTAAAACAAAGTATGTATTGAAGTAACTTGACTAATATGGGGCAATATTACAACCTAGTTGATGTCCCCGGTCCCTCCTCAACAAAATTCTGGGTGGGCAGCTGGTATGCATTAAAGGAACTTGACTGATTTGGAGGAATATTACAATCGATTTGATGTTCCCCCTATTGTTGATGTCCCTGGCCCCCCTTAACAAAATTTTGGGTGTGGTGCTAGTGTGTGATAAACACCAAAATATCAGTGCGGGTTGAGAATTTTATAATGAAGAAGGAAAAAATGACAATATTTAGTAATTGTAAATTTCCTCTTTAATAATGCAGACAGTAGAATTTTTACAAAAATATTCATATCATGTAAAATTATTAGTGCCACTGCATTTATGTGTTTTTGTAATATACATGGAGCAATAATTAAAGTATATTTTGTACAGGTATTCAGTATGCAGGTGGACACCTAAAGGAGTTGCAAAAAGCTTTTCAAAATCCAGCTGCACATCTTACATTGATCTTAGGAGAGATAACTAAAAGAGGTCTCAGGACTGTTGGGTTGGGTTCTGTGCCATCTCTTGACAATTACGTTGATTCTCAGCTAAAGCCGTCAGCTACACTTTTAGCTAAGGTAATTTACATAAATTAATTTAAAACAAACCTTAATATAAAGTAAGTTATTACTAGTCTACTAAGGTAATTTGTCTACTAAAAAATAAACTGTCTTGAAGCTAACAACCGATAAGTATTATAATGAGAAACTGACATCTATATAATCTCTAGCACTAATGTGTGTCATGATGAACATATTTCGTCTGTAGGATACAATGGGTTAATTTAGTGACTATGGAATCATATTCGATGATTATGAAAATCAACTTTACCCATATATGGCAGCAAATGTTAGTAATTTTTTTTTATTTAGGACGAACTACCTGTCAACAACTGTAATGCTCATGTAATAGCTTTATATACCATCTAACTTTATTTTTTATTATTTCTAAATCATATGTGATTACTTCAAAGTGATTCACTGTTATGCCTATAAAAAGAAATTTGATGAAAAATACTATTTAGAATAAGAATAAAGCATAACTTTTAGCATTTGAATTTTGTAAGTTGTTATTATCTTAACAATGCGTTATCCTTTATTGGATTATCTTCAGTTTATATTAATTCACATCTGCTTTTGCTTATTAATTAAAATGGAATACACCCTTGTTGACTTGTGGCTAAATTTTGTGCAATAATTTCATAAAAAACAGGTTTTAAAAACAATTTTTCTTTTGCTGCTTTAAATAATGATTATATTGAGATATTTTTTTAAAATATTTATTCAATCATGTCTTCTGATAACCCAAATTATGCCATAATCAGTTGAAAAACAGTCATCCATAAATGTTTCAACCACCTCATATATAATTAATCAAAACATTAAAGTTTTACTTTTCTATGTTCTTTTTTTTACAACAAAATTCTGTTGATTATGCTAGCGGGAAAGTTATTTAGTACAGGAAGATATACAAAATTTTCACTAATGGTTCAGTAAGTTTCATTGCTCACTGTGTTTGATGGGTTAATATGTTTGTTAGATCTCATTTCCTTTTTTTTTTTTTTTATCAAGTGATGATAATTTTTTTCAAGTTTCGTTTATGAGCAAACTTTCTTGTTGAGGTTTGAAATTTAACAATAGGATTTATATCGTTATAACCCTTCATTAAGGGGAAAAATTCATTTTGTATATACTTCAGTTAAATACATCTAATTTTTACCGACCTTTAAGTTTACCAACCTTTGAGATATCATTACATGTTTTACTATTGAAATAATATTATTTCAGTCTGATTCTACTGCTAGATTTGTATCAAAATCAAATTTATTTATTGTTGCAGAATATTTTATTATTTGGTGAGGCTGTAGAAAATTTACTCAGAAAACATGGACGAGGTATTGTTGAAGAACAGTTTCTTCTGAACCGTCTTGCCAGTGCTGCAATTGATACATACACAATGGCTATAGTACTGTCACGAGCAACAAGGTCTATTAAACTAGGGTTACCTTCAGCTACTCATGAAGTAATGATGACAGAGGTGTGGTGTAGTGAGGTAAGTATAAAATAAACAATGTATTTGGTACAGTTAATACTTTTAAAAGAACCCCAACAACAATTAAATCCATGGAAATGTTGCATGCAAGATATCAAGGTGGAGAAAGGTTGAAGTACAAGTTGTAATAAGTAGTAGGTAACTATATTTAATAAGCATCCTGTTGAGCATTTTAAAACAATATTTAAATAGTTAAAAATTATGAAATATTTTTAAAAAAATTTACAAGGCTCTTTTATTTATAGTTAAGATTAGTAACTAAGGTAAATTGGATACATGATATTGCAGTCAGTCTTATATTGTTACAATTACAGTATTTTAGTAAAAATATGTCATGTTGTTGTTTTTAAATTGTTTATTTGTGAAAATCAATCCCTTAGTCATCTGGCATCAAAGTGTTTCACACTCATGTTTGTTTTCATTAGTGTTATGATACAAAGCCTTATCAGAAACAAGCTGTCTTATCTTATTTAAATGAGCCGCTTAACAGTAATGTTTCCTTGTTGAGATTAAAATGTCAATAGGTTTCTTCCTGAATTTCGCTTTTTTAGTTTTACTTGTCTTTTTGCTTCATTTCAAAATTCTCACATTTTTCTTGTGATAAATGTTTTTGTATAGTGTGTGTACTTTTTTAAATATTATTTAACAAGTTTATTAAGAGTGAAGCCATTGATTATTTTGATAAAAATTTAACTTAGTTATTTCTGAAAAATTGATTACAATTTTAACTTATAAATTTGACATAAAAAAAATGACTTGCCCAAGTCGTCACTTCCCGTCATCCCTGGTTCCTGGTTCGAGGATCTTGTTAAGGCGGATGTCTTCTTTTTTCTCGCTGGATCCTTTCGAGTTCTAGGACAGCGACACCTTGGCAAGTTGTAGCGATTGAGTTACATTTTATGCGAAATGGAAGTACCGATTGCTGAATCCCGCTTTATAACTGGCGTTATAAGAATTTACGATAGAAATGTTCCTGTAGCCGCCAACTGGTCTGTCGACTGTTTTGCCTAGCTGCAAACCGGCATACCCTCCTCCGGCACTTCTTTAAAAATTAATTTTTCGGACTCTCGACAACGCCGTGCGTTACCGTTTATATTCCTGCTCGTAACTTCCACCTCCAGCCGCTGGGTCATATGATTTTATTTGGCTTGTCTTCATGTCGAAGTCTGTCACTAGGCGGCTTGATTTAACTTGCCTGAAGGCCCCTTATCGTTCTTGTAATTTCTAAATGTCCATTTTATTAAATTTCGCTCTAACTTTTGTCTTAATAAAGTTTTATGGTTTATTATTTCTCTATTTAGTTTTTTACATTTTATTGGTTATTTAGAAATGTCAATGGTGTTTGTAGGTGGTCTGGTTCACTAGTTAGTATTTTTTTAGTTAATTTACCTCACTTAATTGTCAGCACTGCACTCCTGGTTGGTCAAATTTATTAGTTAATTACAATTTTTTATTACTGACAATAAAATGTTGACCTTTTTCACTCTGTACTTTACTGTGCTTTGCTGTACTTAAATTTTAATATAAAATGTTAACATTTTCTATGTACAAGATTCTTTGTGAAATTCAAATACATACAAAATAATAATTTCTGTATATTGTACGGTAAATCTGTCCGTTGCAGAGTATGTGTGTGTGTGTGTGTGTGTGTAGACTGATAAATTGTTCAAACTTGATATAGAAATTTCATCTGTTAACAGTTGATGATTTGAGTTGCAACAGTTAAACTTTAGGGATGGACGAAAGAAACTGATGTAATATCGTAGGTGATACATGGACGAAGCTAGATCTAAACTGATACTATTAATTAATTTTAATGCCGGAACCTTTTAAAAAAGACATTAAGTAAACTTGAACAAAGTAGAATTTTGATATTTTCATAGTAATTCAGTCAACAAAACGGAAACCGAATAACTTGTTAACATGATTAGATGAAAGAGTAACTTAAATACTGTAAAATTCAAATTCAGTCATTGTAGAAATATTTCAGAAATATTAGACCATGATATTGAATGGTCACTCACCCATTTGGTTACTCACCCATTACTGGCAAGGAAGTTGTAGGTGTACAATATACAATAGAGTCTCGAAATTCCGAGTCCCATTAATTCGAGGTTTTGTTAAATTCGAGCCTATTTCTATTTGAGCCTATTTTATCTATTTAAAAGAAAATGATGAATTGGGAGTCCAAAAAATGTTTATAGCCATACGGTATGCAGAGGAAAAGAGTTGGCTTTCCAAAAAATGTTCATATCAATACGGTATGCTAAGGAAATAAATCGGACTTCAAAGAAATGTCCATATTAGTACAGTATGCAAAGGAAAAGAGTCGGACTTCCAACATATGTTTATATTAATACGGTATGCAACGGAAATGAGTTGGGCTTTCAATAAATCTGCATATAAAGTTCTATAAACTGATTTTGTACAATTATAATTATAGTACTTTATTAGGGTTCATTAAAACACCTATTTTATCTATTGCTCAGGAATGTATTTCCGTGTAATCCGAGTTTTTGGTAATTCGAGGAGGTCCCATCTACCTCGAATTATCAAGACTCTGCTGTACTTCAATAAAAAGAAAAAAGCATGATTGTTCAAAAAAAGTTTTGTTGAACAAAAAGAAAAAAGATTAATATTGATGCATTTTCACAACTTTTATAATTATATGTTGCGAGAGGCTAACATCAAGTTTATCATTTTAGGATATAATCTGTTGTAGGTTAAGAAATGTAAGAAGAATAACAAAAGTAAATGGCAATTATTAATCTTTGTAGGAAGAAATTATATTTCAAAAAAATTATAACTTTTTTATTATACCAGCAGTCCTACTTTTATTAATTGGATATAAATATTGCAATTTTTAAATGGTTTTACAACTTTTGAATTATGACTTTTAGATTAGAATTCTCTTTATTATATTTTGTTCTATGGATATTTGTTTGCCAGTTATATTTTGTTCTATGGATAGAACCAATTATGATCATTTTTCCTTTTCATGGACAGCTCAAATTGTTTAGGAAGTTTACAATAAAAATCTGTATAAAGAGTTTATGTAAAGTTCTACTAAAACTGGCCCTTTCAATTATCAAACAGCTGCTACATTCCTAAATTAAAATTTGCTTTTGACAGTATATCAATTCTTTCTTCCATAGTTACAAATTTAATTTACTAAGAAAGCTGGAAAATTTTAAGCTTTTTATTTGCAATTAATGTAAATAACAATAAACCCAAGACCGCCATACAAGAATAATATTGAAATAATAACTGGTTTACAAAATTATATAAGTTTAAACTCTTATAGATATTGAGATGGCCAGGTTATCTTCAGAGGGTAAAACTATAATGACATTGCAGAAAAATTGTTTTTAAAAAAATTCAATTTATTTAAAAAATTCCCATACTACTACCAGAGTCATCAGATTTTAATCAGTAAATCAACTACCACCTTCAGTCAGGTCTACAGTTGCAACAGTGAGTTATCAGGCACAGTCCTGATAAGTAGGTATCACTTGTGAAAAAATTTGACTAAAACTGTTGATCTTATGTATTGAATTCTGAATTTTAGATAATTTAACAGTTAATTAGTACCTATTATACAATCGTGAAAGAATGTCCCTCCAACTTATAATAATTACAGAAGAAAGCAACTGCATTTTAAATGCTTTCTAAGAATTTCTATTAAATAAGATTGAAGATCTTTAACTTTTGACTTCAGGAACAAAGACTTTTTATATGACTTGTCTTAGGATCGTAGAAAAAATTTCCATGTTTTTTTTAATTATTTGTAAAAGATGAATTAATATTTTATATGTATTACAGGTTTCTGAAAGAGTGATACAGAATCTTGGTGCCCTGAGTTCTTCAGGATCTAAAGATAATTTCTCAAAACTGAGTCTGATTGCTAAAAATGTTTGTGATGCAGGAGGTTTTGTCCAAACAAATCCTTTAAACCTTTGAACAACTAATATTACATTTAATTTGAAGGATGTTTTGACATAAAATTTGTATGTTATAATTGTGTATTGGTTCTCAATGGGTTTTGTAAATATTATAAATCTTGTTGTAAGTTAAAATTATGAATAGACTGAGTAAAAATGATATAAGATATACAATTTGAAAAACAGTTTTTGCCAGTGTTCATTAACAAAAATTATACAAAATTAAGTGCATAAAATCATAAATTCTAATTTGTTTTAAACATTTATTTCTTTAATTATTATATTAATGTAATACACACTTATTTAATTTCTTCACTTTTATTTTATTTATGTAACTAAGCAAAAACACACTGTTCATATTTTGTAACTAATTAACTGGCAACAAAAGAACTAATATTTTATATACAATATTAGTAAAACAAATTGCTGTTATTTGCAAATAAACAAAATTACTATTATAGAATGTAAAATACAAGCTAACGTTCATGATGAAGATTACACACATTTCATAATTCTCACAGTTGCATGGAAACAAGATCTTCCTGTTCTCTGTTATAATTGTATAAACACTGGTAGAAGTAGTTTTGTATGTCCATTCATAGAATGTATTGTACTTCTTTTCAAAGGAGTATTTTTTTAATTTTAATATTGAATGGAAAAATTATTTTAAAAAGCAAAGTAATTGTAAAATGTAGACCAAAACTACACTCATTAGAAAATCTTACAAATAGTGTAATTTAGATATATAATATTATGGAATGCTGTCTACGTTATACAAATTGTATTGTTAAACTAGGTCTGAGACTTCTGTGACTTGAAAACTCTAAAAATATTCATGCATTTAATCTCGTACAAATATTAATTTATACCATACGTAAATACTAAAATAGAGCACTAATAATCCCACTAAACGCTAGTTTATTCAAAAAGACTAGTTTCTTAAACCATGTCGCTTTCATCAATGATAGGCTAAAGCATTTATTTTAATCATCAAATCATACTATAAATGTGTTTTTTCTGAATAAAGTATTAGGTAAATCTCTGAATGATGACTGGATATTGTTGATCATGTAAAGATAAAGTTAGAATTAAACTTTTTTAAGGGGGGGAACGTGTTTTAGCCATCTAGAATTAGTATATTCTATAATCGAAAACAAAAGAAATAGAGAAATTATTCATTTTTTAAACACTGGCTATGACATAAAATCTTTTGCAATATTGTAATCTTTATTAGTAACTGCAGTCGTATTTGCCGCTTATCTGTCATCAACATCAGTAGTTTAGTTTATAGAAACTCATAGACAATGTTGTTTTTTATGCTATATCATATTCTTACAGTTATAGTGGGAAATGACATAATTTTACATAAGACATGAAGTAGACTTTGGAATTGGGTGTATTATATATTAGAATTGGGTTCTTTACAAGAAAGTTTTGAAGTATTCATATTATGCTAGAATGATTTTTGACAAAACCATTATGCAATATTGATTTAGAAAACTCAAATGAGAAGCTCTGGTGGATGATTTGTCTAATACTAATTACTCTTAATTTTTCTCAACAAATTTGTTATTCAGCTTTGATGCATAGCTGTTTTAATGTGTTGGATAGTTTCTCAGCTATAATTTTTATGTTGCAAAATAAAATGTGACTGTTGAATATGAAGTAATTTTCACGGAAGCTTGTAAAAAACTGCTATTTCCTACTATAAATATAAATATCCTTCAGTATTTTATCACTATAGTGAAACATACATAGCAGAACGACAAAATGATATACTCTTGTCTTTTGTTTTAAAATATTTTATGTTATGGCACTCACATAACATTTGTATTTGAAAGTAAATGAGAATCTACTGACTGTGTTTTATCATTTTTTTATAGAGTGTGATGAATGTGAAATTTCAAGGAACAGAAACCTTTTAGCCCTGATCTTTCAAAATTACATGGGTCACTTTCTTTCAACTAAAGTAGCCAGAGCTTGTGAGTAGTGCTAACACTCTTGGCATGTGAGACCAGATAGTTGTCAGATTATAAAATGTTATGGATTACTGAAGGAACAAATAAAAGAAGTGTGACAAATGTTCAAACTGAGGGTAAACTCAGCTAAGTATATTGTAAATGAGTTTATAAGGGAATAGATTAGATACATTTTCACTTTTTTTACAATATTTAATCATGGAAAACCACATATGAATAAACAATTTAAAATGTGTTAAAATACTACATAAATCAAGATATTAACCGTGATAAATATCAAATAAGTGTTTATAAATTGTTATAATTTAAAATCTAGTATAGTATTCGTTGTTTGTCTTTTTTATTTTAAAAGTTTGTAAAATCAGTTTCTTCTGTAGTCATTAAAAATACTGGGTTGAAATCAAAGAAAGATGCTGAATTACCAAATAAATTGGTCTTAACAAATTTTGGACTTTTAAATTAATTGCACTGTAGTACCATTAACGTAGTCATGATCATAGAAATGAATCTTCTAATCTATAAATTTTTAAACAATTATTTATACCTCAACTTTGCTGAAATATAGCCAAAATCTACATGTATTTTTTGATAATAATGTGGATGTGTCATAGAAATCCAGCCCTACTTGTAATAAATATTTGAATACTGTTGTATATATTCCTTTAAATGTAGAATTTGTAAAACATTTTTCAATCCTTGTAAACTATATAAACATAAAATTATGTAACCTCCAGAATTGTTTAAAATTTAATATGAAACCAAATTAACATGATAATTTTTTATGGACATATAACAGAGATAGTAGTTATTTAAACATCTAAAAAATAAATATCACTCGTGAGTTGATTAAAAAAATCCATGATCAATTTCAAATAACAGCAAATGAATTACATTAACTTCTTCAATATGGTGTAATTTGTAATATTATATTTATTGTTCCATAGAATAAACATATTACTATTTTTCAAGAAAATAAAAAGACTGATAATCCCAACCCGAATTATAAAATTCCCGAATTAGTGAGGTTTATAGAAAACGTTAATTTTATATTAAACTGACTTTTTAAAGCAGATGATCTTATTTTCCTCTTTAAAGCATAAGAAAAATGCCAGTTTTATATTAAATAAACCAGTATACCAAACTTTTTAATTTGTTTTAATATCTGTTTTGTACAAAAGTATCACAATTTTAAATATTTTGTTCTAAAACTTTAACTTATTAGAAAATATACTTATATATAAATATTTTTAAAACATAAAATTATTTCATTTATGGTAGACAATTTTAAAATAATAGAGATTTTTTTAATGTAAACCGTTTGGCTGAATTTATAAAAAGCACAAACTTAATTAGAAATAGACATTTTTGACATTAAATAAATACTCTTATTTATAGTAGAACCTCTCATATAAAAACTTTTAAGGGTGCTATAATTCAAATATAAAAAGCAAACAAATAGGATTTAACTATAATTAATTAAAACGTAACTAAGTTTTAAGAGTATACTTGCTGATGCGTTTTGAAACAATCATTTCTATTACAAAGCTAAGCCTCTAGTCGCTAAATAGGATTTAGTTTGTGCAATGCTTAACGTGATAAGAAACTATCACAGAAACTGGATAAAAATGTATATTTAACATTGTCCATTATTATTCTGTTGCACTGACTTTATAAAATTAATTTTTAGGTTATGATGAGGCATCTTTCGGTCACTTGAATATTGTCAAATCACTGAATTATTATTCTACTCTAGAGTAATGACTCTCCTCATAACTTAAACATAATTGCACTTGATGGTGGAATAATTCTTTATTATAACATGTAATAGCTCTAAAAATGTATATATATATATATATATAATTAATTAAAAATATTTCAAAAACAAGAATACTTTTAATGAATATATTTATTCAAAACGTTTCGCTAATAAAATAGTACCAGCATCTTCAGGAAAATAATTATCTAATAAAAAAAAAATTATAATAATTTTTTTTTTTATTAGATAATTATTTTCCTGCAGATGCTGGTACTATTTTATCGGCAAAAAGCTTTGAATAAATATATTCATTAAAAGTATTCTTGTTTTTGAAATATTTTTAATTTATTAACTATATTACAAGAATACATATCACCATATTTTATATATATATATATTCTTGATATTTTACGTTATCCATTATTTTTCCATTGCACTGATTTTATGAAGTTAATATATTACTATTGTAAGTAATTTTATCCACCATTAAGTACAATCTACACCAGAAAAATATCAGTGATTCGACAATGGTCAAGTGACCGAAAGGTGCCTCATCACTCAAGGTAAAATTATTGCACTTAATGGTGGATAAAATTACTTACAATAGTAATATATTAACCTTATATATATATATATATATATATATATATATATATATATATATATATATATATATATATATATGAAGTTGGTATATTACTATTGTAAATACTTTTATCCACCACTAAGTGCAATAATTTTACATTGTTGTGATGAGGCAGTGATTCGACAATGGTCAAGTGACCGAAAGATGCCTCATCACAACAAGGTAAAATTATTGCACATAGTGGTGGATAAAAGTATTTAGAATAGTAATATATCAACTTCATAAAGTCAGTGCAACGGAAAAATATATATATATATATATATATATATATATATATTCTTGATATTTAATATTATCCATTGTTTTTCCGTTGCACTGACTTTATGAAGTTAATATATTACTATTTTTGAGTAATTTTATCCACCATTAAGTGCAATAATTTTACCTTGAGTGATGAGGCACCTTTCGGTCTTTGACCATTGTCGAATCACTCTATGTGAATCACTCTATCATTGTCGATTCGACAATGGTCAAAGACCGAAAGGTGCCTCATCACTCAAGGTAAAATTATTGCACTTAATGGTGGATAAAATTACTCAAAAATAGTAATATATTAACTTCATATATATATATATATATATATCAGAAAATAAATTGAGTATGGACATACCCTTACATGCACATTTTGAAATGCATATTGTCCTTATAATGAGAAGTCTCCCAGGACATATTTCTAATACAGATTACTATCCTATTTTGCAGAAAATACTCAGAGTTTAGGAAAGTATGGTTTTCCTTGGGCAAATGTAGATTCATATTATTCCTCATTTATTTTTCGATAATTACTTGCCATATTAATGTCACTGTTTGGTATTAATACTTGAAAACAACTCCAATTAAAGCAATGCAACTTCTAGTCAACAGGTTTTCAAGTTTTCCAATTCTTAAACTATAGGCATTTTTTTATGTGCAAGGTTTTACTATAGTATGACCAATGTACTGAAAATATTTATTCATCAACTTCAGTTTTCTTCTTGTAACTTCTGAAATAATTGTAAGTTATTAACTATGCCCTGCAAATATTATACTATGTTTTACAATATGTATCTGCATAAGCTATATATTTTTGTAAGAATATATTATACTGTACTTTAATAAATGATGAAATACCATTTTTTTTTTCATGTCAAATAAGACCATCCTCTATTCATTTCCTTCAATTTACATAAATCTTTTACCTTTTTACTAAAAAAATTTCCTGTATTAAAATTATTTATTGCTTCATTATTATTATATATAATTTTTTTTTAATGTTAAATGTAGAGGTAAATGTATGTAGCTCTCTCTCTCTCTCTCTCTCTCTATATATATATATATATATATATATATATATATATATATATATATATATAGGAATTTTTTGGACTTGATAGGAGACTGACAGACTTACCTAAAGGCAATAGTCCAAAACTGCAATCTCTTGGAAATAAGCACATATAAAACACTTAATACACTTTTATTTGAAATATTTCGATCAACATGATCGTCTTCAGTCAAGAAAGAGAAAACAAAACAAAGAATCTTTTGTTTTGTTTTCTCTTTTTCTTTTTCTCCTTCTTTTTCTCTTTCTTGACTGAAGAAGATCATGTTGATCGAAATATTTCAAATAAAAGTGTATTAAGTGTTTTATATGTGCTTATTTCCAAGAGATTGCAGTTTTGGACTATTGCCTTTAGGTAAGTCTGTCAGTCTCCTATCAAGTCCAAAAAATTCCTAAATAAGCTTTAAGCTCTACTAGAACTAACCTATATATATATATATATATATATATATATATATATATATATATATATATATATATATATATATATATATATGAAGTTGGTATATGAAGTTGCAACGGAAAAACAATGGATAATATTAAATATCAAGAATATATATATATATATATATTATATATTGGTCCACCTGGTAGACCAATAATTGCTGGCTGCAATTCAGTAACGGAAAGAATTTCAGCTTTCCTCGACTCACACCTTCAACCCTTAGTAAAGAACCTTCCATCACATACCCAGGACACCAATCATTTCATAGACCGACTCTCACAAATATCTGTACCTCTACCCCCGGTAACTATTTTGGTCACCATAGATGTCACCTCTCTCTATACCAACATCCCTCATGCACACGGCCTATCTGCAATAGAAAATTTTCTAAACAAACGCCCAGGCAAGCCTTCTCCCACTACACCTTTTCTTGTGAACCTGACCAGGTTCATCCTCGAGAAGAACAACTTTCAGTTTGAGGGAAGGAACTACCTTCAAATAAAGGGAACAGCAATGGGCACCAGAATGGCACCATCGTACGCAAATCTGTACATGGGATTGTTGGAAGAAAGTTTTCTAAAGACACAAACACACCAGCCATTATGTTGGTATAGATATATAGATGACATCTTCCTAATTTGGACACAGGGTGCTTCAACACTTGAGGCATTTTTAGACAGCCTGACACAATTCTCCACACTTCAATTTACCTGGGAGAAATCTACATCAGCCATCACCTTTTTGGATGTAGAGGTAACACTCCAGAATGGAAATATCAACACAGGAATTCACATCAAACCGACAAACCACCTACAATATCTCCATTTCGACAGCAACCACCCAATAAACATAAAACGATCCATTCCATACAGTCAAGCAATCAGGGGTAAGAGAATCTGTTCGAATGATAAGGAATTGGAAGATTTTAATAGAAAGATATCAACAGCCTTCCAGAGAAGAGGATACCCAAAAAGACTCATTGAAAACCAAATTCATTCAGCACAATCCTCGGTTCGCCCCAAACCACAAACAGAACAAAATAAACTGTCTTTAATAACAGACTACCATCCTGGTGTACATAAACTCAACAAGATATTGAGAGATGGCTTCAAAATTCTTCAAGCTTCCGTCCACACCAAAAATCTTTTCACCGATCCACCGCAAATTTGGTACAAGCAACCTCCCAACTTGAAAAACATCCTAGTACATCCTAAACTACCAGACCCTGATGCAGAGAAACCACACAAACTTCCTCATGGCTCCTTCCCATGCAATAGACCTAGATGCAAGACATGTCCAATACACCCCTCAGCAAATAGTTTCAACAGCCAAACAACAAAAATGGTCTTCAAAATACAGGGTCATCATAATTGTACATCGAAAAATGTCATATACCAGCTACAATGTAAACTTTGCTCAGCACAGTACATAGGCCTGACCACGGATGGTCTGAATATCAGAATGAATGGCCACAGACATGATGTTAAAATTATGAATATGGATAGACCAACAGCTCAACATGCTGCGAGTCACAACATTACAACTTTTGATGACTGCTATACCACAAAAATAATTAAATCACTCCCCCCTGATTGCAATCCCTCAGAACTGAGAAGGTGGGAACTATCATACCAGTGGTATACCAAGTCCAGAGAATCCCCTAACCTCAACATCAGATAAATCCATTTTTTTTTTTTTTTTTTTTTTCCAATAGCCTTATCTCTTTTCCCCTGACAGACTTATATAAACTATAATCACTCATATGCTCATGGAAACAATTTATATATATATATCTTTAATCTGTGCATCTGTGTCATCTGATGTCTACTCTACACAATCTGTGATTACAACTTATATTTATTTTATTTCATTCTCTCATATTTCTTTTTGTGTTTTCTCTTCGATTGATAAAGACCACTGTGTGGTTGAAATATATCATTGTTTAAGTGCTTTTATGTGTTTCTATTTCAAGACTACAGTGTGGACTCTTACCAAGGTAAGTCTGTCAGTCTCGTAGTCCAAAAAATCTATATATATATATATATATATATATATATATATATATATATATATATATATATATATATATATACAGTAAACTCCCGATTATTCGTGGAATATGGTGGCCCGGCAACGCCGGATAACGAATTCCCCGGATAATCCGCTATGAACAAAGAATACGTAAAACGATCGATAATCAAATATTATACCATAAGTTACACAAATAATGACCCCAGTTAATGCAATTCACAAATAATCTTCAGAGGTCAAAATAAATACAGAAAATAATTTAAAATGTTAATGTATTTGACGGATTATAATATGTACATTTATATGTCTATTTACAATATGTACATAAGTATGTCAAAATTAAGTATGTATGTGCATATGTAATTTCCTTTACACATAATACTTTTCACTTTTTAACAAAAAAATCTGTCACTTTCGTCTGTTTTTTGTGAGCATTGATTTAGCTTTAATGTGCGATCTAAGTTTATTGAGAACCATATTGTCGCACAGTGTCTACTTGTGTTAGAAAGCCATAAAGATAGATAATGTATATGACAGACATGGATAATGCATATGTCACGTCCTACAAATATATTATTTATAGCCGAGATTAGCTGACATTTGTTTACAATCTTCGGGTGTCCAAGCATTTTGTCATTGTCTCTTAAATACAGTAGTCTGCTCGCCCCCTTTTATTTCGCTGGCCCGCTTCGGGATGCTTCCCTTTCAATGTAAAAATTAGTACGTACATATTTATATATCTATTCTCTTCATCTTAACTCCTATTTAGCCTTATATCTATTTACGTCATAATTCACCGTTTGGAAATTTAAACACATGAATCTGATTGGAATAAAAATTAGATACATATGTAAAACAATGGCAGACCCCGGATAATTCGCAAACCGGTTAATCCGCCCACGGATAATCGGGAGTTTACTGTATATATATATATATATATATATATATATATATATATATATATATATATATCATGTTGTCCATTATTTTTCCATTGCACTGACTTCATAATGTTATTATTGCTTTACACAATTATTCCACCACTAAGTGCAATTATTTTACCTTGTCTGATGAGACACCTTTCTGTCACTTGACCATTGTCCAATAACTGAATTAATTTTCTCTATTATTCTGGTGTGGTTGTTCAGTCCGTGATGTTGATATTTGTTAACGTCATATATTTTTTCAAATCTTGTTGCTGTTCATGACGAGCTGGTTGTTAATTACTTATTACACTTTTGCTATTACTTGCGACCACACTTTTTGTTAACTAAAAGTTGTTGAATTGTTAACTTACACTTGGAGGAAACGTTTTTGTCTTACGACTTCTTAGCCTCATATTTTTGCTGCTAGGAATGCTGCGGTTGTGCTTCCTCTGTACCATTATTTTGAAAGTTAGAAGTGATGTGATCGAAGAGTTTGTGTGATCTGTGCCGTGTTTGTTCATTTAGGATGTCATTTTTGTGTGTTACTATATCTATATATATCATACTGTTCTAGTGTGTTTAATTTATGGCCTTTGTTGCATGTGTGGAGGATGCTCATGTTATTTACCATACTTTTGCATGAGTGTTTAGTGTCCATGAGGTGATTTGCAAAGGTGGATTCAATAGTAGTGTGCAATGTGCTTTTATGTTCTTTATATCTTTCAACGAAAGATTTGCCTGTTTATCCAATATAGAACTTATTGCAGTTGTTGCATTTTAGTTTGTATACTCCTGGGTTATTGTTAGTATTAATGGTATGTCTGATAGTCGTTTGGCTTTTATTTATTGTTCTGTAAGCTACATCATATCCTGCTTTTTTGAATTGGTGTGCTATTTTATTTGTGAGTTTATTTTATGTATGTGGGGCTGATGAATTTGTTTGTGTTCGTGTTGTTGTTACTGTTCTTGTTGAGTATTTTTCTGTATAGTTTGTCTATTAAATAATGGATATGACAATTATTTAACATATGTTTTAGACCTATATCTTGCATTATTGTATTATTCATCCCTGATGATGTTGGTACTGTTTACCAACAAAAAGCTTTGAATATAAATAAATAATATTCTTGTATTTGAATAGCCTTTGTTGTTTCAGATTATTAAACAAGAAAACATATTATATATATATATATATATATATATATATATATATATATATATATATATATATATATATATATATATATTCTTGATATTTAACATTATCCATTGTTTTTCCATTGCACTGACTTTATGAAGTTAATATATTACTATGTGAGTAATTTTATCCACCATTAAGTGCAATAATTTTACCTTGAGTGATGAGGCACCTTTCGGTCGTAGACCATTGTGGATTCGAGCGGTTATAGACAACAGGATTCGACAATGGTCTACGACCGAAAGGTGCCTCATCACTCAAGGTAAAATTATTGCACTTAATGGTGGATAAAATTACTCACATAGTAATATATTAACTTCATATATATATATATATATATATATATATATATATATATTCTTGATATTTTACGTTATCCATTGTTTTCCGTTGCACTGACTTTATGAAGTTAATATATTACTATTGTAAGTAATTTTATCCACCATTAAGTGCAATGATTTTACCTTGAGTAATGAGGCACCTTTCGGTCACTTGACCATTGTCGAATCACTGATTACTTTTTCTCAATTTTTCTGGTGCGGATCTTCGGTCCGTCGTGTTGGTAATTGTTGATGTCATATACGTTTCCTCTTGAGTCTTGTGTATTATGTTTTTGAATAGTATGTCTTCTGTATATTGTAGATTCATTAAATTGTTGTGTATGTTTTTATAAATGTGGTATTTTTCTAGTGAGTTTAGTTCTATTGGGTTATTGTTTATTTCAAGTATGGTTAGGTTATTTTCGTAATTTATTTCATGTTTATGTGATATTAGGTGTGCTGCAACATTTGATACTTTTGAATTTTTTTTTTTGAATGCTCTATAATGTTCTTCAAATCTTATTTTAAATGATCTGGTTGTTTTCCCTATGTAAAATGCGTTACAGTTGTTACATGTAATTTTGTAAATTCCTGATAGGTTATGTTTTTCTGAATTTGTTTTGTGGTTTGTGTTATTAAGATATTTTATTATTTTGTTGTTTGGTTTGTATGTTGGAGTGTAGTATTCTTTGTTGTATATATTTGTTATTTTTTCTATTTTGTTATTGGTGTATTTATATTTTAGGTAGATTTTTTTATTTGTATTATTTTTGTGTTCCAGTTGTAGTGTTGTGTTGAGGTTAGGTTTTTTTGTGAATTTATTGTATATATTTTTTTATAAGGTGTTTGTTGTATCCATTTTCTATTACTATTTTTGTAATGTTATCTAATTCTTCATTTAATTTTTGTTTGTTATCCTGTGTGTATTTTATTGCTTTATTTATCATGTTACTGTAAGTGTTAATTTTGTGTGTCCAGGGGTGGTTAGATTTGTAGTGTATTGTGGTGTTGTTGGAAGTAGGTTTCCTGTATACTGTAGTTTCTATTTTATTATCATTTATATTTAATGTGATGTCGAGATAGTTGATTGTTCTATTTGTTTGTGTTTCAACGGTGAATTGTAAGTTTTCGTTGTATGTATTTAGTTTGTTAAATATTATGATGTGTTCGTTGTGAATGGTAGGTTGGTATTTTACAAGTATATCGTCTACATACCTTGTCCATAGTGAAATATTGTGTGTGTTTAGTATAGGTTTAATTATTATTTGTTCATAGTGTTGTAAATATATTTCTGACATGACTGATGATATGGGTGATCCCATGGGGAGTCCATGAAATTCTTAATTTAAAAACTAAATATTTTTTAATATTTACTTTTGAGTATATTCAAAGTGAATCTAACGCTAACTTCCTCAAACCCCCAAGTAATTTTTAATTTGTTTTTAGTAATTATGATTACAAATAATAATCTAAGGTACAAGATAATGAATAAAAAGTATAAAATATATATTTAGTGCATTATAAGTGAGAATATTTTTGTAACGAAATACAACTCACTTGACTCGAATAATTAATTTGTAATCACTTGGTCACTCAGAACAAGAACCATTTAATTTGCAATGGGTTGACCAAATAAATTCAAAGTGTCTGCTAAATATTAATAAGGAAGTATGTTAACTGACATTCACTTGGAATCAATATTGAAAATAGTAACTACAAATATTAAAACAGACATTGAACAATTATTAAAAAAAAAAGAAAACTGTGTTATATTTCCCACTAAAATAAACACTTTTATTCAGAATTCATTTCATTTTTAATTTTCAAGTTAAAAGTTGTTTTATGTTTTGAATCCTGGTGTAGTATGATTAATAAGTGTAGTAAACTTTATATACTTGTTAGAAGTATCAACATTGTAAGATTAACCAGATAGAGAATTTGATATCTGGATACGTTGTTACAGGTATGTAGGCTATCATAAATTATAAAGTGGGTGTGTATGTATTGGATGTATGTTGACATTATAATTGAAAATGTAGGCTATATTATTTGAAAGTTAACCACAACTAGATGAGACGTATTCCAATTGTGAACTCGAGAAATTTTATTCCTGCGACCCGGCTCGATATAAATGAAAACTTAATTGGCCCACCATTCCAAAAACGGTTGAGTACCTCTGCTGTACACCTTGAAATAGGCTGTATTCCACAGCAGATGCTCCAAAAAGTGATGCAGAATTTTAAAACCAGCTAAACAATATATTTTCAGTGAAAGATATCACTTGCAGGACTTGATGTTTAAAACTAAATAAAGTTAAAAATCTAACAATACTTTATTGAAGTAATACATAAATATTTTCTTGTATTTTTTTATTATTATTTTTTTAATAGCTATTATAGTTATCTATAATTTCTTGTCTCACGCTTTCAGCTAACAAAATTATAAAATGCATGATATTCAGGTAAATGAATCATATATTTAGATCAATTTTTTTTTTTTAATGATAAACTGCTTATGCAATGGTTAATTTTTGTTGCTACATTTTGTCATTCTAAACAAAGAAACAAAATGATAACATTTTTTTCATTTAATTACAGCGATATTTTATAAAAGAAAAGTTAAAATAAAAAACCATGTTTTTTTCACTTTTTATTTTTAATACATTATAATAAAATAAGTTACACTAAACAGCTGTTCCTCTTTCTAAGTTCTGTTTGATTTCAGTAGTATGTTGTCCATAAAAACGCTCCAACTTCTCATTGAATTTCATGTTTCTTTCATTAATATAGTCAATATCAGCATCATCATTATGCATCCGTCTTCTACTGTACTTCTCACGTTTTGAAATTCTAAAAGTAAGAAAAAAGTTCATAAGGCAAAATAATATGTAAAAAGAAACATAACTAGAGGATGATATACCTGAAGTTCTTAAAATGTATTTAGCTAATCAGTGTGTATGTTACCGTCAGGGGCATATTAATAATATTTGTTTTAAGTTTTAAATTTAAAATTATAGTAGCAACTAAATACGAGACACACACTCATAAGCAAAACACATACACATGTGGCATTAAAGGCTTGAAAAATATTGAGTGAATTGAGTTTTTATGTGTGTATTACTGTTGAGTATTTGTCTGCCTCTGAAGATGATAATGTAGATTAAAGGCAAATGTTAATGCCTTTAAACATATGTTGCATTTAAAGGCTCAATAAATAGTGTGAGCAATGAATTTATATATAACGTTTTAAAGGCTTGAAAAATATTGTGTGAATTGAGTTTTTATGTGTGTATTACTGTTGAGTATTTGTCTGCCTCTGAAGATGATAATGTAGATTAAAGGCAAATGTTAATGCCTTTAAACATATGTTGCATTTAAAGGCTCAATAAATAGTGTGAGCAATGAATTTATATATAACGTTTTTAGAAATAACACACCTATTTCTTTTATTTTCATGACAGTCTAAATTTAAAATTTTGTTGTATCTTATATACTACCATAAGTTAGAGCTAATGTTAGCAGTTTCAGAGTGATGAGGTAATAAATTTATTAGAAAAATTATTTTTATATTTTATTAATATTGCTGAACCTTAATGCACAGTGCAATATACTTGAAAATCCCATTCCCAAAATATGTGAGTTAAATCAGTGCTGTAACTTTGCAACCATTCAACATGCCCAAAAAGTTGACTTTTGGTTACAAACATACATTTTTAAAACCAATTTTGGTAATAACCCATAGAAAAAATTTTAAAGCTTTATAAATCTTATTGTGAAATATAAACGTATTTATTATTTACAAAAACATAATAATAATTTTAAACACTGCTTTTCGGTATTTTTAATAGCAGTGAAATAGTTGATGAAGCAGGTGGACTAACCCTAGCATTTAGTAGGAACTAACAGGACGCACCCAGTAATGGTACAAATTACTTACACAAAACACTTCTGATACATATCCAATGTGAACAGAATCACAAAGATTGCTTTTAAAATCATCAAAGAGTCGTAAGGCAGATCATTAACAAAAATAAGTCGATCAAAATATGTACCTTAACGCTGCTTTAAAATAAATATAAAAATGCAACAGTTACATCATTACTGTAAGTGGCTCATAGTGCGGCAACAAGACAGTTGGATCATTATTATTCAAAGAGTTAAGACAATAATGTTTTTATCCCTAATTTGACTTTTATAAGCTTCTATAGTGTAAACACAAAATATAAATAATCTTGAGAAGTAATAATTTGTCACAAATACTTTTTTTTGTGAACAAACTGTTTATCAATATATTTAATGACAAGCCCAATACTATTAGTAATAAACCCAATATTAAGGGGGAAGTGCAATATAATTTGTTAGGCGTGTCTGTAAAAGTTTTCACATTAACCCCATTTGTAAACGCTGCAGCTGAAAATAATCTATTTTGCATTTTTTTAACTGTTCTTGAAAACATAAACTGCCAGGCAATCATTGACATACAAATATGATCAATAATTTATTACAGAGAAAATCTACTTGTAATAGTGTACTCTCTTGCAGTGATGACCAAGTACCTCACAAAATACTAATTATATATAAATTATACATATAATTTCAAATACTTAAGTAACAAGTTGTGTAATTTATAAAAACATTTTACAACTATTTTACAAAATTACAAAAGTTGATTAATTCACTATAAAATTATCCACAAGTGGTGCATAGTGCTTATATTTTGACAAGTATCCGTTACCATTTATGGTATGCGTGTTTCTGAGTGTGGACACAAATGCACACACATCTAAATTTCCAAGTTTAGGTTGATTATTTTTTATAGCATAAAATATATGTATGTATATTGAAATGCTACACATTTTGCCAGATAAATCTGTCTTTACTTTTGTAGAAATTGTTTTAAAAACTGAAGTAATCGAAACTTAATGTTAAGGCAAATATAAAACTCTAATTAACATATTAAATGCATTTAAAAATGTACTTACTGTTTTTCCAAGTCACTGACCATCCTTCCAATACCTTCTGCTGTGTCTTTATGTAAGCCATGGATAATTGCGTTTCTACCTCCATAAAAAGCTTCTCCCATTTTGTCCTTCTGCTTATCATAAGCATCCATATCTGGTTTCATATTTTTTGTCAGTCTATTATATTGGCGAATAGTTGCCTGTTCATAATCAGCAAAACCAATATCTGGATTTTTCTTTTTCTTTTTACGATCCAAACGTTCAGCTTCACATGCTTCAATATTGAGTAGTTTAATACGATCATAGTCATCACCCTTGAAAAACAAATTTGGTTACCATATTAAAAAAATTTAATTTTATAAGTCAAACTTTATGCTTCACTTTTACTAGTCTAATTTTAAAACTTGAGCATTTTAATGGTTAAAAGGGTTATTCTAAATGGTGAAGCAAATTTAATAAATTTGTATTTATTTAAATATAAATTCAAAATGAATAATTGATACACAGTTGGAATGAGGAAGTTTCATTAGTGAGACAGCATTCAAAAACAAATCGGGACAATTACTTAATAATGATAATTACAAAAATTGTGAATTTGTTATTCATAATATATGTAAACCGAATGGTAAAGATACCAGATTTTTACAAGCTGAAAATCCGGTGTAAAAACATTCAAAGTGAAATGCGCAGAGTGGTGCGCTTAAGATGAACTATATCCAGGCTAGCAATATGTTCTTATTAAAATGCAGTAATTCAAGGGAGAGGGGATTATGACATTTGATGCATAAAAGTTTCTTTTAATAAACAGAAGTAATGTCTTGTTCAGTTTTTTAAATATAATTATGTTTAAAAATTAGTTCTAAAACTAATCTTTTTATTTCTGTATTCATTAATTAATTACATCTCTAAATGTAACATTCATATTATATTAGTTAGTTCAATTTTTTTTTTTTTTTTTTTTTTTTTTTTTTTTGCTAAAAGCAACACAAACATAAGTTACATTTTCTGCTGCTAATTTCCTTTGTTCATCATCATTAAGAATCCATTCTGCTCGACGCTTCCTTGCTTCCCAATTGGAAGGCATATTATTTCGTTTGTCCTCTTCGATGACTTCTTGATGGTTTAATGTCCTTGCTTCATTCTGTAATACACAAATTGAAAATTATTTTTTTTTTAATTAATTAATTACAGTATAAATAATTGCAATAATATAATAGGCAATACACAATATCAAGAGCACAGTGGTACAATATATTACAATAAAAATATTGAAAAGAACCCCAATACCACAAAAATATTTTTGTGGTATTGGGGTTCTTTTCAATATTTTTATTGTAATAATAGGCAATGATAACCACTTATGGTTTTTCGCCTGGAAAAATGCAATAGTATACTGTTTATTCTACAACAATTATTTTGAACTGGAAGCAGGACTACATAAGGTAAGTAATCCTGCTCATGTGCTGTGTAATATTTTTCCTTCATTGTAAAAAAAAAACATTCCGCCAAAAGATCGACATTAGAAATAATTAAAAATTAAAGAATAATAGATTACATAGACAATAATGTAAGATATAAGGATATGACTCAGATGGTTTGGCCATGAACAGCTAGTTGTAGAAAATAGACTCCTGAAACAGATCTTCAGATGGATACAACTAAAGTTAAATGTCATGTATTAAAGATTTAACATATGTGGCACTAAACGTTAGGTCTATGCCTAACCTCTAAATATGTGTCAACTCTGGACTTTATCAACAACAAATATTAGGACTTGAATTGAAGCTAAATTTTGGTACTATCTATACCAAAATAACAGGAGCTATCTGTTAATACTGAATGTCAACATTTTGTGATAGAGCTAATCATTGAAATTATTATTACATAGTTTTTAGATGACTAAAAAGCAATAAAACTGTTTTAAAACTAGGTTTTAGCCTTTATTAACCTATTAAGCATAAAAACTTTACTGAAATACTTTATGGTGTTACTCACAGGTGATCCAATGAGTTGCAAAGAGTGATGATAGCCCCAAATCACACACTTTTACTTTGTAACTATTATACATTTTAAAAGTTGAATGTTTTATTAATAAAGACAACTAACAACTAAAAATAATGTTTTTAATACAGTAGAGCATCGAAAATCTTGATCAATTGAGACTGGGACCCATCCAGACTACTAATTTATCCGGATTTTCAAACGATCTCTAAACTACTGCGTATTATTGATATTTCATTAACTACATTCTATTTCAATGCTTAGAGTATCGTTTAGGTTTGAATTAAACCCGAAATTATTACAAAATAAACATCAGAGGGCTTAAAAAATACAAAAAATGTTAGTGAAAGAACATATAATGTAAGTACTAATGAATAGCACATTAAGCCAAAAAATATACCGGACAAACCTACTAGTGAAAAAGTCCTTTATTTTTTTTTTAACAAAAGCATATTATATGACAAATTAGCTAAACATTAAGTTTATTAATAAATTTTGTTTTGCTGATTGGTTACAATACACATTGTTAATTAGCGTAGAGAGCATACAAATCTAAAAAATTTAAAGCACGATTAAATAACTACAAATAATTTGTATTTATAATTAAAGATAACACTTAGTTTAGTATGTATTATAGTGGTGCCGAGCACAGCTCTCTTCACGCAGATTGCTGTGTATGCTGAAACCACGATCTGGATTTGCAATGCTTCGGATTTTTGACGTCTGGATTACTGACGCTCTATTATATATATTCCATATATGTTTGCCACAAAGGATACTTTAAAAGTTTTGTGAATATTTTTTCTTATTTATTATTAAATGAGGACATTTTATAGTGGAAGCACACAAAAATTTGTTCATAAACAGTTTGTAAGAATGTATGGTAACTGTGCATTTTATCGGCCACCAACGATATTTTGAAAAATTGTTCAAAACCACCAAACAGGAAGATATCAGCAAAAATTTTTTTTATTGATTGAAGAAAGTTTTTTTAAATTTAAAGTAGGGTAAAAAATTCAGTGCAAAGGCATAAGTTGTGTATGGGCGCAGTGATAAAAATGTTTCGTGACGTCACAACTGTAGTTAGTGTTTTAGCGATCTAAACTTTATCAAACAAACACATGTCTTGAAGCTATATTGATATTATTTTTTTATTGCATTTTAGGTAATGTATAAAATTAAAACCAAATCTATCCTGACTGGACGCTTTTTAGGTATATTTTAATATAGGTATACAGTAATGTATACATTTAAAACCAAATCTATCCTAACTGGAGACTTTATAAGTATATTCCATAACAATTAAGCCAAAACATTGCTTCTCAAATATCTACACACGTAAAATAAGCGTGACGTTACTGTATCACTCCACGGCCGATGCACAACTTAGAACTCCGCACTGAGACGTCACATATCATTTGTATCACTTATGCCTCCGCACTCAATTTTTTACTCTACTATATATTGAAATAAAGTAACATTCCTCTGTCAAAAAAAAATCTTGTAGATATCGTCCTATTTGGTGGTTTTGAACAATTGGTAATTGTTTAGTTTGCTAAACCGGGCCTATATTTTCATGAAACATTCAGAAACATGTAAAAAGGCTATTTTCATTGAAATTATTTTTTTCTGTGCCTAGAAACATTATTTTTTTTTTTAAATTAAAGTTGGGTGAAATTTTCAGCGCGAATGTAGCAGTTGTGAATAGGCTGCCTGCCTCGCGGAGGGATACACGACAACACAAATGTACTAACCGTTACACTTGGATAATGTGTAGCATTACGTTTTGACATAATTTTAATGAATTTAAGAAAATAAAAGTATAAAATATGAAGTATCCGGTCAGGATAGAATTGGTTCTAATTGTATAAATGTAACCATTTAGGTAATGTATAAAATTAAAACCAAATCTAACCTGACTGGACACTTTTTAGGTATATTTTAATATAGGTATACAGTAATGTATAAATTTAAAACCAAATCTAAACTGGAGACTTTATAAGTATATTTAAATATGTATAAAAATTAAGCCAAAATGTTGTTTCTCAAATATCTACACACGTAAGGTTGCGTGACGTACCGGGGCCGATGCGTACAACCTTATACACAGCACTGTGACATTAAAAAACAATTGTATCACTCCGCGCTCATTCACAACTTCTACATCTGCGCTGAAAATTTTACCCAACTTTAATTTAAGAAAAAATAATGTTTCTAGGCACAGAAAAAAATAATTTCGGTAAAAATGCAGAAGCTCGGCGCCATACGATATTTTGGGAAATGGTTTAACACCACCAAATAGGACGATATCCACAAGAATTTATTTAAAATTGACCTCGGAAAGCTTATTTTTTTTCAATTTAAAGTAGCGTAAAATATTCAGCGCGGATGTAGAGGTTGTGAATAGGCGTGGAGTAATACAAATGCTTCGTGATGTTACAACTGCATTTCAATGTATAAAATTAAAACCAAATCTAACCTGACTTGACACTTTTTCGGTAAATTTTAATATAGGTATACAGTATTGTATAAATTTAAAACCAAATCTATCCTAACTGGAGACTTTATAAGTATATTTAAATATATGTATAAAAATTAGGCGAAGTTGTGAATAGGCGCAGAGTTATACAAATGCTTCGTGATTTTACAACTGAATTTCAATGTATAAAATTAAAACCAAACCTAACCTGACTTGACACTTTTTCAGTAAATTTTAATATAGGTATACAGTATTGTATAAATTTAAAACCAAATCTATCCTAACTGGAGAAGTTGTTTCTCAAATATCTACACACGTAAGGGTGTGTGACGTACCGCGGACAATGCGTACAACCTTATGCGCAGCACTGTGACGTAAGTATCACTCCGTGCCTATTCACAACTTCTACATCCGCGCTGAATTTATTACCCTACTTTAAATTAAAAAATTGTAACTTTCCTACTTCAATTTAAAAAAAATTCTGGTTTTTTTTTATTACGGCGGCCCCACTCCATATTTTGGATTATTGTTCAATAGCACGAAAAGGTACGATATCCACAAAAAAAAAATTTTTTTCCTTTTAGGAAAGTTACTTTTTTCGACTTTAAAGTAGGGCAAATTTTTTTTGGCGGAAGCACAAGTTGTGAATAGGCGCGGAGTGATACTTACGTCACAGTGCTGCGCATAAGGTTGTACGCATTGTCCGTACGTCACGCAAACTTACGTGTGTAGATATTTGAGAAACAACTTCTACAGTTAGGATAGATTGGTTTTAAATTTATAAAATACTGTATACCTATATTAAAATATACCGAAAAAGTGTAAAGTCAGGTTAGGTTTGGTTTTAATTTTATACATTGAATTTCATGCTTCATGATTTTACAACTGAATTTCAATGTATAAAATTAAAACCAAACCTAACCTGACTTTACACTTTTTCGGTATATTTTAATATAGGTATACAGTATTTTATAAATTTAAAACCAATCTATCCTAACTGTAGAAGTTGTGACGTACCGCGGACAATGCGTACAACCTTATGCGCAGCACTGTGACGTAAGTATCACTCCGCGCCTATTCACAACTTGTGCTTCCGCCAAAAAAAATTTGCCCTACTTTAAAGTCGAAAAAAGTAACTTTCCTAAAAGGAAAAAAATTTTTTTTTTGTGGATATCGTACCTTTTCGTGCTATTGAACAATAATCCAAAATATGGAGTGGGGCCGGCGTAATAAATTTCAACCAAAATTCTTGTGGATATCGTCCAATTTGGTGGTTTTGAACAATTTCCCAAAATATCGTATAGTGCCGGAGTACTGCATTTCAATGAAAATAGCCTTTTAACATGTTTCTGAATGTTTCATGAAAATATAGGCCCGGTTTGGCAAACTAAACAATTACCCTATTATTTACTAGAATAATCTTTGTCAAAGATTAGCAAAATTTTAATGTATAATTTAAAATATTCCTCAAACAAAACATAAAACTTATATTTATAGTATATATTGTAAATTCTATTCTTCTTACTCGTTTTAAATGTAATTCCTTTAATTTTTTCACTCGTTCTGCCTGCTTTTCAGCAAAAGATAGTTTACTAGAAGTAGATTCCATCTGAGGTTATTTTCACAGACAATTGTCCTCAGTAGTAGATCTAAGATTACCTGTTTATTGCACAGAAATAACTTGTTTAGACTCTACAAATGACAAGAATCACTGATCATTCCACAAATAATCTAATAATTTATTGATGATCTAATAATTTCGCAATAATAAATAACCAATTATAAGCAACATTACTATGAACAAATTACAACTAGAACTGATAAATACCAACTTAAAATGTTGCAGTTATAAATGAATCAGCTGATGCTTTAAGGACTCAGTTCCCAAAAATGCAAAATTAAGTTAGACATTGCAATAATACATATAAATATGAACAATTACATCTTTCTGTGTTATAACGGTTTCACTAGTAATAATTGATCAGATTTTTCATGTGAAATAGACCATTGTCTGAATTTCTATTAGCATTATCTGTTGGCTAGTCTGTTGACTCTGTTGGTTGAACAGCTGATAAGGATCTCACTTTCATCTACTAGCACTGGTTTTCAGGTCGATTTAAAACGTGTATAATTTTTTAAGTAATCTAATTAAATGGTTTAATTATTTGATGTAGATATAGAAAATTGGAAAGAAGAAAAAATCTAAGAGAGATTAGAGAAGCAAATGTAATTATTTAGGTTCAATTATAGAAGCAAGGTTGAAAAAGCTAAACTAAGTAAATAATTTAAGTACAAACACAAAACTATTAGGGAGGATTACTTGTGAGAATATTAATGTTACCCAGTAGGCATAGAGACTTTAAATTTAAAAACAGGCCTATGTTTGTATTATTTATTGATTATGAAGACAACAGTTCCAGGAGATGTGTGCCATTGTCAACTCAGACTGTAATTCAATAGTTGCTGAAGTGAAGATATTTACACTGGAATTGACAACAAATGTTCCAAAAGTTTTGTGGAAAAAATTGTTGCCAAAAAAACATTACTTTGAAATAGACGCTTAAAAGCAATAGATATACGGACTATGTTATTGATAAAGTTACACCGCCAAAATATCTTCAGTTGATGTAGGCAAGAGAGACTAGTACTATTGTTTTACCTTTGATTAGAGTGGCCGCTGATGGAATCGGCAGATTGTTCGAGGAGCGGGTATAAGATCTGTCTATAAACTTCTAATTTATAGGTGCTTGGTAACGACAAAGAAAACAATCTATTTATAAAACCATGACGTTTCTTGTGGAGATTGTAAAAAAACATTAGCCAAACGAAAAAAGGTATCTTAACTACGATTGAAAAGCACAAACCTACCATTCAACACAAGAAAAAACAGTCTGCTCTGTACAAGCACTACGACGAAACATGTCATAGCATAGATTTCTAATATGGCCGACAAATTGCGCTTTTGGAAAACTTCAGAAGCTATAAATAAAGTCATCGAAATAGAGAAGCAAAGGAGGTTGAACAAATGATGATACCCTGAATTTACCCGCAGTATGGAAAAGTATAAAATAGATTTAATTGGTAAATTGAAGAATAAAAGGAGAGGGATGAGCGAAATTGTTTAGTACAGATTCATCCCGATTAAGGTCATTAGGCGTCCATAAAATTATCTCTCTGTAGGAAGCGGAGCTGATTGAGGCGTAATTTTAAGTTTTGGAGTGTAGATTCTCCTCATTATGAATCTATTTTTGTGTATTAGGTGGCTTGTAGCTTAAAGTCATAAGGCTAGCTCCTATCCATCATCTATATTTTTCCCTCTTAGAAACTTTCACAGTTTTCAGTCACATTTCAACGGCTGTTCAGATTACCTAATCAATGTAGGATGAATTTCTATTGATACGTCAGAACTGCGTATTATGTACTACAAAATGAACGGTTGTATTCAATATATTAACTATTCATCATATTTTTTCATTTGTGGAGGAATACGTATCAACTATATATATATATATATATATATATATATATATATATATATATATATATATATTGTAACATCTTGGAATAGCAAGTAAGAAAGGCACTATGTATAATATAATATAAATATGTAAGTAAATTCAAACCATAAAATAACCAATTATGAAAAAAGAGAAAAATGTAAACATAACCTAAATTGGCAAAATCGTAACATTTAATCACAAGTTTAGAACAATAACCACTATTAAAAAAACAATATAATAGAAACAATTTAATGTGTAACAGTTTGAAAAGAACACTAAAACAATGTAAATAGAAGTAAAAGCCTTTAAGTGTTAAGAAAAGTGAAACCATTTTAAGATTGCACAAATAGACCAAGACGGGTTGGCTAACGTATTCAGTGAAGTGCGCGCATGGTGAATAGAACAGCTGATAAATTTAAACTTAGTTGTGAGATACAATATTTAAATGCAGTTACCTGCAAAGAAATTAAAATCTAGTTATTAAGAACATGAAATGTACCAAAGGCAGTGAATACAGCATCCGTAAAGCCGGTAACAACGATTAAAAAAAGGAAATAGTTGGTTTAGCCATTTTTTTAAACGCGTGGCTTAGCGTCGTTACAGTCGCACACACCTACTCAAGCAAGACAGACGTACTTCAGAATTGGCCCATAAAATTTAACGAATTTAAACTTAGTGCGGGAGTGTTAGTCTCGAATTCAATTAACACTACAAATTACTTTCAAGAAAATTAATTAAAACTATTTATTTAAAAAGATCTTATTAAATATTTTGATAAAGGCTGAAAAGTGGAATCTGCAATCTAAAACACTTAAGTATCTAGGCTAGATCCATTACTACATTGTGAAATTTAGCAATCAGACATTTATAAAAGAAAAGAAACCAGTGACTTTTATTATATAATTAAACTATAAAAGAAAACATTTAGAAAGAATATTTAGGAACAATTTTACTTAGAAATAAATTAATTTGTAACATAGTTTAAACATTTATAGCTTAGATTTTTTTGTTCTTTTACTTTAGAGTGCCAAATAAGATTTCATTATTCAAAATTTAAAACCTACTAGATAACCCGAGATTAAGAGAGCTTGTGCTAAACCAAAATTAAAATCAATTTAGGCTAAATTAAATAAAAACTGTTGCTGCCCAAAAGAGAAATACAATTTAGAATAATAAGACTTATTATAATAGAGGAAACTAATAGTAAATTTGTAAAACTTTAAAAAAGAAAAAAAAATTGTAATTTATTAATAGAACTTTTAATTGTTAAGAAAGTGTTTTAAATGATACATTAAACTTGTTATTAAAAAGAAAGCTCTAGAATATTTATTTATCTTGAAATAAATTAGAAAATTTACTAACCTACCTTGAACTAAATAAATGAGAAATTTTATTAAAGACAATTTTTTGAAAAAATACATTTTAATCATTCATATAATATCATAATAAAACAAATTATTACATTTGGCGCCCAACGTGGGGCACGATCATTAGAAAAATAATAAGAAGAAAAAGGCACTCTGAATAATATAAATAATTAAATATTTGTACTAATATTGTTTACTTTTCAGGACTTTACAATCATAAGTCGACAATTTTAATTAATTTCAAAATTTAAATATAAAAGGGGGTTTTGAAGTTTTATCAAAGAAAATATAGTGGAATCTGAAACCGGTGCATACAATTCAAGGGGGGAGAAAACTAAAAGGACGGAAAGGATGGAGGAATATAATAAACATAGTAGGTCTAAGAAGGGTACAGAAATTGGGGAGGCTGCAAAAGGAAAGTATGTGACTTTAAAGGAGAAAATAGACGAAAAGGAAGAAGAAACTACCATAAACCAAATAGAAATGGAAAAAGGGACAAGCTAGGAAGTACAGGAAATAGAAATGGAAGGCACAGATATGCCAAACGTTGAGGTAGAGGAAGCTAGGGGACTACCACTTGTACAAACTGAACAGGAGCGAAGGGGTAGTGAAAGTGGAGGTAGTAATGATGATGAGTGGATTAAGAAAATGTTCGAAAGTAACCAGAACTTATTAAAAGAAATGAGAAAGGATCTAAATAGAAAATTAGATAAAAATAATGAGAATATAAATAAAAAATTAGATAAGATAGACGAAATAAAAGGGCAGATGAGGGATATGAACCAGAAGTTAAATGAGAAATTAGAGGAAAATAGAGACGAAATGAGAGAGATGAAGCAGGATTTAAAATTCATAACAGATGAAATAAGGGAGGATAATAAGAAAATGATTGAGGAGATGATGGAACAAATAAAGAGGGAAAATATTTTATTAATGGACGGGATGAGAAGAGAGTTAGAACAAAAAGATAAGGAGTTAGAGGAAATAGTTTTAAAAAATCGGGAGGAAATTAGGGAGACATTAACGAGAGAGACCGAACTAATTCAAATGGAGATAGGGAAAATGGGGGACAAAGTGGAGAAAAACACAAAAGAGTTAGGAGAGTTAAAATTAAAGGTGATAGGGGAAAGAAAGATAACAGATGAGCGTTTTAGGAAAGTCGAATACTTACTTTGAAAAAATACATTTTAATCATTTATATAATATCATAATAAAACAAATTAATACAATATATATATATATATATATATATATATATATATATATTAAAACAACATAGGTTATTCAAATACAAGAATATTTATTAATTTATATCTAAAGCTTTTCGTTTCGAACAGTACCAACATCATCAGGAATGAAAATTACAATAATGTAAGCTATAATAAGAAGTTATAATAAGAAGCTATAATGAAGTTGTAATAAGATAGCTTCCTGATGATGTTGGTACTGTTTACCAATGAAAAGCTTTGGATATAAATTAATAAATATTCTTGTATTTGAATAACCTATGTTGTTTTAAATTATTAAACAAGAAAACGTATTATATATATATATATATATATATATATATATGTGTATATATATTATATATGTATATATATTATATATATACACGCACTTACCTTTATTTTGTTAAGGACGGCCGTTTCGGGAGATGTGTCACATTATCAACTCACACCGTAATATTTCTTTGAAATTTGTAGTCCATTACGTTCGGTGAATCTTATTATTCACTTAAACAATAGTTTATGACTATCTGAACTTTGAGTAAGAACTATTCCAAGTTCGGATAGTCATAAACTCTTGTTTAAGTGATTAAAAAAAATCATACCTTGACTCACCAGTTACGGTTTGAGTTGACAATGGGATACATCTCCCGAAACGGCCGTCCTTAACGAATATAAGGCAAATGTTTTTGCCCATAGGACCTATGTAAGTGCTACTATAGGCAAATTTGTGAAATATGTATATATATATATATATATATATATATATATATATATATATATATTGTAACATTTATAGAATGGGCTATATAATATTATTTAAGAATTGGAAAATAGATGAGAAATAGCTCACTCAAAATTTAGAAAGAAATTCATTAAAAGATTGGTTAGGTTAAAATTGAAACTAAATTCTGGTAAAAGCCTAGGAATTGTAAACAAGGTTTTTGAACTGGAAATGTATTAGGAAATTTGTTATATCAAATAACCTAACACATAAATTAAAATAAGATAATCTAATAATAGTTATGTGTAAACAAATTTGTAAACTGTAGGAACATAGGGCTAAGTAATTACTTGAAGGAGAAAGTGAACACGTTTGTAAACAAAAGAAAATTGAAAGGTTATGTTTCTATGAATTCGGCTCAAAACACACACAATTCAGAACTATTTCAAAAGTAAAACACAAAGACACTTCACACACTAATAATATTAATAAAATAAACACTGGAAGGTTTGTTGACGATAGGAAATTGAAACAGTGAGTTTCAACCAAATTAACGAAATAAAAACTGGTGAAAACAAACTTGTTGGTATGTCAGCTGTAACACAGATGTGAAAGCAAGAAAGTAGGTCAGTGTGACAATCGATTCTAGTGAAGAAAAAGAAAACGAACTAAATTATAACCCATATGTGTTTTTTTTAAGAAGAAAGGCGGCCATATTTTAAACAATTTTAAAAAAAAAGGACGCGTAGTTAGAGTTGAGTTGGAGGGCGTGGGTGACGCTTTAAGATGGGACCTGCCAGGACCAGTCAAAATTCTATTTATTTGGAAAGAGTTCGTCTAAATTATACAGTTTTGTGAGTAAACTTGGCCAGATTAAACAGGAATAAGAAAATTGAAAGAGTTAATACAGTGAAAATATAATTTGAAAGAACTAAAACGGATTTAAGTGTGTGAATTGTTTAATTGGAGAGAACGGGAATTTACGTAAGCGACCAGCAAAATTTTGATATTTATTAAGTTGAGTAATAGCGCTATAAAATAACTTTAGCGGACTTTTAAGATAATAGAGAAGTTTAAATTTGTATATTAGGATATCTTATAGTTAATTAATAGTTCGAAATAATCCAGTTCAAATAGTTTGGCCTTTTTGCATTTTCAAAATTTAATATTGTTTGTTCAAAATTTATTTAATTAACCTAAGAATTTCTAAAAATATAGCCCATACTATAACCCCGAGATATCAAGAGATCTCAAACTAGCCAAGGGTATAAAAACCTTGTAACTCAAATTTAAAGAATCGAATTTTAGTATATTTTGTTAAAACTTGTTAAGTTGTAAAATTTTGTTTTGTGTATTGTTTAATGTTGAGATGAAATTGTAATAATAAATGTTAATGAATTATTCTTGAGTAGTTTTTTTTTTTTGGTTATTAAATAGAAATAATATATTTTCATTTAATAAAATAAAAGTACATTGTATAGTGTTTTATAAATAACTTTACAAAATATATATGTATATATATATAGTATAGCAATTGGAAATACAAATGTACAAAAAATCAAAATTAATTACTTCTGTTTTTTAATATTTGTAATATACTTAATGCCATACCAAAAGTGAAGATTAACAAAAATGGTAAGACTGGCTGCAATATTTAACACGCGGCCAACAGTTGTTTTCACTTCGTGCTACCAAGCCAACTTGGTATTTTCATTTTGTATTGCAATATGGTGTTTTAATACTTTTTTTTAAAATACTTCAAATGTGTCTTTAAGGTAAAATGATATGATAATGTAAAATAGCGTCATGAACATAATTAACTATTGTTTGACATGTGACTTTGACCAAATTTCAAAAACACATTAACAGGTTAAATAGGTTAAGTATTTTAGAAAAATAAAATATCTTTTCCTATAATGGTTATGCATATAATACTATTTCAATTCAATAGAAATATATAGGGGGTTGGTAAAATTACTAATTGTACTTATTTGTTTAATCTCTATAAATAAAATAAACATGTGTGAGCAATGTCTGTGTAACATTCTGACATACACATTGAGCTACTGCATTTCAACCGAATTTAATATAAGATTTAGCTATTAATTATATGTGAACCTTTTTTTAAAGTCTGAATATTTTAATTTAATTATGTAATAAATTTGCTGTATTTAGGTTCACTAATAATAATTATCTTAGAATGCCTCTGAAATGTTTATAAGAATTTGTTTAAAATGTCTGGACAGGGAAAAAAATTCCATGATATTTTTGTTTTATTACACATCACTATTTCTGCAAGATAATACTGGCTCCACTTTGTCGTTTACTCATGTTACAGAATAAAAAAATTAGTGATTTTATGGATGTTTGAAAAATTGGAACATAACCTAAATAATATCAAGACTCATAAAACTATTTGTTGCTGTTCAAAGTTATTCATTCTTCATTCTATTTACAGAATAGTTCATGATTTATTTTACATACATATTTAGATGAGATGACACCATATTCATAGCGACATCTGCTTTCTGGGTATTTTGCAGTTATCATGGATTCAGTAAAATGTTAACATATGCACATTTCTTTCTTCACTGTCTAGTTTAAAACTGTTTTAAAAGTGTTATTGATATTAATTTTTTTTACTGAAAATATACGTAACTTATCGAATAGAATTTTTACATAACTGATAATGATAAGTTTTAATTCATTTAGTTTTTTGTTCTTTCCAACTTTCTACCTATAATAATATTTATTTATTGTAATATATATAGGTAACTTATCAAATAGAATTGATAATGATTTGTTTTAATTCATTTAGTTGTTTGTTGTTTTCATCTTTCTATCTATAATAATATTTATTTATTGTAATATATCACACATTTCTTAATCCCTATAAGTAGAAAAGTTTTATAATTCTCCCAATATTAAGTAAGAATACACCTAACGACTATAATTTTTATTAACATTATGTATATTAGGTTAGATGTTAGAACATTTTATTCCTCACAACAATTTTTAATTAATTTTCAATCATTGAAATGTTCAACCAGTTATTTGATAAGTTTAAGATAGTTCCTTTCTATCTAATTTAAAGTCTTGCTTTATTTTTAACATTAATTAAAATAGTATAATATTTCTCATATATTTTTACAGATATCTCCTAACCAGAGCAGAAATAATAATGGAAGATTAGTCAGTCCTAGTCCAGTTAACAATATAAATTTATTATAAGAAGATAGCTATCAAAATGGCAGTTGTTGTTGAAACAACTGTGGGCGATATCACTGTGGATTTATATGTTGATAGGCGGCCACAAAGTGAGTTAATTTGTATTAAAATTTTATATTTCATTTAGATTAATATATTAGCTTTCAATACATTTATCAAACTACCAAATATATACTATATTAGGACAATTACAATATAGTAGACTCCCGATTATATTAGTTACACGTGACCGAGCTGGCCTAGGAGTAACTGAGAAAAATCATTAGGTTTATAACATAAGTAGAACTATTACAACAGCAGGTGTGAAGCATGATGACAACTATAGAACAGTACTCTAAAATCATCAGATTTACTCTTTAGTTGTTTCTGCATTCTTAATAATTTGCTGAGTCTAGTTTCATCCATCTAGTACATGTTTTTTTTTTTCTATACTCAGTTTTAGTTACCATTAATAAATAAAATAAAATTTAATTGGGTGGTGTGGCTTCTGTGGCTAATGGAATTTTTGGTATTTATTTCCATTCCCACATGTTCGATTTTAGGGAAAAAATTATACCGGGCAACACAGAAAGTTATCAGGGAAAAAATTAATGAAAACTCTTGCCCAGGGAAATAAATACCTTTTTTATCAAATTAAAGTTGGGTAAAAAATTCAGTGCAGAGCAGTAAGAAGTACTATGTTCGGGTATCAGCAGCGCACCATACTATATATACATATATATATATATATATATATATATATATATATATATATATATATATATATATACATTGGATAAATACAGTCAGAATAAATTTGATAGTAATTTTATACAAAATTACCTAATTAGATGTTTACTTCCATGAAGTAATCTTTTTGCCAGGTGACGTCACATGATCTCAATTCTAGCCTTACATGTGTACATTTGGTTAAACGTATAAAATTATAACCAAATCTATCCTGACTGGAGATACTTCATAGGTATATAAAATTAACCTGTGGCAATAACAAACAATAATTATCAATATAGCTTCAGAACATATTTTTACCAACATTATTAGCACCAGGTTTGGAGAGAATTACAATTTTCTAAAATTTTAAATTTTTGGGGAGTGATCGAGAGTTTTTATAATTTTTTTCATATCTGTGATGACTTTCTGTGTTGGCCGGTATAATGTCAAAAAACAATTTTTATAAATGCAGAGTTTATTTACAATACACATATACAGATATGTAAGTAATTTTAAAATTTATCTGTAGGATTCACAATTATTTTCAATTATTCAAATATGTTTGTAGAAAATGAAATTAAGTTTGATCATTATACTTTTTGGCTAACTATAAAAGAATTTTATCATTGAATGCAAAAGTGACAAAAGAATACGTGAAGAATTTGTAGTGAACATAAATGAACTAATTATATGTTTAAAATGAAATAGAAATTTAATATTTAGGTTTTTGTTCAGTCAAAAAACTAAAAGAAAGGATCTCTAATGGCAGGAAGGAGAAAAGGAGAGAAACAAAAGTTGACAAAAAAAGTAAAAACAATAAAGGAAGGGTGAAAGACCTAAAAATAAAACAAGAAGGTAAAAAAAACTAACACAATAATAACAATATGGTGCACCAGAATACAAGGTTAAGAGTGGGGGGGGGGTCTATCCTTAGATATCCATGCTGAATTGTTACAAGACGAAGAGGAGATTTGCAAAGGTAACAATAAGATAGAGCCAGCTCTATGATTCAGTGTGAGGTAGAGATTGACATGGGTGCAGACGTATCAGTTATCCAAGAAAAGGCTTACAACAACCTCATTTTGCATGGGCTTAAGTTCCTAGAACTACCAATCAAGAATGTGGGAGTTGTAACTGCCATTTAGGCGACTAAGGATGACTAAGGCAATTTTATCATTGCTCAAACTGCCATCATAAAGAAAGTATTTACACCTGTCCTAATCCATTCTTGGATTGACAGGGCAAATAAAGTAAAATTTGTATATCCATATTTGTTCATATAACCAACTTATCATTTGTCTATTCAGGCCAAGCTTTTAATCTAATCTTTATAAATTATTGGTTGATTCTGTGTTGTTGTTGAATACTTGATCACTTGTTATTATACACTATAAATTGGAGGTGTAAATAATTTATATCTGTAATATTTTATTTTAGTTAAAACGTTTTTGAACAAATTTGAAATATACAATTAATATTCTACTAGTAGGATTGAAAGTTATTAAATTTCAACAAAAGAAATTATAATATGCTAATAATTATATTAAATATGAATTCACTGTCATTGAGAAAAACTTTTGTAAATTACCTTAGTGTGTTGTTTGCAATGTTGTGTTGAGTAATGATGCAGTGGAACCCTTAAGTTGAAAAACTTAAAATGGATAAACAGTGTCACCCCTGTCATTAAAGTTGTGAGACAGATGTTACATGCCTAAACTATTTTAGATAGATTTACATTGCTTTATATTACATTATAATAGTACCAAGCAAGTTTTTTCTGTTGCATGTAGAGTAATTTGTATACAGACATTATTAAATGTTGAAACTGGCAGTTTTTGTGTTGTACATCTTAAGGTTTTTCCTTAATTACACTTTTGGTATTAACTTGGCAATAACACACCCCAGAACACCAATACATCACAGACTATATGAATATATAGCCCTTTTCTCCATTTTATTGCAAAAACTATGAAATATAAAACATTATATTTTTATTTATGTTTTGTATTTTTTATAGTTTTTCAAGATATATGTTTTCCAAGGACTATGTTTATTTATTTATTATTATTTTTTTTTGTATGAAAAAAAAGAAAATAGTAGTTCCTGAAATTTAATGGATTACAGGAAAAGCAGTTGCACAGGGTGTGACATACATAGATTGGTATGGGCTGCTCAGATATGACTGTTGTGACAGCTTAAGTGTTGAACTTTCCAAGAAATTATTCAAATTTACTTGTTTCGTATTCTCAAAACTCAAAATTTTAAAATGCTGTACTTGTAAACTTTAACATATATTAATATATAGACTTTTAAACACTTGTCTATATTAGCAATTACTTTGACTAAATGAGGAAAGCCGTTTTGGGAGATAAGTCCCATTATCTACTGCAATATACCAGTACAAAGTTTGCAACAATGGGCATTAGGGCTGTATAGCACCTAAAAATGTAAAAAAAAACAAGCAATTAATAACCTTCACAGATATAATAATCTAATTTTATAATAATTATATTTCCACATTTGCTTGAAAAAACAAATAGATTGGCTTCATAGCTCAATATTTGTTCTAACAAATTTATAATAGAATTAGATATATAAACATCCTCAAGATAAATAAATACCAGTTGAATTGCCTTAATAACTAGCATAAAATAAAAGAATAATCAGGATTTTCTTCTTTTACTAAATCCATTAACTGCTGTTGGATTTAAACTACAGGTTACTGAAATGACAAAAATCCAAAAATATTGTACTTAAGACAAAATTGGCCGTAATCCGTAAGTCTAAAAATGTTGTGAAACTTGTGTTGCGGTGTGTAACAGTGTTTCTTATATAAAAAAAGCCAATGAAGTCACTTGTCCATTTCTAAAATATTGAGGAGTATTAACTCAAGAAACTTCTATGAAAAAGCCTAACACAAATTTTCCACCTCGACAAATCACAGTTTATTGAACAAAGAAAAAAATTAACCCTTTTCTCCACCCTTAAATTGTATTTAAATCAGCCAGTTTAAATTGTAAATATTAATAATATCTGTTACTCAGAATACTTTAAAAATATTAAATTATACTTTTAAAAAGTACATTAAAAATATAATTTAACTTTCTTTTATCTAAATTTTTGTGTAATACTTTTCAAAACATAATCCTGGGTGAAATCCTGCTCTTTTTTGCAGGTTTTACAAAAGTAGGCACTGTCTCGTCTCTCTCCTTGCAATTTTCCAAACAAAAATCAAAATCACTTTTATGATCACTACTTAAATTACATTCAAAATAACCACCAGTGTCTTCTCATTAGTCACTCTGCTTCGATTTGCCATTTCCAATAGTTTACTAAAAACGCCTGTTACAGAAAGTAAAATTTTCATCGTTGTACTTGGTAAAAACAAATTTCAAGTAGATTTGTTTTAGACAAAATATAGCAGCAGCGGACCAACTAGAAATATTTGTTGAGTGACATAAGACACATTCGATGTAGACGATTAAAATAGACTTCAGCTCTTGGTGGACAGACGAGTGTTCAAGGAAAAGGGCTGCTTTTGACCTGAGCTCGATGCACAAGTAGAAAGGGTTAATTTTTGTCATTGGAATATTTTTCAGAAGCAAGAAACCGTTTGTTACCTCTAATACTTACATAAGATGACAAAAGGTAATCATACTGGACTCTGTGCAGGATCTTATTTATTGATCAACACATTAATTAACATGGATTTGGATGGTTAATTTTTTCGGATGTAATGGTCTTTTGCCTTTATACTGATTTTTGTTCTGATGATTTTATTCTATAAATCAAATATTTGAAACAACTTATTATCCAGTTTTATGAATTTAATAAACCTACTACATAAAAGTTGTTGCAAATAGTCATTGTTATGTTTCTGATATTGTTACTGCTCAAAATAATTATCAATACATAAAGATTTTAAAAAATTAAAAAAATTACCCTAATTATAAAAATTTCTTTTTTTCAGCATGCAAGAATTTTTTAAAACTCTGCAAAATAAAATACTACAACTTTTGCTTATTTCATTCAATTCAGTCTAATTTTCTTGCACAAACTGGAGATCCCTCAGGTACTGGCACTGGTGGTGAATCTGTTTTTGGGTAAGTTGTTACCAGACGATATTAAAGGAGTGTATTTTTTGTGTGATTGTTGTTAGAAATATAGATTGATAGATTGAAAAATACTTGTTATAAACTTTAACGCTTATGTAAGTATAATTGTTAACATTTTTTTATGGCTAGGATTTATACACTTAATTTAAGTAATACACTCATCTTTCCTAGCTTATTTTTTATATTGTTTGTAAAGTTATTCCTTGGAGAGCTTTTGTTTTTACTTAGCTTCAGTTGTACTGTTTCTTCATTGTAAGAATATTTAGTTTTAAGTATTACTCATACTCTTTACTTCAAATCTGCCAGATGCTCTTAGAGGATTGAAATTAAATAAAAAAGTTACACATAAGGTACAATTCAAAATAAAAAAAGTGTAATAAACAGGTAAATTATACTTTATTATCGATGAACATATACATTGAAAAAAAGCATGGCAAGTCAAAACAAAATGAAAATAATAAAAGTATTTTAACATGTTCACTGTTAAAATAAAAGCACCTATTAATTATGGCATATGCTTAAAAAAAATTTTTTTTACATAACTTTTGAAGTAATATGATGTGAATTGATAAAAAAAGGTGATCCTCAAAGCAAAACGGTTTATGAAATTCAAAAGGTGTTCAGAAACAATGCTTGGATGTAACAAAAATTATGAAGTGATTCAAAGATGGCTCCTCATAGGAAGTGGTACCACAACCAACCACATAAGAGATTATAAGTGATGTTGAAATCAGATTCTGTTTTGAAAGTGGTAATAGATAAACAAGAAACATAATAGTGGAGATAGATACCATTCCAAAAAAAAGTCTTCTACAAGTGTCTTTAGGAATTAAAAGATTGTTTGGTTAGGGTGTATGAAGCACACAAGGGGCCTTACACAAGTACTTTGAAAAGAATTGGGGTCTTACGTCTTATAAGCAATAACATTTTTTCAGCCAAAGGCAAGATAGTTTTTAGAGAATTCTGTAAAATTATCTGAAAATGAATTACTGATAACTGGTATGCACATTCTTCATGCTAAATACAACTTTATATAATTTTTGTTTTAAAATAACACTTTAAATGGTAATAAAAAGCTAAAATGTAAATTAGTTTTTTGACCTGTAAATTCCAAATTTATATTAGATAAACATCTATTTTTAAAATAACCTTTCTTCTTTGATGCTAATTACCATGAACAGCATCAGAGTGACCTTATTATTTGAAAAACGCTCTTCAATTGCTTTCTAGAAAAAGTTTATACATCCCTCACTCTTGACTAATGCTTTTAGCTATTCTACCACAATTAAAATCACGTTTTAAACTTGTGACAAAGAGCCTTGGATTTCATTAGTGAATTGATAGTTTATGATTGATATTTTTCTCCTTTGTATTTTTTTTTTTTTTAATAAACATACAATTTATTGAAAATAACATAAAATGTAGACTCTGCTGCAGTGAAGAAACTCTGAGCTGGTTGATTTCTGTTTCAGCTCAGCTCAAACCTAGACCTTTTCTACAATTTAACGATTTGGTTGGTTATTTTAATAATATAACTTAGTAAAAAAAAGTATTTTAGTTAAATGGATATAACTTATAGTAAATTTTAAGAAATATCCTAAACAATTTGTTGATGTTTTGCAGCATTGTGTATGGTGAAGCTGCAAGATTTTATGAGGCAGAAACAATGCCTAAAATTAAGCACACAAAACCTGGTCTCTTATCAATGGTTAATTGTGGCAATAACATGTAAGTAAATTTTTTAAAGTCAACTAAATTGATTAAAGTTTGTTTATTTAAAGTTAATTAAATATAAAGTTGAAAAATAATTACTTGGTAATTACTTTGATTCATGAAAATTATTCTTAAAATTAATATTCCATTTTAAAATGAAGTTGATTTTTAATCATTAACACTTGCTCATATTGGTATAAAAAATTGGTGGATTAAAGTTATTATCAAAGAATGTATACATTGGGGAAAACCATGGCAAGTCAAAACAAAAATGAAATTTCCAGTTTTTGTGTTGTACATCTTGAGGTTTTTCTTATAAATTACACCTTTGGTATCACTTTCAGTAGCAAAAAGCACTACTGATGTTTTTCAGCAGACGCATTTTGCACATGTGACAAGACATCTGTTAAATTTCTTTTTTATAAAAAAGAAATAAAATTTACCGTAAATTATTTAGCGAAAACAAATCATCGATGACACGGTAGTTGTCAACCAATTATATCAAGAATGAAGGCAAAAGGATAAATCTAAGTAAAGGAAGGGCTTACAGATCCTCGACACTAGGAGTAAGGGAAAATATGGATGAAGTCTCTGAATAGATCTACTATTTACTGTGGTCAAAGAAATGTGCCCTCTTTAAGAGTCTATGTGTGTGTACGTGTGCGCATGCATGTGTGTGAAAGAGAGATATTTAGTGTGAAGATAAATTTAATTTGACTGCATTTTTTATATAAGTGTTGTGTTGTTTAATTTGGTATTACAAGAAACATCATACTTATCCTAGTATGAGATATAGTCTAACTAAATTATGTGAAGATTTTTTGGATTAGGAGACTGACAGACTTACCTTGGTAAGAGTCCACTCTGTAGTCTTGAAATAGAAACACATAAAAGCACTTAACCAATGATATATTTCAACCACACAGTGGTCTTTGTCAATCAAAGAGAAAACAAAAAGAAATATGAGAGAATGAAATTAAAAAAAAATATCCAATAAATAAATATCTATTTATTTATTGGATATTTATTTTAAATAAATAAATAGATATTTATTTATCTATTTATTTATTGGATATTTATTTTATTTCATTCTCTCATATTTCTTTTTGTTTTCTCTTTGATTGACAAAGACCACTGTGTGGTTGAAATATATCATTGGTTGAGTGCTTTTATGTGTTTCTATTTCAAGACTACAGAGTGGACTCTTACCAAGGTAAGTCTGTCAGTCTCCTAGTCCAAAAAATCTAAATAATCTTTACCAACCAAAACTAACCTAAAAATATATTATGTGAAGTTAACATTATTTGAAAAAGTAAGTATTATAATTAGAAATCTAACCTCAATAATTTCCCAGTTCATACTGTCATATTCAATCATACTTCATCTACACCATAACTACTTCCGTAAAAGCTAGAAGCTTCTGAAATGTTCCAGTAAATTCTATGGATACCGTCCAGACTTGTGGCTACCATTTGCCCTGCTGGTTATATACAAACATTCAGTCTCTCTTTGCCTCAGTCAGCACTACTAATTTAACTGTTGGGTTGGATTAACATTTGTTTTTTTTCGTGTTATTTCTTATTTGAGTCAACTCAAACATAGAAGTAATTAAACTGTTATAACTTACGTTAAACTCATTCACAAATTTAATAGATTTTACTGTTTTAAATCTCATTTGTCTTTGTAAACATGATGCACAATAACGTCTCCAAATTCATTCTTCTATTGAGTTAAAACAACACTTAATCAATAATTATACATTTTTATTCCTTCACATCAACTACAAGCAATTTATTAATACACTTTTAATAATTTATTTTGTTTGTAACTTTGTTAGTGGATAACCTAGTGAAAATAAACTGTCATTGAGTGACTTTACAATTGAATTTATCTATAAAGTACTTAGCACTAAACGACTCATCAAGAAACATTTGTGTACCTTTATTCAGTGCTTCAAATCTTAAGATATGTAATACATCTACTCAGTAATTTTAAACAACCCTTTGGTAAGTTTATGAACTTAACCTTAAGTTTGGTTTTTATTAAATAAATTACAGAGTTTTTTTTGCTGCTTTTGAGATTGTAGCACATCCAGAGTGATTCTCTACATTCATTAAAATTGTTTAAATTTCAATTTCTGCTATTTCTCACTGCTTAACCTTTTCTGACTAATTCTCACTCATGTAATTTATGCTACCTAAATTATACAGTGAGATTTTTATTAAATGTGTTATTACATGAAATTTATTGTCATTAGAAAAAATGTCAAAAAATAATTAGGTAATTTTAAGTTAATTAATGACTCTATTGACTTCAAATTTTTAAGCCGTAAAATTTGGAAACATGTATTCTACCAATAGTATAAATATTCAGTTATGTGTTTCATTTCTGTTACTTTACAATTTTAAAACTATAATTTCAATTTTGTCTTTAAAAGTTTATTAATTTTTATTTTTAAAATCTGTTTAGATAAATGTGTTTTAAACATCCCAGGCATTTGTTCAATGATTCTTCTCTTTGCATCATATCGGAAACTGTGTAATATTATGGAATTGAAATTATGTAATTCATAGAAATGAAAAAATTCGATTTTTTTAGAAAGAATGAATAGAACAATGTATTATCTCTTATTAATATAATGGTTGTTATAGTTTAGTGTAGAAGAAATGTCAACTTGTGTCAGAACATCATGGTGTAGTATATGGTTTGTACTGTTGTGAGGTGCTTCAATGATTAGATTTCTGTTGGGGTAAAACTAACCAATTCAAAAATGTTAGCCTCTTTGTGAGGTGTACTGAGTTGGAATAGTGAGTGAATGCTGAATGAGACAATCATATATTTTGCTTTGTGTATAAAAATGACTGCGCACTAATGTTCATAAAGGTGACCACATTAGTGAACCCCTCTTTGACACTGATGAACTTACATTTGAAATCAACATTAAAATTTATGATATCTTTTGTTTCTTAGTTACTCAACTGTTTCTTTAGTTTTTTTCAAACTTCATGAATTTTGTAGCAAGAAATTCTAAAATAAATTCTAAAGGAAAGCCAACTTCAAGTTTTGGGGTTAATGGTTGGTGAAAATCTTGACAAAAAAAAACAATTTGTTGCATCGTTGATGTTCCGCAAAGTTAACAATGAAGATTGTGAACCTTTTTTCAGGTTTTATATAACTGGGGTTTTCATTGCTGTGTTGTAAGGATTGTATTATCCAATTATAACATTTTGATTTTTAAAAATATTTCTTTGACGTATTGCTAGAACTTACTGCTTTAATTCAAGATTTGTTCAGGTAGTTTAAAAAGAGCAAGTAGATATTTGTAGGTTGAAAATTTTCTTGTAATACTATCTGTTACTTTTTCAGTTTTTTGATTTTTAAGAAATCATGATTCATTATATAAATGTAAAATATGTCTTATATTAAATTTATTTGAAATTAATTAAAATCTAACCAGTTTGAATTTGAGAGAATAAAATGCAGCAGAAAATATAATTTTAAACATTAACCAATTTTTAACATATTTTTTCTTAATAATTATAAAACTTATGCTTTTTTGGAAATGTTAAAAAAAAAACATTTTTATTGCACTATATAGTAGTTTTGCATAATTTTTAGGTTGATATAAATATGACTGATTGTTTTCACCTTCTCTCTGATTTTGTAAGGATTCACTTGAAGTTATTATTATTATTATTATTTGTGCTGAATGTATTCTCTTCCTGTAAAGTGCAATCAGATTAACTTCAAAATTAAATACATTTCAGAACACCTATCTTTTAGAAATAATTTTGAAAGTTTTCTCAGCAATTAAAGTAAGTTATCTAAGCAGCTTTAAAATATAATAATTTTATTATTGTGTGCTATTGGTCTAGTTATTTAACATCTTATAATATGCAGCTACTCTCTTATTTTTTTTAGTTAAACAAAAGAAGATTCTATACAAATTACCAATATAATTAACATTTTTAATTTCTAGGTTAGGCTCACAATTCTTCATTACTCTTGGAGCAGACCTCCAGTCTTTAGATGAACATTGTATTTTTGCTGAAGTTGTTGATGGCCATGATGTTCTTCTTAAATTAAATTCTGCAATTTGTGATAATCAGCACCGACCTTATATGGATATCAGGTATATGACTCATAACTCATAATAAAATTTTAATTGCTCATTGATGTTTAGTTTTCACATGTCAGATAAATCTGGTCCTTCCATTTAAACAGGGTTTTTAACAGTTGCTGTAGAAGTATATTCCACTTAGTCATACAGACTAACTGCACCTGCAGAGGTTCAATGCATCTTCTCCAGAGATTATAACTTGGTTCTCCTGGTATTCCTATCAAAAAACAAGAAATATTATTCTTATGTACTATAATATTTTTTATAAAGGAGAATTATTTCTTGAATGAATAATTTAATTTCTATTAAATTTAAAAACAAAAAACTCAGGAATAATTTAAATTCTTTTAATTTTAACAATTTTTTTAATTTACACAATAAACAGAACAAAAACACTTAACAAGTTTTAACACAATAGACTAAACTCAATTCTTAATATTTTAGTTACAAGATTTTATAACCTAGGCTATTTTCTAAGATCTCTTATTATCTCGGGGTTTTATGCATGGGCTATATCTTCTAACTCTTTGGCTAATTAAATTAATTTTAATAAATAAGATTAATTTTAGAAGATGGTTTTAATAATTAGCTTCCTGATGTAAAATCTTAAATTTGGAATAAGAAAAAGGTCCCTAACCTGTTTGAACTGGATTAGGCTTTCTTACTACTAAACTATTATATTATTTCAAGATACTCTAATAATTTATAATTTTAGATTTTTTTATAAATTTAAAAGTTCACTAAAGGTTTATTTTTATAGCGCTATGTACTTACCAATTTTCGGAGTTTTGCTGGTTGTTCATATAGGATGTTCTCTTTAAATTTTATGTTTCACACACAATTAAATTCTTTTTGGTTACTTTAATTATAATAAACTGTATTATAAGTTTTAAATTCACTTATTTTCGTTTTATTTTGACCAAGTTTCTTCATAAATTCGTATAATTTTGATGAGATGCTTCAAACGGGATTTTAGTTTCTAAGAATGGATTCGCTTCGTTCGGCTGCCCACGCCAGACTAACGCGTCGTTTTTATTTTTAAAATGTTTAAAACATGGCGCCGATTCCTTCTCCAAACTCCATATTAATTACTCATAAACCTTTGCTTTCATGTAATGAGGTTCCTTTTTTTCCCACTAGAGTCGACTCTAACACTGACCTACTTTCTTGGTTTTAAATTTGATCAACTAATCAAAATTGTTTTCAACCCTTTTAATTTGGTTAACATACTGCTTCACCTATCCTATCCTCAACAAACCTTCCAGTGTTTATTTAATTACTATTATTTGTGTGTGCAGTGTCTTTGCTTTTTACTTTTGTAATAATTCCGAAATGTGTGTTTGGTATGGATTAATACAAACATAACCCCTATCTCACTTCATTGTTTACAATCGTGTTTTACCTTCTCTTTCAAGTAATTACTTATGCCCTATGTTAACAAAGTTTACAATTTTTTTTAATTTTATTATTATTAGATTATCTTGTTCTAATTTTATTTGTTAGGTTATTTGATCCAACAAATTTCCTAATGCATTCTTTCCAGTTCAGAATCTTTTTTATATGTTAAAACCTTTTCTAGGCTTTCACCTAAAATTAGTTTTAATTTAATCTAACCAATCTCTTAATGAATTTCTCCGATCTCACATTTTGTGTGAGTTATTTCTAATCTATTCTTCCAATTCTTAAACAACATTATATAGCCTATTCTATAAATGTTACAGTACCTAATATCTATAGTATTTTGCTTCACTTTTTACTCACTGTAATTTCTCCTTACACTTAGATCTCATCTATATCACTAACCTTAGAAAGAAAAATCCAACCAATCAAGTAATAATTATTGAAAAAAATTTAGATGGTATAGCATTACCATAACAGGGACTGAAACTATTTGTTTACAAAACTTTATTGGTATATATTAAAATACTGTTATACACTGAAACTTTCAAACAGTGGACTTCGTCATTATTTTGCCAAATGTCTGGTTTTTTTTCGGGTGTCAGCTATTTAGAGAGGTTAATAAATAACGGTCAAAATATATTAATACAGTGAATGAAAGTTACAGTAATTTATTGCAATTGAAAAATATTTATAATAAAATAAAAATCATGAAAAGCTTATCAATTCGAAATATATAAGCTTAACTATGTATGTAAATTTTGAGTTTTAAAATAGTCTATTCTTTGACTTTGAGATTTTCTGTTATCGTTGGAAGCTTGTTTTTTCAAATGTATAAGTAAATTACCTGCTATTATGAATCCTATTTTGTCTTCATTTGATAAATGAAATTTGTTTACTTCACTAATTCTTTTAATTGTGTCATTAAAATTAATTCGGTCAACTGCAGCCTTGTAAACAATACACATTTTACTATCGCTAAATTCGCCATCTTCATAAGTTTTTATAAATGTCTTAATATAATCATGGTTTTCTCCCGTACAGATACTTCTACAGAAATATCATTTAATCCCATTATTTCTTGCATCACTATTTTCGTCTATAACTGTGATTACATTTCTTTTTAAAGATTCACTTTCTGGAAGCAATTGGTTACTGTGGTTTTCTCAACTTTTTTTACAGAAGTTATAATCCATGAAATAGCGTACAAAAAACTTACAGATTTAATAAGGTTGCTGGCAGTTTGACAATTTTCCATACTAGATAAAATATGGCGAAGTACGATTTTTCTCTATTGGCATTAAACATTTTTGAGTATACCCTGATCTACCGGTTGACAGTGAGAAGTAGTGTTTGAAGGTAGAAACGATAGTTCTGCATTGCTTAATCTAATTTGAAGGTGTGATGATGCATTAAAAAGGATCACATTTAAATTACTTTGGCCATTTATAACATTAAATACTACTAAGCATTCTGTCATTTTTCACGTATCATTCATGACTTTCTGTTAGCTTTCCAAATCACACCTAAATTATTCACATTCATATTCTTGGAACGTGCTTTACCGATTATTAAGGTTTTTTTAAAAATCACTAACATAACAGTTTGTTGTTATTTTAATGTTTTTTTTTCAGAATTACATGTTTCTCTTCTAGGACTCGTAGTTATGTTTGATAATGCACGGGAAAACAAACCCGTTTTATATCAAGATTGTGAATGTTTGATTCATCCTAATCCTTAATTATTGTTCTCAGTTTATTATTCCATTCATAAACTTCCTTTGGATCAACAGATTTACTGTCACCACAAATTGCTTTAAAACTTATGCAATGACGAATTTTAAATTTCTATAGCCAACTATTTGACACCTTCAAGCTGTTTAAATTTAATTATTTGCTCATTTTTAAAACTTGTTCTTGGATCATAAATCCATGTATTGGCAAGTTTTTTTTACGTAGCCCCACAGAACCAAGAAGTTTGTTCACTACACTTGAATCTGTTTTTCTTAACCTAATGTTTTTCATGTTTTCATTTCTATTGCTGAACCACAGTTCCCTTATCCAATCTTCACTTTTTAAATTGTCACTGATCTGTGTTTTTCACTTTTGAACTCTTCTGTCAGTTGCCACAGACTTAAACTTTCCTTCTTTCTACACTCTAAAACTTCAATATTTTTTTACTGTAAGAGTTTTATATTTACCACTCATTTTGTATAAAAAGTAAATTAAAAAAACTATCTTTATTAAAAAAGCACTTCACTTTCTCGTAAATATAAACCTTGTCACATACAATTAACCATAATAACATGCTGTACATACACTATAGGTTTATAACTGAACTGGATAAACTGGATCTGAAAACCCAGAACAGGAAGTAGGCTATGGTTCTCAGAATTCTGGCACCTGACAGTTATTGGAAGAACAGACACTACAACACTGTACTAAAAGAGAGTGATGATGCATGCCTACTGAGAGTTACCTTGGTAAGAGTCCACTCTGTAGTCTTGAGATAGAAACACATAAAAACATTTAAACAATGATATATTTCAACCACACAGTGGTCTTTGTCAATCAGAGAGAAAACACAAAAAGAAATATGGGAGAAATAAAATAAATATAAATTGTAATCACAGATTGTGTAGAGTAGAAATCAGATGTCACAGATGCACAGATTAAAGATATATATATATTGTTTCCATCGTTCCATTGTTACATGAGCATATAAGTAATTATAGTTTATATAAGTCTGTCAGGGGAAAAGAGAATGGAGACGTCTAAGGCTATTAGGAAAAAAAATATATATATATTAATGGATTTATCTGATGTTGAGGTTAGGGGATTCTCTGGACTTGGTATACCACAAGTATGATAGTTCCCATCTTCTCAGCTCTGAGGGATTGCAATCAGGAGGGAGTGATTTAATTATTTTTGTGGTATAGCCGTCATCAAAAGTTGTGATGTTGTGACTCGCAGCATGTTGAGCTGTTGGCCTATCCATATTCATAATTTTAACATCAGGTCTGTGGCCATTCATTCTGATATTCAGACCATCCATGGTCAGGCCTATGTACTGTGCTGAGCAAAGTTTACATTGTAGCTGGTATATGACATTTTTCGATGTACAATTATGATGACCCTGTATTTTAAAGACCATTTTTGTTGTTTGGCTGTTGAAACTATTTGCTGAGGGGTGTATTGGACACGTCTTGCATCTAGGTCTATTGCATGGGAAGGAGCCATGAGGAAGTTTGTGTGGTTTCTCTGCATCAGGGTCTGGTAGTTTAGGATGTACTGGGATGTTTTTCAAGTTGGGAGGTTGCTTGTACCAAATTTGCGGTGGATCTGTGAAAAGATTTTTGGTGTGGACAGAAGCTTGAAGAATTTTGAAGCCATCACTCAATATCTTGTTGAGTTTATGTAGACCAGGATGGTAGTCTGTTATTAAAGACAGTTTATTTTGTTCTGTTTGTGGTTTATGGTGGACCGAGGATTGTGCTAAATGAATTTTGTTTTCAATGAGTCTTTTTGGGTATCCTCTTCTCTGGAAGGCTGTTGATATCTTTCTTATATATATATATATATATATATATATATATATATATATATATGTAGTTTTGGTTGGTAAAGATTTCTGTAGTCTTGAAATAGAAACATATAAAAGCACTTAAACAATGATATATTTCAACCACTCAGTGGTCTTTGTCAATCGAAGAGAAAACACAAAAAGAAATATGGGAGAATGAGATAAAATAATTGTAATCACAGATTGTGTAGAAGTCAGTGCAACGGAAAAACAATGGATAACGTAAAATATCAATAATATATATATATATATATTGTAAAGTATCTATAAAACACAATACAATGTACTTTTATTTTATTAAATGAAAATATATTATTTCTATTTAATAACCAAAAAAAAAAAACTACTCAAGAATAATTCATTAACATTTATTATCATTTCATCTCAACATTAAACAATACACAAAACAAAATTTTACAACTTAACAAGTTTTAACACAATATACTAAAATTCGATTCTTTAAATTTGAGTTACAAGGTTTTTATACCCTTGGCTAGTTTAAGATCTCTTGATATCTCGGGGTTATAGTATGGGCTATATTAACTCTTTTGTTAAATTTAAATAAATTTTGAAAACACGATATTAAATTTAGAACATAGTTTTAATAAATATTTTAATTTTGAATATGCAAAAAGGCTAAACTATTTGAACTGGATTTATTTCTTACTATTAATTAACTACTAGATATTCTAAAATACAAATTTAACTTCTCTACTATCTTAAAAGTCCACTAAAGTTATTTTTATAGCGCTATTTCTCAACTTAATAAATATCAAAATTTTGCTGGTCGCTTACGTAAATTCCCGTTCTCTCCAATTAAACAATTCACACACTTAAATCCGTTTTAGTTCTTTTAAATTATATTTTCACTGTATTAACTCTTTCAATTTTCTTATTCCTGTTTAATCTGGCCAAGTTTACTCACAAAACTGTATAATTTAGACGAACTCTTTCCAAAAAAATAGAATTTTGACTGGTCCTGGCAGGTCCCATCTTGTAAGCGTCACCCACGCCATCCAACTAAACTCTAACTACGCGTCCTTAGCTTTCTTTTAAAATGTTACCAATATGGCGGCTTTCTTCTCCAAAAAACACATATGGGTTATAATTTAGTTCGTCTTCATTAGAATCGATTGTCACACTGACCTACATCTGTTCTACAGCTGACATACCAAGTTTGTTTAGAATGGCGTTTTAACTTGGTTAATCTTGATTGAAACTTACTGTTTCAATTTCCTATCGTCAACAAACCTTCCAGTGTTTATTTTATTAATATTATTAGTGTGTGAAGTGTCTTTGTGTTTTACTTTTGAAATAGTTCTGAATTGTGTGTGTTTTGAGTGGATTCATAAACATAACCTTACATTGTTTACAACCGTTTTTTCACTTTTTCCTTCAAGTAATTACTTAGCCCTATGTTCCTACAGTTTACAAATTTGTTTACACATAACTATTATTAGATTATCTTATTTTAATTTATGTGTTAGGTTATTTGATATAACAAATTTCCTAATACATTTCCAGTTCAAAACCCTTGTTTACAATTCCTAGGCTTTTACCAGAATTTAGTTTCAATTTTAACCTAACCAATCTTTTAATGAATTTTTGTTTAAATTTTGTATGAGTTATTTCTAATTTATTTTCCAATTCTTAAATAATATTATATAGCCCATTCTATAAATGTTACAATGTCCCCTAATTTAATTTAAACAAAAAAAAATAATCCTAATATCTACATTACACATTTTTTTTACATTTTACAAGCTTGCTTAAATATACATATTTTTTTTTTAAATTAAATTTAAATTTACATTTATTTCCTACTTGTACATTTTATTTAATAACTACCTGAACACATTTTTATTGAGTACGTTATACCTCAACACTTTGGCTAACTTATTGTCCATTGTCTTTACCACTTTTATAATTGTCCACTTAAAAGTCATTTATACCTTCGTCTGTCCACTTTCGTCCATTTATACTTAATTCTATAATACAATTTTATCTTAACTCTTTACCAATCAAATACTGAGCTGAAAACTTCAAGCTACTTGTCTTACATGGTTTATATTAGTTTAAAACTCGCATAATACTATTTTATTAATTTTATATGTTGTTATTTATTATTCTATTTACTATCTCTTTTTTCGCATCCTCCCAACTATTCATCATAAATTTTTTTTTTCAATTAAAATTAATTTGTCTTAACCTTGCCTCAACCTCACTTCAGTTATAAATCTATCACTCTATCTGAACACAACTATATTAAATTTAACCCCAATTTCATATTACTATTATTTTATTATTATTATTATTATTATTTTTTTTTAAACTCTTTATTATACTATATACTTTGTTACATATATATATGATGGTAATTCACCTTACCTCCACTTATTAACGTAGACATTTATTTTATTTTAACATATTTTCGACGACGTCAACATCATTAACACCCTTATTCACGTAGACCTTTATTTTATTTCACATATTATCGACGTTATTTATATATTTCATTTTATTTTCAAATTCCCCTTTTTCCAAATTATATTTCCCCTTTTTATATTGTTATGCTCATCCAGTTCAATTATTTTCTTATATCATTTCAGTTTATTTTGTATGAAGTTTAACATCTAATATTTTTAAAGGTTGCAATTTCATATACTCTATTTGATCATATCTATAGTTCCTTCGATTACACTATCCCTATATCAACGAATATAAATTTTGTTTTAATACTTATTTATCAACGCAGATTCTCCCTTACAATACGACGAAGTTTAAATACACAATTACCATATTTTTATTACAACGATGCTTTAATATTTATTATCATAGATTCATATTTCTTTTATAATATATAATATATACGACGAAGTTCCATTATTTATCAACGCAGATTCTCCCTTACAATACGACGAAGTTTAAATATACATAATTTTATCTTTATTCGACGAAGTTTCTAATAAATTATCATAGATATAGTTACCATCCCTTAAAACTTATCTCCTGCTAACGTTTTCTTATACACATAATCACCTAGAGTTTATTCATATTGCTTCCTTTACCTATATTTAATATCTCCCTTCCTATTTTATTATTATTTTTCTTTTTTTTTTTTTTTTTCAAGTGTTTGTTTAATTATTAAGTCATTTCTGGTCTATTGTCATTTCCGGTTTATTTGTTATCTATCCCTCCTACATTCGCTTCCTTCTCCTAATACTTTTATATCCTGAGTCATTCCTGTTGTTTCCATCTTATTATCCTTTGTTATTTTCCTTTCTCTCGACTTCTCCTTGATACCTGTCATTTTACTGCCTGTGTCTATTAATGCCTGTAAACTTGTTTCCTCTATTTAATTTCTATTCCTGGGTTTCCTATGGTCTTAGTTTTCCGATTGACTGTGGGCACCATGCTCTTTTCTTGTCCCCACGCCTGTCCTTGCCTTAACACCATTTACATCTCCATTGTATCTCCCATCTGCTTCATAAGTTCTATTTTCTGTGTTACTCTCATATTTAAATTCCATTTCCCATTTTCCAAACTTGAGTTGTGCCTCCACATCCATTAACATATCCGTACCTATGATCATTTCTCTCAACAAGCTTTGTACCACTATGCATTGAAACGGATATTTAACTCCTTCCATTTCTCCTATTACCATTTTCATTTTATTAATCTGTTCAGTCTTCCTTTTAGTTGCGGTTTGAATTGTTATATTTTTTATTGGCAGTACCTCCATCTTTCCTACTTCATTTCTTAATTTTAACTCTCCTAACTCTTCTGTGTTTTTCTTTGTTATATTTTCTACTTTCTCTTTCTTTTTTTTATTAATTTCTATTTCATCAGCTATTATTTCTTTTGTTTCCTCTAAATTCTCCTTAATCTTCTCCTCTAAGTCTCTTCTCATAACTCCTACTACATCATTATTCTCTGTTCTCAACTGTTCCCTCATATCCTCTATCATTCTCCTATTTTCTTCCTTTAGGCTCTCGAATTTCTTATCCAACCTATTCATTTCCAACCTACTTGAGGCAAATCCTCTGTTCATCTCTTCTCTCATCTCCTTATTTTCCTCCTTTATCTCTCCTTTTACTTCGTTTATATTCTCCTTTAATTCCTTTTTTAATTCGTCCATCTTATCTAATTGTCTATTCATATTCTCACTCATTTCTTTCATCTCCTCTTTTCCTTTTCGGCTCATTTCCATGAGAGATCTCATCATCTCCCTCAAATCTTCATTCTCATCATTTCCCCATTTTTTTTTGTTGGGTTTGCATAGGTAGTAGTCCCCTAGCTTCTTCTACCTCAATGTTTCCTATTGGCATATCTGTGCCTTCCATTTCTATTTCTTTCATTTCCAAAATTGTCCCTTTTTCCTAGTCCCCTACAACTACCAGCTCGCCTATAATTTTTTTCTTTTTTTTAGCTGTAAGTAACTTATTATACAAAATATAAACAATTTATATATATATACTATAAACCTAGCCTTGATTCGATTCAACTCAGTGTTTAATTTTATAAAATTTTGTCTAAATCTATTTCCAGTTCAAATGGTTTTCATATAAAAAGTTCTAAATTAATTTTATTTCAAAATCTCTCTAAATAAATTTCTCTAGTTACAAAACAGAAACTCCTGAATAATTTAAAATTCTTTATTAAACAATTTTTTTTTTATAATCGTACCCCACGTTGGTGTGCCAAATGTAAAATATCTATAAAACAAATACAATGTACTTTTATTTTATTAAATGAAAATATATTATTTCTATTTAATAACCAAAAAAAAAAAACTACTCAAGAATAATTCATTAACATTTATTATCATTTCATCTCAACATTAAACAATACACAAAACAAAATTTTACAACTTAACAAGTTTTAACACAATATACTAAAATTCGATTCTTTAAATTTGAGTTACAAGGTTTTTATACCCTTGGCTAGTTTAAGATCTCTTGATATCTCGGGGTTATAGTATGGGCTATATTAACTCTTTTGTTAAATTTAAATAAATTTTGAAAACACGATATTAAATTTAGAACATAGTTTTAATAAATATTTTAATTTTGAATATGCAAAAAGGCTAAACTATTTGAACTGGATTTATTTCTTACTATTAATTAACTACTAGATATTCTAAAATACAAATTTAACTTCTCTACTATCTTAAAAGTCCACTAAAGTTATTTTTATAGCGCTATTTCTCAACTTAATAAATATCAAAATTTTGCTGGTCGCTTACGTAAATTCCCGTTCTCTCCAATTAAACAATTCACACACTTAAATCCGTTTTAGTTCTTTTAAATTATATTTTCACTGTATTAACTCTTTCAATTTTCTTATTCCTGTTTAATCTGGCCAAGTTTACTCACAAAACTGTATAATTTAGACGAACTCTTTCCAAAAAAATAGAATTTTGACTGGTCCTGGCAGGTCCCATCTTGTAAGCGTCACCCACGCCATCCAACTAAACTCTAACTACGCGTCCTTAGCTTTCTTTTAAAATGTTACCAATATGGCGGCTTTCTTCTCCAAAAAACACATATGGGTTATAATTTAGTTCGTCTTCATTAGAATCGATTGTCACACTGACCTACATCTGTTCTACAGCTGACATACCAAGTTTGTTTAGAATGGCGTTTTAACTTGGTTAATCTTGATTGAAACTTACTGTTTCAATTTCCTATCGTCAACAAACCTTCCAGTGTTTATTTTATTAATATTATTAGTGTGTGAAGTGTCTTTGTGTTTTACTTTTGAAATAGTTCTGAATTGTGTGTGTTTTGAGTGGATTCATAAACATAACCTTACATTGTTTACAACCGTTTTTTCACTTTTTCCTTCAAGTAATTACTTAGCCCTATGTTCCTACAGTTTACAAATTTGTTTACACATAACTATTATTAGATTATCTTATTTTAATTTATGTGTTAGGTTATTTGATATAACAAATTTCCTAATACATTTCCAGTTCAAAACCCTTGTTTACAATTCCTAGGCTTTTACCAGAATTTAGTTTCAATTTTAACCTAACCAATCTTTTAATGAATTTTTGTTTAAATTTTGTATGAGTTATTTCTAATTTATTTTCCAATTCTTAAATAATATTATATAGCCCATTCTATAAATGTTACAATATATATATATATATATATATATATATATATATATATGAAGTTAATATATTACTATTTTTGAGTAATTTTATCCACCATTAAGTGCAATAATTTTACCTTGAGTGATGAGGCACCTTTCGGTCTTTGACCATTGTCGAATCACTGATTTTTCTCTGCTGTGTATGCTACGTCTGTGAAGCCGGTGTTTGTTGAAGTTACGCGCACTATTTCTTGATCTTTGTGTATGATATTTCTGTATAGTATGTCTTCTGTATATGTTGTTTGTAAATTCATTAAGTTGTTGTGTAAGTTTTTATAAATGTGGTATAAAAACTTATTGTGGATCTTTGGTAATATATAGAATTGAGGAGTAGAGGGGTTTTCATTATATAATAATTTTTTTATTATATAATAATTTTTTTTTATTATATAATAATTTTTTTATTAAAATTATTATATAATGAAAACCCCTCTACTCCTCAATTCTATATATTACCAAAGATCCACAAAAACATAATCCCTCCACCTGGTAGACCAATAATTGCTGGCTGCAGTTCAGTAACGGAAAGAATTTCAGCTTTCCTCGACTCACACCTTCAACCCTTAGTAAAGAACCTTCCATCACATACCCAGGACACCAATCATTTCATAGATCGACTCTCACAAATATCTGTACCTCTACCCCCGGTAACTATTTTGGTCACCATAGATGTCACCTCTCTCTATACCAACATCCCTCATGCACACGGCCTATCTGCAATAGAGAATTTTCTAAACAAACGCCCAGGCAAGCCTTCTCCCACTACACCTTTTCTTGTGAACCTGACCAGGTTCATCCTCGAGAAGAATAACTTTCAGTTTGAGGGAAGGAACTACCTTCAAATAAAGGGAACAGCAATGGGCACCAGAATGGCACCATCTTACGCAAATCTGTACATGGGATTGTTGGAAGAAAGTTTTCTAAAGACACAAACACACCAGCCATTATGTTGGTATAGATATATAGATGACATCTTCCTAATTTGGACACAGGGTGCTTCAACACTTGAGGCATTTTTAGACAGCCTGACACAATTCTCAACACTTCAATTTACCTGGGAGAAATCTACAACAGCCATCACCTTTTTGTTTGTAGAGGTAACACTCCAGAATGGAAATATCAACACAGGAATTCACATCAAACCGACAAACCACCTACAATATCTCCATTTCGACAGCAACCACCCAATAAACATAAAACGATCCATTCCATACAGTCAAGCAATTAGGGGTAAGAGAATCTGTTCGAATGATAGGGAATTGGAAGATTTTAATAGAAAGATATCAACAGCCTTCCAGAGAAGAGGATACCCAAAAAAACTCATTCAAAACCAAATTCATTCAGCACAATCCTCGGTTCACCATAAACCACAAACAGAACAAAATAAACTGTCTTTAATAACAGACTACCATCCTGGTCTACATAAACTCAACAAGATATTGAAAGATGGCTTCAAAATTCTTCAAGCTTCCGTCCACACCAAAAATCTTTTCACCAATCCACCGCAAATTTGGTACAAGCAACCTCCCAACTTGAAAAACATCCTAGTACATCCTAAACTACCAGACCCTGATGCAGAGAAACCACACAAACTTCCTCATGGCTCCTTCCCATGCAATAAACCTAGATGCAAGACGTGTCCAATACACCCCTCAGCAAATAGTTTCAACAGCCAAACAACAAAAATGGTCTTCAAAATACAGGGTCATCATAATTGTACATCAAAAAATGTCATATACCAGCTACAATGTAAACTTTGTTCAGCACAGTACATAGGCCTGACCACGGATGGTTTGAATATCAGAATGAATGGCCACAGACATGATGTTAAAATTATGAATATGGATAGACCAACAGCTCAACATGCTGCGAGTCACAACATCACATGACTGCTATCACATGATAGCTATGATGACTGCTATACCACAAAAATAATTAAATCACTCCCCCCTGATTGCAATCCCTCAGAACTGAGAAGGTGGGAACTATCATACCAGTGGTATACCAAATCCCTCTTTTCCCCTGACAGACTTATATAAACTATAATCACTCATATGCTCATGGAAACAATATATGTATATCTTTAATCTGTGCATCTGTGACATCTGATTTCTACTCTACACAATCTGTGATTACAACTTGTATTTATTTTATTTCATTCTCTCATATTTCTTTTTGTGTTTTCTCTTCGATTGACAAAGACCACTGTGTGGTTGAAATATATCATTGTTTAAGTGCTTTTATGTGTTTCTATTTCAAGACTACAGTGTGGACTCTTACCAAGGTAAGTCTGTCAGTCTCCTAGTCCAAAAAATCTACATAATCTTTACCAACCAAAACTAACCTAATATATATATATATATATATATATATATATATATATATATATATATATATATATATATATATATATATATATATATCTTTAATCTGTGACATCTGATTTCTTTCTACACAATCTGTGATTACAACTTATATTTATTTTATTTCATTCTCTCATATTTATTTTTGTGTTTTCTCTTTGATTGACAAAGACCACTGTGTGGTTGAAATATATCATTGGTTAAGTGCTTTTATGTGTTTCTATTTCAAGACTACAGAGTGGACTCTTACCAAGGTAAGTCTGTCAATCTCCTAGTCCAAAAAATCTATATATATATATATATATATATATATATATATATATATATATATATATATATATATATATACACACACACACACACACACACATATACATACTAGCTTGACCGTCCTGTGTTGCTGCGACATCATAAGAGAGGAATGCCAAGCTAACTCGTTATGATAAAATTAAATTAAAATTGTCATTTTTATGAAAATAGAATATTTAAATTGGAGATTGTTTTCAAAATTCGTTTGTATTCTATTTATTTATTGGTGTGCTCTTGGATAATTACATCTCCCATACGATTCTTATCCACTTTTTTAAATTAACAAAGAACTTATTCATGAATTCCAACCTGTATTTATGTGTTACTGAAAAACAACTATAGCCCACTGCCCATTGCTTATGAAATCATTCGACAACATAGATTACTAAATTTCAATAAGTATTTCTAGAATTTAAATGTAAGAATATAAAACTAATTCATATTTATCTCAGAACAAAACAATATAGCCAACAGTTTTATTTACGTTAACACAAATAATACGTTAAAACACAAAAAGTAGAATCCATTTTTTTATACTAAAGTTATTTGGTAAGACTTATTTTATAAACTATTATATTTATTAACTACTTATAAATTAAAGACATTTTTGATTCAATAGCATTTTAAACTAATAATCTACAGTAAATAAAATAAAATAACCTTTGTTTTTAAACAGCTGGTATGCAAACTAACTTAGTATTCAATAATTTAATAGAAATTAGAGTATGTCATTAGTGGATGTAATATTATCTTCTGAAATATTTATTTTACAGAACTTCAGAGTAAATAACATTTTTTGTTTTTAAACTATCTGTTGATAGAATAAATTCATTACCTGGTTTACCTGTTCTAGATAATCCTACATGTAAATGTCCAATTGAGAAACAGTCAGAGCTCAAATCAATACCAACATATTGAAATGTTTAGCCTTCAGCCTTATTACATGTAATAGGTACTGATAATTAATGGGGAATTGAAGTCTTAAACTTTTAAGGTAAATCAGTAGGAATCATAGTTACTCGGGATGAAAAGGTAATATCTCCCGCTGCTAAGAATAGTGCTACGAGCCTCAAAAATATTACTAGGCATAACTTTAATTTGCAGTCACATAATTTTTGTGAGTTTAAATTATGTAATAATAATATAGGAACTCCAACTTTAAGTTGTAAGTTATAGGATGAAAAGGCAGCAACTTTTAACTAAGTGAATTTAAAAGTTCTTGTGGATAGTGAACAACATCTTCTGTATGCATCAATTGATCGGTATTCCTTAGTTTCTCCTCTTACGTGCTCTAAATTAATATTGTTAATTCTAGATGCAGATACGTTTCATATAGGTCACTGCGAGAAGCTATGTGTGTTATATTGTGCCAGCCACAAAATGCCATTCCTTCATAAAGTAGTCCCTACTAGGCTTCAGCAATGTAGTTGCGTGTTTTTTTTCAACAGTGCATTAAAAAAAAATTGTACTTTATACAGCCTATAATATTCCATGTGTAAAAAAATCGTTTAAAATTTCAAAATAATCGGTCAAATATCTAAGAGTCTAGATAAATTCATATGTTTACTTCAGTATGTATAAAAGCTGTTTACTTAAAATCCTGTAATTTGAAGAGTCCAAAATATTTTTTTTTTTTTTAACTTACCTAACAATGTTTTGGCTGCCATTAGTAAATGAACATCATTCAATAACTAAAATGGCCACTAAGCATTATTGCCATTTTCAACATCGTATATTTATTAAGCCGCTTTTTCTGCTGTGAATCAGGTAAAAAGTATGTTCAAGTTACAACCTCAGCCAGTAGAGCATAACATATGATCAGTGGTACAACCATGGGAAAAGGACTTATTAATAAAATATTTCAGTCCATGTGTCACATTAACAATTATTATTAGTTTAATTTTCATTATACAATAATTTTTTTAAAATTATAATTGATAGTATGAAATGATTAATTAATAAGAAATACACACTGGTATAAACTTGTTCTCATAACACAAATTCTATTAATCATTACATGTTTTTGGTAACCATGTTTTATCATCAGTGGTAAAACTACTTCCATTCTTTAATGATTTTAAAATGTTTATATTTTATGTTATTGGAAAGATTACAATGACAGAAATATTGTTTTTTTAGGCCTAAATCAAGGTGTTTGAGCAATAAAATTGAAAAAAAATTCAGGACATTAACATGGGCAGTTTTCAAAACACACACACTTGATTCCTTCTGAGTTTCTCATGGTAATTTCAGGGATGCCACAGCCACTGATAATTTTTGTAAAGCTTGCCTTGGCTTACAAAATTTGGAAAACACTGGTTAATTAAGTTCTGAGAATTCACATCAAACAAGTATGTTCAGACTCCTTAAAGGGTGCCATTTGCTATATTAATGATTTGCTGGTGAGTAGCGAGTGACGGAATGTGATAAATGTAGTGTAGGTGTCATTTTATACCTTGTTGACACCATCCAACACTCTATTTGAGTTTTTTTTAAAAATTCAGTACAAATTTTAAAACTTATAAGTAATAGATATCACGTTATATGTGTTTCCCAGAAATCTGACCTATCAAAATCTCTCAAAATAAAAGAGTGATTAAAAAGAGCTCCAGTTTTGTATTATAAAATTAAGAGATATATTTTAATGAAAAACTAAAATTAAATACATGTTCATATAACTTCCCTTTTTCTTGTATAATAAATGATGCAAATGTCCTCAGCTACTGCTCTGGCAAACAAAAACTCTGTCCATGAAATTCACTATTGCTCCACTATTATCACTTCGTTGATAACCCGTCGAATTTCCTCCTACAAGTCATTGATGTTTCGTGGTTTATTGGCATACACCAATGACTTCAGATGACTCCAAAGATGAAAGTCACAAGGCGTCTTATCACACAACCTTGGTGGGCACTAGTGGTTGGAATTACAAGAAATACTGCGATTCTGGAACCATTCACGGAGCAACACAATTGTTTCGTGGGCTGCGTGGCACCATCCTGCTGAAACAACTCGTCAATGTCCATTCCATAAAATTGAGGTCACAAAAACTTTCTAATCATCGTATGGTATCGGTCTCCATTCACTATCACGGCTTGTCTTTCCTGGTCTTCAAAAAAATAAGGACCGATGACGCCACCTGACCTAAGCCTCATCAAACTGTCACTCGCTTTGCATACATTTCCCTGTCTTTAATCATGCGATTGTTTCTGAACCCCAGATATGGCAGTTCTGTTTGTTAGCAAATCCATTTAAGTGAAAGGGTGCTTCTTCGCTGAAGATGATTTTGTTTGCGAAGCTGTCATCCTCCTGCCGTGTTTTCAATACCCAGATAACAAACTCATCTCTTCTGGTGATCTGCTACTTTTAAATGTTGTGTCAACTGAATTTTATAAGGGTGATAATGAAAATCGTACCGAATAACTTCTTAAACCCATTTGTTGAGAACAGCGACATATTGATTTCGCTGGGCTAACAGCCACACTGTCACGAACCTAAGCAATATTCTGTTCAGTTCAGCCAGAGCAACAACATCCAGGAACCTGTCTTACAGAACGTTTTCATGAGTTTGTGAACTGTTGATTCATTTGGTGCTTCATTACTTCCAAGAGTTCTGCAATGTCGCCTGACCGGCATAACTCTCTCCACTCTGATAAAACGTTTTAACGACTGACACTTGTAATCTTCTCCATGGTTGGATACAGAAAAAAGAAATACCAGCTGTGTCAACAATCGATGTTTCCAGAAATAGAAACTAGGTCATCAAACATTGTTGCCAATCATTAAACGAAAATTTACCACCCGTTTAAAAACCGGCACTATTTTTGAATCATATTTTATATCAATATTTTAATATATTCTCAGAAATATATATATTAATTTGTGTAATGTAATACACTAATTAAATTATGAACTTTGTCTACAGAATAACACATACGGTAGTACTTCAGGATCCTTTTGAAGATCCTTCAGGATTACTAATTCCAGAAATGTCTCCAGAACCAGTACCTAGCAAGCTTGCGGTAAGTATCACTTTACCAACAACATTTTATTATAATTATCAACAAGTTATGATTTTAAACAAGAGTTTATTTTAATTTCTTTACCAATGCACCATGGAAAGTTTATATTTTATAAATTTATTTTAGTAATATCCAGTATACCCTTTTTTTTGTTAATAAAATATTACCAAAAATACAAGTAAATTACCTAAATATTGTTGAAAAAAAGTAAACATCAGTTTTTTCTAATAAAAATATTATTTACATTTAGGAATAGTAAAAAATAACACAAATGCATTAAAACTATAGAAAATAACCTAAATACAAAAATGTGACTCATGCAAAACAAATTATCCAAAAAATAAGTTTTTTGTAACTAGAAACCCTTGAACAAAATTTCTGTTTAAATTATCATTGTGGATGGGTTCTAAAAATAAAAGTGACATGGCGGCAACATCGGACCACTGATATTAGATACGTTTGAATTTTAAAATTTTACTATTCAAACATATTATTACTATAAGTTTCAAAACAATTTAATTGTTTTAGAATGGCCGTATTGGTGCAGATGAGAAGATAGATGAAATGGAAGGACTAACAGCTACAGAGGTTGAGGAATTGAAACAAGAAAGAGAGGCCAAAGCAAGAGCAACCATTTTGGAGATAGTAGGCGACTTGCCTGATGCTGAGATGGCCCCTCCTGAGAATGTACTTTTTGTTTGTAAATTGAATCCTGTTACTAATGACGATGATCTACAAACATTATTTAGTAGATTTGGCAAAGTTAAGAGGTACTTTTTTTTACTGGTTAATATATTAAATGCTGTTTTCTACTCATTTTTAAAATACTGAATTTTCTGATATTTTGAACACTAAATTTTTATATTCACACACAATCAAATAGAGATAAATAGCTTAATCAAACAAAGAGTGGCGTTTTGCTTTGTATTTAAAAAATATATATTCATTGAAAAACTGTATATATGTAGAATATGTACATGTGGGTTTGTGTTGGTTTGCATGCATGTTAGTGTTGCGATAGATGGTACATCTTTCATGGTCTTACAGTCAGAATCGAACCACAATTTCATACAGAAAAATTAGAAATTGCTCTGTATTTATTTACTATTTTTTTAAAAAATAAATCTCTGGAGTGTCCCAACATAATATTAAAAAAATTGAAGTAATGAATAAAAAAATTAATAAATTAAAAATTGATGCGGTTCAAATTCCAAAAAATAACTAATGTAAGCAATATTGATATAAAACTGACCATGTGTCAACATTTTGAAATTTGAAATATATTTTGATACAATTTTATAATGGAGTATAAAAGAAGTGATATATGACAAAAGTTACAACTAACCTTTACCTCCAACACATTCCTCCAATATACCACTGCATAGGTATTGTTCAGAGGAGTATTGTAGCTCAACCATTGTCACTGGTCATCAACTCTGCGGAGTTAATCTAACAGAATGTGCAACATGTGGATATATGTTGGCATCTCCTTTTAACAACTGACTACTAATTTAAAGTGTGATAGCGACAAAGAACAAAAAAGATCTTTAACTCTAAAATTTAATTTTGTAGCCTACTATGTTTACCTTACATATTTGCACCATTATCATATCTCTGGCCTTAACAATTTAAAATTTTAAGACAGTATGCTTGGATTTTTTCAGAATGATTTCTGCATTCCCTTTTTGTGTCAGTTACTTTTACAAAAGAAAATTTTCATAAATGTTAACATTATAATCTTTTGTCTTTTATATACATAACATAAAATTACAGAACAATATTTTTCAATTTAAATGAAGTGACCCATCAAGAAGTAAGGCATAGTATTTTGCTTCTTTAATTTTGCTTAAGTATTTCAGCTCATACTTTACCTCCCTTTAAAATTTAGTGTAAATATGCTAAAACTTAGTACACAAATACTAAATGAATATTAGAACAGTCATGGTATGGAGATCTGATGTAGCACATGTGATACATTATTTTATGATGTGTTATATGAACTTTAACTTGAAACATTTTATGATAACATTAAAATAAAATAATATTAGTAAGTGAAAAAAACAGTTTTTATATTTCAATTCATTGTCCAGTATCCCACTGCAAGTTTACCACACTGAACATGTAAAAGTGTGTAATAATGTTTAGTTTCTGTTTTTCTTATAATAAACCATTGAACTTAATTACAATAAAAATATTGAAAAGAACCCCAATACCACAAAAATAATCAAAAATAACAAATAAGACAAGTTACTTAAGATTAAACCCTTATGTACATTTCGATGACCATGTCATCATCATCAGAGGGTCTTGTTACAAAACACAATCCAGCACACAAGAAGTTACAAACTAGAATGATGATGATCTAGATCATTCTAGTTTGTAACTTCTTGTGTGCTGGATTGTGTTTTGTAACAAGACCCTCTGATGATGATGACATGGTCATCGAAATGTACATAAGGGTTTAATCTTAAGTAACTTGTCTTATTTGTTATTTTTGATTATTTTTGTGGTATTGGGGTTCTTTTCAATATTTTTATTGTAATATATTGTACCACTGTGCTCTTGATATTGTGCATTGAACTTAACCTAGCTTTTTTGTTTTTTTTTTGTTTTTAGCCTAATATGACATACTTCCATGTTGTTTATATTTTTCTGTTTGTGTTTCCTACACAGTAATGTCTGTCCAAATTATCCTGGGTAATTGGGAGTCTATTGTATCATATCAACAGTTATTTGATATGTGTGTACAAGATCAGACATTGATCTTTCATCATGGGCCTCATTCCAACCTACTGTAAACTATTTGTAGTAGGGATGAGCCGATATCTAAAATTTCCAATTCTGATTTCTATTCTTAAATTTTTCTTCCAATTCTTTTAAGTTATATAGGCATATATATATATATATATATATATATATATATATATATATATATATATATATATATATATATATATATATATTAAAGTTATCATATAATTAATATTAATATTCTATAATAATGAATTTAGTTAACATGTTGGTCATATGGTAAAGCCTTTAAAAGTTCCATTTTGTGTAATAGGCTACACACAACATTCAACCTTGATTTATGAATATCTGAAAGCATGTCAAACTTATCGGATAAAAGTGATGATTTATTTAAAATTACAAATATGAACTTTATTTCCACTATTTTACAAACGTTAAAAAAAAATACTTGAACCTATTTTCATTGACTGTAAAGACAAAAAATTAAAAACAAGCCAAAAACATAAAAAGTGAAAAATTAATACAAATAGGCTCATTTTTAATATACGGTAGTTAGAAAGTCTGGAAGGTAATGCATTTCTGTTCAAAAATACAACCCTCTGAACATGCTGTAGGTCAAGTCAGTTTTTCCGCTTGTTGCATATAACACCCGAAGTTGATAAAAGTCACTCAATAAATAAATATAAATATGATAAAACTATCACTTGACAGATAACTGAAAACAACGTAACGTCGAAACTGTTGTAACTACACAATTTTATTAATGTTTAGAAAGATAACAATTAAAAATTCAGCTATAGTCAAAATCTTCAGTTAGGGATGTTTTTCCAAACATTTGGAAAAATAAAATATTTTAAGAAAACCACACAGGAGTATTTGTAACACAATTAAATATTTCATGTCATTCAAATTTAAATAGTTATTTCCAAATTCATTAAAATACAATTTATATATTTTAGCTTAATTAGTTTCTATTTTTCCGTAATAAAACAAATACCCCTTTGACCTTGAACTCACTTCACCAATAAACCTATCCTATAATGTTTTTGGCGATAATAACCAACATAGGTTTTTCACCAGGAAAAAAATAATCAAATCTCATTGCAAATGCACATCTACAGAAAAAGAATTTATCTGGCAAGAAAAATAATGTGTGCTATATCATCTTTTACCTAAATTTCATCATTAGATTTGTATATATACTCAATTTTTATGTTTTTTAGTTGTGAAGTCATTCGTGATCCTAAAACTGGTGACTCATTACAATATGCCTTTGTTGAGTTTGAAGATAAGAAAGCTTGTGAAGCAGCATACTTCAAAATGGACAATGTGTTAATTGATGATAGACGGATACACGTAGATTTCAGCCAGAGTGTTGCCAAAATGAGGTGGAGAGGAAAAGGAAGAGGTGTGGAGTACTTTGATAAAGTAAGGCTGTTTTACTTCAAACAACATTCCCCAATTATTTGGGGAAATTATATTAAAATTTGTAATAACTTTTGCTTTTGGTCTTGCTTTGGAAAATTGAATGAGCTAATTGAAAAAATGCTTCGGTGTCTGGTACTAAATTGGGAAAATTCTTATTAAAAAAAATCATTTTAAAATTGAATATTAAATGTTACAATTTGATAAAATTAATAGATATATACTTAAATATTTCATATCGTTGATTTAGTTAATACTGGAAATATTCTGCACTTGGAATAGTTTCAAATAACCATCTTCACATTTGTACCCAGAAGAGATCTGTCACTACCACCATTGAAGATGTTTCTTCACGCTGAATGGATTGCCATCAACGAATGTATTTACTTCAAGAGATATTGCAAGAACTGTTGTTTTCACTTACTTATTTTAAAGTGCAAATAAATTACAGTTTATTAAGTCAATGATACAGAATATTTAAAGAATATTAGTGCTTCCTTTTTCTTTAAAATAGTTTGAAAATATTTTTAGTTTTAAAAATTATTTCAACTTCATATTTAATATTCTTTAAAATGATACTGTAAAAAAAGATAATGGTTATCTATTTATCTTTTGATTGAAGTGTAAAATCTACAATTCAATTTTCTAGACTTGAACTCTTTTTGCAGGAATTTTTAAAAATTAATATTGTCATCCTTTCTAACATGAATAAAAAAAATTGTTTATTCAAATTCAAAAGAGTAAAAAGAGTAGCTGCTTAGAGAATTTATGAATTGTTTTGCAAAAATTATCAGATTTATCCAAAGTTTTTTTATCATGGATTTTCCACTGAAAAGTAAGCTATTGCAATCACCAAGTGACAGAATTAAGGAGTTAATGTTTGAGATAAACACTTACACCACCTAACAGCATCAGCTAAAAATAACTGAATTTTCTTAAGTTTAATTTATCTGATATTCTTTATGTATTAATTTTTTTTAATAAGATGAATAGGTTTTCACCACTATAATACTGAACATTCTCATTTAAATTTCACTTCTGATCTTCATAAAGACTGTTTTAAACGCACACAAAGAAGAGAAAAAGAATATATGTTTGTGGATCTACACCCACATTCAGCAAAGAAAAAAGTCTACTAAGAACACTTAACATGTATGCTAGAAGGTGCAAAAACAGTTTTAAATCTCGTTTCAACAAGACATTGGAATCTTAGGTACTGACAACAACCAAGGATATAAACCAATTTGGAAAATTCATAGTTAATTCAAGTCATGTACAGTGCAAATGCTTTGATAAAGGTCAGGAATGAAAATGGTTTTATATCTGGATTTAATTCACATGTGTATGCATTTGGTTGTATAAATTAATTTAATCTTTTGAAAATAGTAAAAGTTAGTTTTCTTTTAGATGTTTAATTATTTCTAGTACTTTATTATATTAAAAAATGTTTTATAAGTATATTTTGAAAACACATTAATTATGTGTGATTGAACGTGAAAGAACAGTAGAACCCCTCAAATCCAAACCCCTGCGAAATCCGAACATTTGATGAAAACCAAATTTTAAAAAAGTATTTAAAATTTAAAGAAGTATGTATTGTAAGTTTGCTACTTACGTAAAACTTGACTGAGATGTGTAATATATTGGAATTGACACTGTAAAAACATGATATAATACAAAAGCCTATAATGTACTACTGTATCGCTTCATTAACATAGAATTTATTAACAGTAAAATAAAAGACAAACACTTAATTATATTTTTCACTTAAAATCACTAATCTTCATCTGGCGAAGAGACATAAACCTTCTCGAGGATGTGATGTTGCGCCACCGTTGCATTAGCATAACATCATTGGTGGTTGCAGTTGCATGTTGTTCTACGTAATGCAACACAATGTCGAGAGCGGCGGCAGCGTCAGCATGAGTAGCAGCATTCGTAGAGGTATTTTTTCCTCGCTATTGCTATCTGCTACACTGTCATTTTGTTGATCCTGGACCACAGACACTATCTCATGCTCTTAATATTCTTCATTGTTATCTAGTGCTGTCCACTCTTCCAGGCAACTTTTTTCAGGATCTTCATATCCTGGTACTCTTTAAATGAGCTGAAGGCGCTCAGTTTCATCTTCCTGTGTTCTAAGCAGGGTTTCCACAAATTCGAGACTAGGCCAGAGCTTTTTCCAAGATTTCTGGAGTAAAATGTTACTGATTTTATTCCAGGATTCAGCTACCCAGTAAATTACATCCTTTATTGTAATCGTCTTAAGCTCTTCTGGAGTAGAAAGAGAACAATCTTCTTCAATTAATGTTTGCAGAAACTTTTATCTGTAGCTCAGTTTTATGTTCTGCAGCACACCTTGATCCACAGGCTGAAATAATGATGTTACGTTAGGTGGGAGAAATATTGCTTTTATGTCTTTACATACCTAATGCATGTCTGAAGGATGTGAAGGAGCATTGTCTATCAAAAGTAGAGCTTTTGGTGGCAGTCCATTTTATTAATTGAATTTTGTTACTGAAAGAACAAATTCATTTTTGAACCACTTCTTAAAAATACTATCAGTCATCCACGCCTTACACTGATTTCTGTAATGATCAGTGAGAGCTTCCAATTTCATATTTTTAAGGGCTCATGGCTTGATGTATTATCAAATCAACATTAATGGTAGCTTATTTGTTACTGCAGACATTGTTTGCTCGTTTTAAAGCCTGGCGCAGAAGATTCCTCCTTAGAAGCAAGACTTTTAGTGGGAAGGGCTTTAAAATTCAACCCTGTTCCGCATTATATATTTACTGGGGTAATTTTCAGATGAAATCAATTCTGTGAAGTCGTCTAAATATTTTTTGCAGCAAGATTATCAGCTGATAACATCCCCCCGCTTACCATTAGTTGTTTAGTTCCGTGTCTTCCTTTCTTCTATCTATCCAACCATCTATTGCTAGCAGTAAATTCCAAATCACCGGACATTAATTTGTTTAACTGTAATGCCTTTTCTTTTATTAATGGCCCACTAATGGCCTTTTCCTTTCTGTGTAAACTATAAAAATAGAGCCTCGTCAATTTTTCCATTCACAGAAACTTTTGCGTGGTGGCGTTGTTCCAAAGACTTTTCACCTGTAGCATTCTGTGTGCATGTAATCGCTCCTGTTGTTAATCGATTGAATATCTTACAACATAACTTGAAACATTGACATAAAACATAGATGACTTTTGTTTGTTCTGTAGATTGCCATACAAAAAATGAGTTTTCGTGTTATACAATGTGTCTTAAGTATAAAAAAATGAAAAACATTACACAAGACACATTGAGTGTTGTTTGAAAAGCCAAAATGAATGTATAACTAGACAAGTAAAAAATTATACTATTTAGTATATCACAAAAAAGCAGGATAAAATTTGAGATTGTGTATAAAATTTGAACACTTCAAGGGCAGTTTCAAGGAAATGATAATAATTGTTGATCGCCTTTGCCACTTTGTATGTCATTAAATTTAATGCTTTAATGTAAAGTTTTATTTCATAAACCCCTCTGCATTTTCTAATGAAAATCCATTAATTAGATAAGGTCCAATACCATATGTGTCAGATTAAAGATTCTACTACACTACAACTTTTAAAATATAAACTGTTTTTTTAGTTTCAAATTAGTGAAACGTTTTAAAAATTCTACATATAAACCAAATGTAAAATATATATAAATATTTGTGACATTTTAAGTGAATAAATATAAAATTGAATCACCATTGCCATTAAGAAATGATATTCAGATTTAGGAAATGTTACCTGATGTCTTAAAATCATTGAACAGTATAGGGTCAAGATTCAGTGGTGAACATTTTCACAATAGTAAGTAGCAAAACAAAATGGTGCATTGCAATAGCTACAATTTCCATTGAGTCATTTATCCTAAATATAAAACACAAAGTATCTCTACCCTTGTCCAACAATTTATTACATTAATATTTAAATTTAAAACTAAAACCTCAAATATATTTTGTTATCTGTAGCTGCTCTTAATAAATCAAGTAACTGGATACTTTTCTTCTCAATTTCTCCTTTTTATTTACATTGTTGTTTGTGAAACAATGTATAATGAGCTCTTATTAGCTTCATTATTTAATAGTAGTAAGCATTTAAAACAAAACAGCAAACTTACAAAAAATATTCGGTTTTACTTATTTGCAACTACATATAATATCGAAACAATGTTAAATATAATATTAAAAAAATATTTTGACATTTGAAAAATTGAAAAAAATGGGGTGACATTTAAAATTACTGAAATTTTATTAATATTATCTTCTATTAACTTGAGTAAAAATATGTTGTTTAACTATTAACTAATTTTTCACTCATTTACTAAATCATTCATTTTCAAACTCGCCATTTACCTATTTACCTTGAGAGATCCATCCATTGAGTCAAGTTAACAAATTTAGAAATGAATTTGTCAAAAAAACTTTTTCTGAGGTGCAGCTCATTCTCTTTGGCAGTCGCTGACACTCTACATGACACAGACAGAAGTTACATACAAATATCATATGGGTTCATGTATCCAACTACGAGAACTACAGGTGTCTGCAGTTTTCACGAGTATAGTTTTCTTCAACTAATGCAACTGTGATCTACAACTCAGCCATGATCTCCAACTCCTGTTTAAGTTTATCCCTTCCTTAGAATGTATCCTTTAACTACAGTTTGTTTCAACAAGAACTTCACGAAGACTTCTATTATTTTAATGATAGCTGTTAAAACACACATTTTGCGAAGAGTTTAATCATCCAAGTGGTTGAAACTACAAAGGGGAAGACTCACTACTTGCAGAACATTAGAGAAGGTCTCAAGAAGTAAGAAGTTGTATCACTGAGGAGATGAACACCTAAGAAGTAACAGTCAACCTAAAACAAGCTGATATATTTCATCCCACCTATGATCATGTAAGTGTTTTAAATAAAAAAAAGTTAAAACCTGTATGTTTCGATTTTTTTGTTGCCCTGTGTTCATCTTTAAATAGATAGTCATAATCAATTTTTTTCAAAACATGAATCTATTTTTTTGCATTAAAGAAAAGAAATGCAAACTAAAGTAATTGCGTTTCACAATCTTTTTAATACACTTCACATAATTCTTCGTACATGAAATCAACTTTTTAATACAAAAACCAATTAAAAATTATTTTTATGTTTGGTTACAAAATGGGAAAACTTTTTCTGTGTGTTAATAGTAAGGTACATGGAAATCTTAAGTAATAATGATTATTGTTGTCATTTTTAAAAGTTGTTGGTTTGTTCTGTTTTCTTGTTTAGGTGTTGGGTGTTTAGTTTGAAATTGTATTTAATAATGATCTTACACATTTATTAACCATTTAATAGTTTAATAATTAAATAAGAATGAACACCAACTTGCAATCAATAATTTATTCCCCAGCACATGTTTCAGTGATAAAGTCATCATCATCATCAGCAAATATAATTAATACACGTCGTCTAAATTTTAACTTGACAGCAAGGTTATATTCGTATTTATACTATAAGCATGGCAGTCACCTAAACTACCAACATAGCAATATTAACAAATACATATTACAGAATTTTAAATTTTCATTATTTATAATCATATTTTTATGTATGTATCACCTTTCCCATGCAACTAATTCATTAAATTTATTAGCATTTTTAAAAAAATATTAATGTCTACTTTAAATACAAACTTCTTATCCAAAGGATGTTTTTCGCTAGTTGCTAATTTTTCTGAAAATGATACATTCACCACCATTTTGAACAAAATGTTCATACAAACTCCTAATTTTTTCACTAATAACAAGCGAACTCGGTGACATCCTTTTTTTCTGATTGATCTTCTATCCACACACACACAGAGGTAACTTTTGCCGATTGACTAGTCCATTCTCTGACACTCTTCCTTACATTTTCTTCATTTTTTTTTTTATAACCCACTGTTGACTAGTTAATAATAAAATGCTTCACCACAGATACCATGCTTTCACCATATTTTAATTCATCTAATAGATGAATATCCTTAATCAACAGCATAACGTTTTTTGCCTTGTTTTTACCCTATTACATTTTGAGGACATTATGGCTTGGATAACCAATTGAAGGGAAAAGATAAAACTAAACAAAATAGATTCACTTAATAATTCCACAAGCAGACGCAACGTTTCCAAAACTAGCAGATAAGACAAGTGTATGCAACACTTGTTGGTAACTGACGGGGAAATGAATCTGAGTCAGTTACTGACGACGAATACAATTATCGGTGTTTGGATTTTGAAAACTACTAAATTAGCAGTAGGTAAACAGAAGTAATGCTAAACTTTTGTATGGAGTTGGGTGCGGGGTCGTTTGTCGGTGATGATAATGCCACTTGTTATAAATAAAGAATGTCTACCTTTTAAATAGTAGGCCTAGTAGTGTACTGTATAACGGATGTTTGGGGAATAATCAGATTTCTTTATGATAAATAACTACAGTACTGTACAAAATAAATTAGTCAAGAACACATAATCTTACAACCTGCACAGTACCTATACTGTCTTTTTTTTTAATAAGTACATATTAGCGGGATATGCTTTAGTTTTTCCAACCTAGAACAGCAAGCGTCTATTTAGTACATGTTTTGATAAAAAATATTAATACATTTAATGAATTAGTCACATTGGAAACATTATATATTATAAAAAAATGAAATTGTAAATAATGACTTAGTACCAATTCAACATTCATTACTATTGTATTTGTTTATTGGTAGTTAGTTGATTGTATTTACATTCTATAAATAAGAAATTAACCTTGTTATCATTTTATGGTTTAGATGTATTAGGTATATTCACTGATGGTGACAACGACTTTGGCATTGAAACATCTAACCGAGAAAGCAGCAGGAGAGTAGCAGTAGTTCATATATTTTCTGTGCACAGTGTTTACTCGGTTCAGTAATAGTGGTGTTAGTATTCCCCTCTTCAGCTGCAATGTTTACTCGGTCAAGTAGGAAAATAAATTATTGATTGGGAATTGGCGTTTCTTATTATCTAATTATTGCCTGGGCATACAAGGAAAATTTTTGGTATTTAATAGTTTACTTTTATTTCCTTGAGATGGCATACTTTTTTTCAATTTATATTGAGAATAATGAGATGGCGTATTTGTATTTTATGATTAAAATATTTATATTTTAAATAACTGGTGGATTACATTTCCAATAAAAATTTAAACGTTGATGTATGAATATTTTTAATTGATTGATATTTTCATAATAAGATTAAGGAAAACTTATTACAACAAAATCCGTCTATGATGTTAACAGATGTCACATTGATTCAAACTTTTCTGATGTACTAGCTTGAGGATTAATATTACACCTCATCAGTGAGATGGGTAAACTATAATTTTGCCTCTTAAGTGGTCAAAATAGGAAAAATTTACTAACCTTGATAACTTGACAAAATAAATTACATGTAATTAAGAAAAAGGTACAAATAAAACACACAACTAAGTATAAATGAAGTAAAATCTTCCCCGACCATATGAAATGCTACATTAGCGTACATCTCAATGTTATTATTCGTTATTGTAATGCCTACAAGTGGAATACGTTAAATAAATATTCTTACTAAATTATGAATAATATGAATAGATTCCTGTAAAATTATTAATGTCATATGACAGACACATTAAATGGTTTTAACGACTATTTTTAGTTGTTTGAATATTTTAAGACGGACCATTCTTCTTTAATGTAATTCTTTTCAGAGTTTTTTTTTTAATTTTAATTATGAAAGAAATATGTTTGTTTATAAGCTATAGAAGATTACAAATATTAATAAAATTTGAACTCTACTCAAGGAATTCTGTGCATAAGCTTCATTTTCAATAGCTAACTAACAGTAGTTTGGAGCAAGGTATTTTAAATTGTATTTGTAGTTATTGTAATTATATGTTTGCTATTGTCATAATGTTTCATCATGTTTATTGTTAATTTTAATGTTTTTTACATTCCTACTTAACAATGGTAAATTTATTTTTTGATGTGTGACCATTTAAATACATATACGATGGTTGAGTAACCAACAAAAAAGATACTTATTTAATCTTGATTAATATAATGAGTTGGGTGTGCATTTGTTAAAATGTTTGTAGATAAATTGTTTTAACGATTTTAAATATATCATATTTTATTTTCTATACCTAATATTTTACTTGGATTACATTTATAAAATGACAAGGATCAACAACAAAAAAATCTACTTGATGCTAAATTAAATTTGAAACATTTCATTGAATTAATAGGTTCCATTTAAGACAACAGATGGTTTTTGCAGTTGTGTACGTAATGTTTTGGCGGAAGTTTATTTTCATTATTTGACCAATTTATCATTACTCGTGTTCATTGATCTGTAAACATTCAGGGCTTTAGGTTGTTACTTGTAACATGTTTTATGGAAAGATAGATATAGACAAGTTAGAGGGAAAAGGACTGATTTGGATTTGTAAATCATGCAAGCAGTATCGTAAGGAGCAGGCATTGCAGGTGGTAGAGTATTGACTTCTGTAGTGTAATACAAGTACATTAAGTTTAATAATTAGAATAAGTATATAAATAATTAGTACATAATTTAATGAGTTGTTTTTAATGCAAACCAAAACTTGGGTTTTGTATGAATTTATTCAAATCATATCTTCTTATTTATCATTATTGTAGTCACCATTTTCTTGATTTATTATATAGACTATCATTAACTCATTCAGTTAATTTTGTTGTGTTCTACAATTTAATAAGTCTTTTCAATAAATTTTACCAAGATGTGTTGTTTTCGTATAGACAAAGATATTGTTTTTTAAAACCTTGTTTTATGCTGAGCTAAAATTGATCATTTTTAAAGAGTAAATTAAACCTATAATTTCTAATTACTTCATATACTTATAAAATGAAGTTATTAATTTTTGAAAATATTAAATATTTGTTTAAAATCTACTTTAATTCTAATATTTTTATTCTAATAAATACCAACTTGATTAATATTAGTATCAAACTTATGGTATTATTCAAATATTTTAATTTTTAACATTGAGGTTTTAATTTAGAAAAATTGTTATTAAACAATAGGTCTTGAAATAATTTTGTAAATTGTTGGGAATGTAATATATATAAACTTATATTATCCCTTCAATTTCTTAATTATGAACGAAGTTAAGTCAAAATAAGTATTGTAGTTTTTTTTTTATTTGATAAGCTTAAAATATGTATTTTAATTTAAATTAGAATTTAATATTCTAACTTCTATTTGTTAATATAAATAATTGTTGGTTTGCAAAGAAATCTTCTATTTCTCTTTACTCTGAAGTATAAAATTTCAACCCGTTCAATCTTCTCACCATTTTATTCTATCTTGCGCTAGGAGGGTTTTACGCTTTACCTTTTGTTTATTAATTATATTTTTGTTTATTCTCCTTACTTGCAGCTTTCTGTTATATACCTTATTGTCTTGACTTATCTATATATATATTGATATTTTACGTTGTCCAAATGACCGGAAGGTGCCTCATCACACAAGGTAAAATTATTGCACTTAGTGGTGGATAAAAGCATTTACAATAGTAATATATTAACTTCATATATATATGAAGTTAATATATTACTATTGTAAGTAATTTTATCCACCATTAAGTGCAATGATTTTACCTTGTGTGATGAGGTGCCTCATTGCACTTAATGGTGGATAAAATTACTTACAATAGTAATATATTAACTTCATAAAGTCAGTGCAACGGAAAAACAATGGATAACATAAAATATCGAATACATTTATATATACACACACATATACTTTGTATATATATAATCTACAAGTAAAAAAAAGGTAAACGAAAGCAGCAATTAAAGAGACTGAACAAAAATAGAATTAATAAACAGATGGTAAAATGTATGACTGTGTATATATATATATATATATATATATATATATATATATATATATATATATATATATATATATATATTATATATATATATATATATATATATATATATATATATATATATATATATATAGAGAGAGAGAGAGAGAGAGAGAGAGATTTTGAACTAGGAAACTGACAGACTTACCTTGGTAAGAGTCCACTCTGTAGTCTTGAAATAGAAACACATAAAAGCACTTAAACAATGATATATTTCAACCACACAGTGGTCTTTGTCAATTTCTTTCTCTTCGATTGACAAAGACCACTGTGTGGTTGAAATATATCATTGTTTAAGTGCTTTTATGTGTTTCTATTTCAAGACTACAGAGTGGACTCTTACCAAGGTAAGTCTGTCAGTCTCCTAGTCCAAAAAATCTAAATAATCCTCACCAACCAAAACTAACCTAAATATATATATATATTACGTTATCCATTGTTTTTCTGTTACACTGACTTTATGAAGTTAATATATTACTATTGTAAGTAATATATTAACTTCATATATATATATATATATATATATATATATATATATATATAAAATATTTTTTTTTTATAATAATCAAAAAACAACTGAGGTTATTCAAATACAAAAATTATTTATCAATATTTATTCTTTACTTTCAATGCTAGGTAAGTATGTTATTCAATGCTGAGGTTTTAATAATTCTCATATTTGAATAACCTTAGTTATATATATATAAGGTATATCTTGATAAGAGTTTCTAATATAACTCAAGATCAATTCTTAATCCTAAAAGTTTGAACTATTCTGTGATTATCGTTCATTTCAAACTTCCACAATCACTGTCTTAATTTTTACCTCAGGAACACTATAAATGTTACCCAATCCAATCTAACTTAAGTAGATGCACTTGTTGTTTGCAAGAACATCATTAAGAATTACTCTTTGTTTTATTCCCAAAATTTATCAACCATCATTGGTAAAATCTAGCATCTCCCAACCTGCAAGAGTAAACATCCAAAATATCCTCTCTTATTTATAAAACTTCTACATTTACTAACTCTTTGTTATTATTTACTCATTTTCATCTATATATGAATCACTTATTATGTTTTGGGCGGTTATTTTTAAGAATAAAAAACATTCAATATTTAAAGAAACATTTAACAGGTCACAAATCAGGGAACAAAAGGGACTTTTATCAAATGTTTGTCAACAACCCATTTGATATCTATTCAGTGCTGGCTGTAGGAGTTGTTATAGAAGTTTTTTTGTATTTTTATAGGATTGTTTGTATAGTTTTTTTTTCAAAACAATGTATAATAATCATCTGATATCAAGCTAAGTTGACAATCAGCTGCCACTTGATGTGCGCATTTTGTACTTTGGCCTCTTTCTCTCAGTTTGTAGCTTACACACTGGAATTCAGTTGAAAGATTTCTTTATTGGTTGGTTGAATAAAGTATTTTTAGCACATTCGTTTTGTACAATCACTGTTTTTTATTGAAATTTAAAAACTCATATTATTTTACTTTGTAAGCATCCTTTATAAATTAGTTTGTCAATAATGACTTTTGCTAAATCGAACCACAGTATTTGTATGTACTTGGTCATTTGAATTTTAATCATTCCAGATTATAAATTTTTTATTATAAATTTGAATTCTTTTCGTAGGTTATTTATTTCAATAAACTTCAAAAGCTCATGTGTTGTCTTTTTTACATGAATACATGCATATGTATAGGTTAAAGAGAATCATCGAGAGTGTACTGTATATTGCTTGCAGACTTCATGTTATAATTTTATATATTTTTAATAGGTGAAAGTAACCATTACTTATTATCTGAATAAAATAATTGAGTTTATAACATAACAATAAACATGTAAAATGTTTCTTTTTTATTATAAGAAAATTATTATCAATGCTATCTTTGTAATACACAAAATATATATGCTGATTATTAATTTAACTTTGAAATAATTTACCATTGGTCATTAGTGTAAAATTTGGTAATTCATTACTTTTGTGAAAATAAAGTGCGAAATTAGAAAAGTAAAATAATCAGACAGTAGCAAAAAGTATGGGTATAAAAAGTGTTAAACCTGAGTAAATTTTAAAATGATTCAAGTTTTATTTGAAGTGTGTATGTTTAGCACCACATTTCAGAAATACATATGTTATTACACATACATATGCTTATGGTCTTGTCACATCACATTTGCAGCCTAGAGTGCTTTCTTAGTATACAATACCTTAGAAGAGAGTACTACCCAACTGATAACTGAATTATGTTGACTATTTATCGACTGTTAAGTGCTTTCAATAATAACAAAGATCATTTCAGATATTCAACTTTAAGTGTCTGTAAGAGGTTGGTTTGCATGTTTTTCAAACAACATGTCACAATTCCATTGCCATTGTTTAATTAATTTAAAAGTTTTTTTCTAGTAAGATATATTTTTTTAAATTTGTATTAGTTATTATTAATAAACTTTAACACTTTCATCAGTACAGTTCAGGCTCATATATTTTTCAAAATCCTTATTACATGTATTGTAAAACTCTAAGAATAATAGAATAAATTATAAAAGAAAAAAATAATATTACAGTAATTTTTTGCCTCTTCAACTTGTATATATTTATGATAAACAGTTTTTATAATCTATGAACTAAGTAAGTATAATTTACGAACCATGTAACTACACTTTAACATGTACACAATTTGTAAAATGTTGCTTATAGTAACATTTATTTTTAATGCTAAAGGAGGATGAATATGTGTTAATATGGAGATACAGTCATACTAATTTAATATCAAAAAGTATGTGTTATTATTAGTAAGGGTTGACATATTTTATGTATGGTAATACGTATAAAAAAATACTAGTAGTTTTAATGATTATAAAAATTAAAAAATATAGTTTTAATGATTATAATAATTTTATAAAAAATTAATTGTGGTAAACTATTGGGGTTATAATTTATAGAGTTTCTATTACAACTTTAGGCTGTATTTGTAAGTAAATATATTTTTTTTCTAATTTTATAAGATTAAGTGTATAAACTGTGCAACGAAATTTGTATACAATTAATGATGATTATTATTATTATTTATGTTTACAGGATCCTGGGAAAGAGAGGGCAGGTAGCAGCAGTCACCGAGCTGAGGAATCAAGAAGTCAAAGCTCATCAAGAAGGGAACATTATCAAGAGAGAGATCGTCGCCATCATAGCTGGGATGCAGATGATAAGCGCCGTAGAAGAGATGGAGAAGATCATAGTTGGGATGGAGATGATAAACGTCGTAGAAGAGATGGAGATACAGATCGTCATAAATCTGATTGGAGGAAAAATGATAGCAAATACAGAAGAGATGATAGAAGGAGAGAAGACTATAGAGAAGATAGTTCTAAAAAGTTTGATGATAGTAGACGGTACGAAGATAATAAAAGAAGGGATGATGACTCAAGGAAGAAAGATGATGAAACGAGAAAGAGGGAAGATGATTCAAGACGAAATGATAATAAAAGAAAAGATGAAAGAAAAACAGATGATAGAAGAAGAGATAGTAAAAAAGGAAGTGATAAGAAGAAAGATAATGATAAATATCAACGTGATAAAAAACAAAATGATGACAGGGATGAGAAAAAAGAAAGTAGAAAAAAAGTTGATTCTAATGAAAGTAGTGAGCAGCTTAAAGAAGATATTAGTACTGATGATCTTGATAATATTAAAAAAACAGATGACAAAGAATTGGATGAGAGTTCTATTGAAAAGATTGACTTAAGTTTTGACCAAACTAAAAAATCTACACCACAGGAAATTGACTATCAGGAAGATAATAGTGAAGTAAGCCTTCCAAAACAAGAAAAAGAAACCATAAATGATGATATTAAAAATAATGATCTCAACAAAAATCATGAATCATCTAGCTTAGAACAAGAAACAAGTAAAAAGTTAAAAAGAAAGCGTGAAAATTCTGAAAATAAATATAGGAAAAAAAGAAAAACTTCTTCTAGCAGTGATTCTTCAAGTGAGAGCAGTGATTCAAGTGATTCATCTTCTAGTAGTGATTCTGCTTCTAGTAACTACAAATATAAAAGTAAACACAAAATGATTGTTGCAAAAAAGTACTATCAAGGGGGGAAACTTGTTAAAGAAGTAAAAAAGAAAAGGAGACAAGATACATCAGATAGTGAAAGCTTATCTGAAGATAGCTCAGACTCCCAATACAGAAAAAAGAAAAGAGGGAAAAAACATAAAAAAGTTGTAATGAAAATAATAAAGAAAAGAAAGAAGAAAGTACATAGCTCAGATGACAGTGAAAGTGCCTCTTCATCAACTGATGATGTAACAGAAAGAAAAACAAAGAAAAAGAAGAGAAAAGATGTTGATAAATATTTGAAAAAAAAACACAGAATTTCAGTAAAAAAGAAAAAACGAAGGAGTAGCTATCCCTCAAGTAATAGTTCAGATTCAGAAAGTAGTGTTAAAAGAAAAAAAGTTAGTGATAATAAAAAAAACAAAAAACATTTAAAAGAAGGCTCGCATCATCCAAGTAGTGAATAGGTTTGCAATACTATATGATTTTGAAAAATAATCAAGTACTGTAGTTTATTAATATGAAATTGTAACAGGATATTATTTTTTTAAAATTAATTAGTTATAAATTGTGGGTTATTAATTTTCCAGCATGTTAATTTCTGTAGACATTTGGCATCTATGTGTAACAAAAAATACAGTTTTATCTATAAAACTAGCTAATGATTGACTGTCATTTTAAAAATTTGTGTTTTTTTTAAACAACAAAAAATTAAAACACTAGTTCACACTAAAAAAACAACTAACTAAATACAGCATACAGCTTAAAAACTAATGAAATGTAATAAAGAATGTGATACTAAATAGGCCTGTTTTACTAAACTTTAATGATTATTTGAAAACCAATGTTAAGAAATTTTAATAGCACAATGCCACATAAAAATTAGGAAAATCAATTTCTTTCTGTTTTGAAAAATCAATAATTTTGACTTACACCATTATATGATTATATAACCCCTCCAAATAGCAGAAAGGTTTTTAAATTACAATTAAATAGAACTATAAATACCAATCACTTGAATCATCATGTATATTTTTTGTACTTATTGATTAGAAAATGTCTGCATAAATAAACATTTTGGAATTTTTATTGAACTTTTTTTTAAATCCTTCAAAAATTTGAATACACAAAAATTGGTAAACTCTCTACATAGGTTGATTGTAAAAGGCAGGCCACTACAAGGTCTAGACAAGTTTTGAAACTCCTGATTTGGGTTTAAACAAATTATTTTGCACATAAGTGATGGAAAATATCTAGAGAAATAAACAATCTGAAAAATTTGTTAATATTAGGTTTTGTAGAAATAGTTATTACCATCACTTAAATTAATTTAGAATTGTAATTATTTAATGTTAGAACTACAACTTTACAAACTTTCATTCAAGAAAATAACTTGTGTATATATATATATATTCTTGATATTTTACGTTATCCATTGTTTTTCCGTTACACTGACTTTATGAAGTTAATATATTACTATTGTAAGTAATTTTATCCACCATTAAGTGCAATAATTTTACCTTGAGTGATGAGGCACTTTTCGGTCACTTGACCATTTTCGAATCACTCTTGAGTGATTCTCATCACTCAAGGTAAAATTATTGCACTTAATGGTGGATAAAATTACTTACAATAGTAATATATTAACTTCATATATATATATATATATATATATATATATATATATATATATATATATATTAAGTATTAGAAATTCATTCATTATATAGCCTCATTAATAAATTATCTCTTTGTTAAACAAGTTAAGAAAAAAACATTTTTTTAAAGTCAAATCCTACTTAAGTAAATCCTACTCAAATCCTACTTTCTCGTAAAGAAAATTTTTATTTTAGTTCCTTTTTATTTCATAATTATAATTAATATAAATATGTATATACATATGTCCAAATAACAATTTTAAGTTACAAAATTCCTTGCAATTTTCCATTTTCCTCTCTATATATGGTGTTGGAGTATTATTATTTTTTTATTACTATTTACACACTTTTTTTTCAGTGCTTGTGTTGTAGTTTCTTTTTGCATTGTCCGTGAAGCAAGGTTTGATACCGTTAATCCAGTTTGTTTGATTATTTTATTCTTTTCATTCATTTTTAATCCTAGAGCATTATTTATGATAATGTGTGGTAACCATGACAACAATTTAAGGTTGTACAATGGAGATTTTGAAGACAACTAGTTGAAGGCAAGAGAAAAATTCATATACATCTTCCCATATCTGTAAATTATACATTTATAGCTATGGAAATGTTGGTACAGTTCTAAAGCACTAGAGGCTACAACATTTAGAGCCAAAGCAGAATTTCAAATTTTGTATTACAGCATATTCAATAATGAAGTGTGAAAAATGAAATGTTTCCTTGTGTTTTATGAAAGACAAAAATTGTTTTTATAAATTTCACAAGTGGAACAAACTTTTCGTGTAAATATATATTTTAATTATTTTAGTAGCAATAAATAATTTTATTAATTTTTTTAATGCATAATCTATTATTTTTAAACAAGTAAATTAGAAGACTTGAAGAACTTAAAGGTGTATAATAGTTCAAAATTTCTGGTGACATTTAGTGACCAATGATGCCATATGGCATCAGTTAATTTTTGGAAAACCGTGTATGTATACATTTTTAAAAAATATTTTTTAATATGTACTATATAATATAGAAAATTTGTGCTATTTATTTTTTTCCGAGTATAAAACATAATTTGGGGCTGAAAGGGTTAACTTATAGGCTGGTAGTCACTAATCATCCTCAACTTGGTCTGTATTAAGATAGAAGCATATTCATTACGTGCATGTTATAAGCCGAAAATATCTGGAAATCAATTAACACAATTTTTTTCTGCAAATATTTTTAGTATTTTAAAGATTTTGTAGATATTTTTCGAGGCAGCTACAATTTTATTTATGTAAATATGTATTTTATAAAGTGACTGGTTTTTCCTGGACATGGAAAATCGTTTATAAGTAAATTGTTCATGCAAAGCCCCTAACATTGTCAAGGAACTTTTTTCATCATGTGCACCATCTTTATCTTAAGCCTTGTTTTATTTTCTCTGTCATTATTTGTGTACTTTTTTAATGGCCTAGACATTTTTCATATTTTATTTATTAATAAATAAACATATGAATGGGATGAATTTAACAGTGAAATTTTAGAAATTGATATACTTGTTGAATTTTTATTTTATAGTCTGAAAATTTTGTTTTATATATCTCTATTTATAAATCTATTGTTTGATGTTTGTAATGTAAAATAGTTTACTTCAAGTATTATTGTTATAGTTCTTTCATCAAGACCTGGTGCGTTATAATTAATTATCATTTCCACGTGTTAGAATTAACATACAGTTAGTTTAAAAGTAACTCTGGAGGAGTTTTAAAATAGCGCTATTAATTTTCCCCACTCCATACACAAAAACATTGTTCCATAATACTTTTAAATGTAGATTACATGAAAACATTTTTCAAATTTTATCTTTGGTGAAAAATGTTTCATTAAGCATATTAGATCATTTTGTTCAATTAAATTATTGAACCAATCACAATATACTCTTTTCCAATGATCTGTTGCTTTTATTTCTTGAACCATAGACACTTTATACAGAAAAAGTTTTATTATGTTTTTCTTAGTCAAATGAGCTGTACTTACACTTATAAGTGTAAGCTTCCTGCATGGATTTCCTCATTGACTTAATCAGACTCGCTAGCATCTTATCAAAAATATTAAGAGGTTTATCCTCATACAAAATGCACTTTTTTGGTACACAGGTGTTATAGAACCTGTGCTTCAAAATGTATTTATCAGTATCACAACATGGTTTTATGGTCTCTTAGAAAACCTTTTAACATTTTGCACTTACTATATCTCAGTACTTATTGCCAACTTTAAATATATATTCCTACATCACATTAAACAACAATACATTCTACAGAACAACAGACATACACAAAAAAGAATTTATTACCATAGATATGTTTACCAAAACCTCACATTTACCCTCGAATTAAAATAAAACAATAAAATAAGCTTTCTAGACCTTAACATCACCAAACACAATTTCAAAATATACAGAAACCCAACGACCACCGATACTCTCATACATGACATATCTAATTAGCCCACACAACTTAAACACGCTGCATTTAATCATATGTTACACCGACTAATTAATATACCTGTGTTACAAAGAAACTGACAAAGAACTCAATACCATAAAATCATCGCTCAACAAAACGGCTACCAACCTGCACTTATAGATAACATACACACAAAAATTAAACACAAACAACATCACCAAATGGCTATGCAACAAACCACACAAAAAACAATAAATACATATCTCTCACTTACCACAACAAAGACACACACAAAAAAGCTTCCACATTCAAAAAACTTAATTAACAAATATCTTACAAAACAAAAAAACACTTCACAGACAAATACAGTCTATCTGGTATTTACAAATGCTGTAATGAGTGCCCTAGTTATAATATATCGACCAAACCAGTATATCATTCAACACACGCTTCGATGAACACATTAACCAAAGAAACAACACAAACCCAAAATCCAGCTACGCAACACACCTGAAAAACACGACACACACACAGACATACATACTAATTTAAACATTCTCCACATATTAAACCAAAGTAAAAAACTAAGAACCTTAGAAATATACAAACACCGTGGAACAGATAAAGAAAACATTAAATGACCGCACACATTTTGAAGCCAACACCCCATTCCATTATATAGTAAACACCCACCCCGGTTACACTCATAAATCACCTTTTTGCCTTGCGGGGTGCCACGAGTAGAGGCTTCGCTTCATAAAAGGAATGATTGTTTTGAAACTCGTCAACGAGTAAGCTCTATGTTTTCACTTAGTTAAGTATTATTTAATTATAGTTGAAATATATATTCCATTAAAAATGGAACTGTCTTATAAACCAAGAACATTATACATAGACTGCAGCAGCTTGTGGCATTTTCAAGGTGTTATGTGGGGGAAGTGATATAAACAATAAATCTACTCTAAGAGTCCTGTGGATGTCTAATTAGAGTACCTAAATATTTCAGAATACAAATTTCAATTTCTGTTATAAAAGAAATGTTATATCAATATTTTAATGGGAAAATAACCCTTTTCAAATTACACAATTTATTAATTGTCTAGTTGACAGGTTTTTTAAAATCTGTATTCATTTGACTTTATGTCATTTTATCACAAAAAATTGTAGAAACATGGTGTTTGTGGGTATATGTATGTGTGAGAGAGAAAAGTGATCCTAATTTATTTCAAGATCAGATTAATGTTTTATGCCGTTCAGACCGTAATGAAAACCTATAATTGAAGGATTTCTAAACGGTAATTTTATAACTTGTTTTGTTGCCCAAAATAAACTTACTTTTATAAATGCATTTTAAAAATTGCATAAACATTTTAATAAAATTAATTTTAGAAGTAGTTAATCCAAAAATTTCATATTATAATTACTATATAGAAAAATTATTTACTCTGCATCTATTTTTTGAGATAATTTTGTTTCATAAAATATTTTTTAAACATTTTTTTTTAAATTGTTCTTTTTTAAGTGCTTTTATTACTTGTGTTTTTGTTATTTGTTTAGAGGTTCAGAATTTAAATCCAGCTATTAAATATATTTAAACAATTAAATAATATTGTAATCTACATAATTGAGCTATATATTTTGTTTCCTGTAATTTATTGTTTAAATATATAGGTTGTCTAAAGTTGAAGTTGTGTACAAAATAGTGTGTTTAATTGTTATATTCATTTGTATTTGAGTAACTGCATAATTTGATTTAAAATAAATCATACAGTGATTGTCATTATATAATATTCTTTTATTTATCATCCTTGTTTAAACTTTTCTGTATAAATTTCATGAAGTATAGTGATTTTTGTATTAGTCATTAGAATAACAATTCAATGACAATTCAGTATTTCTAAGTAAAGTAGAACCTCTCTAATTCGTCATGTTCAGGACCAAAGGGATAACGAATTGGAAAAAAAGGTGAATTATGAAAGTCAAGAAATTAATATTAAATATGGGTAAACTTGGCACATAAATAGGTATATAATGTAATTAATATGGTGATCACTGATTTATGTTGACTGAAAAATTCAACACCATTACACAACACCCTAGTAGCCTGCATAAAAATCCCTAGTATTCATTTGTATTTGAGTAACTGCATAATTTGATTTAAAATAAATCATACAGTGATTGTCATTATATAATATTCTTTTATTTATCATCCTTGTTTAAACTTTTCTGTATAAATTTCATGAAGTATAGTGATTTTTGTATTAGTCATTAGAATAACAATTCAATGACAATTCAGTATTTCTAAGTAAAGTAGAACCTCTCTAATTCGTCATGTTCAGGACCAAAGGGATAACGAATTGGAAAAAAAGGTGAATTATGAAAGTCAAGAAATTAATATTAAATATGGGTAAACTTGGCACATAAATAGGTATATAATGTAATTAATATGGTGATCACTGATTTATGTTGACTGAAAAATTCAACACCATTACACAACACCCTAGTAGCCTGCATAAAAATCCCTAGTAACCTGCATTATAGTTCGTACTTACAAATACAGTACCTGACTCTGTTTTATAAAATACATGAGAAAACATATTACAGTACCATGTAAGAACAATAACACTAGCAATAAAAAATACGATATATTAAATCTCTTTAAGTTTTATTTTTTATTTTAAGTGTAATTTTCTTGAATACTAAACAATTCTTTCCTTTTTGTATTGCAAGCTGCCGAATTTGTCTTAATACTATCAATTCCGTTAGTTCTGCTTCTTTTAGTCTCATACTTTCCAATGCATTTCATTTGCTTTTCATCTACTTCCCATTAAGTCACTTCATTTTCTGGGTAAAATTTACACTCTTCCTCAGTTTCTTCAATAAATGCTTCTTTATCTTCCTTTATCCGTTAACATTTTATACCTAACATCATTAGTGTCTTCTCTCATCCATTCTATTAGATTTGCTTCCGCTATTGCTTCTGTAACAGGTATATTTTGACATATTGCTTTTAATTCTGAAATGAAACTTGTGGTGTTTAAATCATCAACAGTTTCACTTGTAACTATATGAAGCAACTGTGGCGTAATGTTTATTTTTAAATAAATAAAACCTCAAAACCACAAATAACATTTTATTTAAACCTTATGTACATTTCGATTGCCCAGCAATCATCTTCAGAGGTATTTAAAAAATACAACTAACTTTAAACAACATAATACAACAAATATATAGGCTTAAACCGGCAACTACTTCGCCACGCCCCTTATTTAAAAAACTAGTACGACCAATCACGTTGCAGTAAATTCCCCCTCTGCAACCGATGAAGTTTCTGAAACGGTTCGAAAGATATATGATACAAAAGATGAATTGCAACCTGATTGAAAGGATAGATGAGAGCTGGAGAGGAATAAGAGACAAGGCATTGGAGGCAGGAGCTGCTAGATGGTGGGAGTCACTAAGAGAAGAAATAGGTGACTACCCAGAATGGAAAGAGATTTATGAATAGATATTGGGCCAGGGAGTTACAGGAAGGTATAAAAGAGAGAATTGAGAAGGAAAGATATAGAGTGGGAACTGGAGTGAGTCGAGCTGATTATTTTATTGAAAGGATTGTGATCTTAAGGAACATGACACCACCACCATCTGAGGAGGAAATCGTAAGAAGATTAATAAGGCATTTCAACAAAAAATTAAGACAGCTAGAAGGATGCAAAACATCAATAATATTAAAGAAATGAAGCAATGTTGAACGAGGAAGTTATTGAGGAGCAAGAACTAAATGAAACATTCGAAAATAAGAATCTATTGGATGGATGAGTGACATGGATGTATATATGAATCCAGATTTAATGAATAATGATGGATAAGTACTTGTAATGAAAGAAATGCTAGATATAAGTAAAGAAATATGTATGTAGAATAAGAAAAAGGACTTAATCACTAAAAATTAATGTTAAAAAAAATAATAATAAAATAATTGACTTTGTTACGATAATTGTTAATTAATTTGTTATATGTGTTAGGAGAGGTGATGTAATCAAGGGGGAACACAGGATTCCAGGACAACCTCCGAGGGGAAAGAAGAACAATCACAGGGAATGTTTTGGGGCAAGTCTAAATTTTAATAATATAAACCAATTTTTAAAAATTTATAACTTTTCTAAAGAGTAATTACCAGATTTTGAATTAACAGTAAAATCATCAATTAATAAAAAAAAGTAAATTAAAATTAAGAGAATATATAAGCAATTGACTTATTTTCAAAAAGCTTCATAAAAGGTGGTCATAAAATAAAATATTGTTCCAGTAATTAATATCAAATATCAAAAGCAAATGATTAAAGTTTCATTTATTTAACAAATAAATTAGTCTATCCACTTGATATTCAAAATAAGAAATAAAGTAATGTATTTAAATGATAATGTCATAAATAATAAGAGAATCTTGAAACAAAAGAATATGAAGTGATTTAGTTTATAATCAAAGTTTAAAATGTTCTATCTCCATATATCCGATATGAAGATAACAGGATTAGATAATTGTTTAAAAATAAATCAATTGAAATACTTACTAAAGTCCAGCAGAATTATGTGTGGGAGCACAGAAGTAATTAAAAACACAGTATTACTACGAAGTAATTTCACCTGTTGCTTTCATGAAAGGGTTATATGGACATACAATAAAACAAATTAATATAAATTATTTTCTTGTCTAATTGAATATGTGAGTAAATTTAAGGGTGTAATTTGAACTTTAAGATACAACCTGTTCAAGGATAGACTATGAACGTTAAAGAAGGTGAACAATAATCTAAGTAAAATGTGGACAAATTTTAAGAAAATGTAGAAATAAATTCAAAAAATCAGTTGAAATGTATTTAATGTAAAAATAATTGCTTATTAGAAAAGAAATTTAAAATGAGTTAAATTTGCAGAAAAAGTAAACATCATGTAATAGAATCGATTTTAAATAATATTTCAAATTTAGAAAATTAAACAATTTATAACAAACAGTGATTGAATTTATTAAAACCATTCTGTGGTGAAATTAATTAAATAAATTTCATAGAATTTTTCCAATCAATAAAAAGAGTAGAGATTAAATAAATCACATAGAATTAAGAAAAAAGTTCGTTACAAATAATTTAACCAAGGTATAAAAATAAATTGACTTTTAAGTAAGGTAAAAACCTTGTGGTTGGTTTTTCAAAACAAAGTGCAGGAATTTATTCACTGGCAGATTGAGCTCGATACACCACAGGTACCAGGAACTGGTAAGTCGGGTGAGATCATATTTTCACTGCGGTCGGACTGGAGGGTGACGGCTCCCTCCGAGGAACACGCGTTTCGGGGGAAAAGAAATTTCTCAACGCAAAGGGTGTGAAGTTCATGGGAATGACGCGGAAAAATTGGCAACCGTGATAGGATGCGATTTAAGAAAGCAAAATAAATCGCATACGATTTTTTTAAACATAATTAACTAAATAAATAAATAAAGGAAAAAATTAAATAACTAAATAAAACCAAATAAAAATAAAATACAAGCGTCGCAAAGAAGAGGGAATACATTGGAACGGATAATCAGGGCTAATATGAAACTAAAAAAAAAAAAATTAGAAAGAAAGAAATTCAAAGTAAAAAGAAGTTAAAAATTAATTGATAGAAATAAAATACAACTATGTCGAAGTCGGAGACCGACAAATTATTAGCTTACTTCAAAGCGGAGAAAGAAAAAGAGAAACAGGAAAGAGACAGAAAATGCCGCTAGAGAAAAGTGGGAGGTAGAAAGAAGACAAGAAAAAGAAGAGAGAATAAAAGAGAAGGAAAAAGAAAAACAAGAGAGAGAGGCGGAAATTGCCGCTAGAGAAAAAAGAGAAGTAGAAAGAAGAAGAAAAGAAAAAGAAGAGAGAATAATGGAAGATGCAGCTAGAGAAAAAAGATAGAAAAGAAAGGAGAAGAGAATTAGAAGAAGAAAGAAAGAGAGACAAAGAATACTAGAAGCATTCCAAATTGAAATAGAAAGTTACAAGAAAGAAGCGGAAACGAAAATGAATGAGCTAGAAAGCACGTTAGTTGAATTTAAAAGTGAAGCAGACTATAAAGATAGAAAAACGTAGGCGAAAATGGAACGGTTAAACAAATTTGTATGCCTAGAGTTCTCGACCATTTTAATGAGGCGACCTATACAAAAATTGAGTTTTGGGGAAATGAAAAAGAAGACCCCATGAATTTTCTTAATGAGATCGAAACACTCTTTGAGGAAATTGACAGTACAATGGACGAGGCGACCAAATTGTAAATAGTCGAGAAATATCTAAAAGGAGCTGCAGATGCATGGTGGAGAGCGATAAAAATGGGGTCAGAATCATATGACCAATTTAGGGATGAATTTGTCAGGCATTATTGGAGCTTTCACCAACAAGAAAGGGTTAGGCGCCAAATAAATCAAGGGCGATACTACCCAAATGGCCCGTATAGCATGGCAGAGTATTTTGTCATGATGATAAACCGAGCAAAAAATTTAAATCCGGTTATCCCTGAGCAACACCTGATTTTCATGATAATGAGACATTATGGAAGCAATGTTCAGCTTGCAAGGGTAGGAAATCCTACAAATAATATCAAGAATGCTATTACAATCCTCCAACAAATTGACAATGTCTCAGAAAGTGAAAGGAAGGGAAACGGGAATGGGAACCAACATACCACCAGGGGTTCACAACGGGAGGTCACATTTAACCAAAGACCTAACCCTAACCAGCGATCCAATGGTGAATCCAAAGAGAAACCTAAAACCAAGTATCCGCAAAACCCTAATCCTTCCTCAGCTATTCCGGGACCTAGTGACCAGTAGAAAAAAAAACTAGGAAGTAGGGTCTCTAATTGATATAATAATGGTAGGTTCCCGAGGCTAGATATCCAGCATAACAACAAGAACAAAAATGTGCCGGTTTGTCATCATGACAAATAAATAAGCCTGGATGGACTGTCCATGAATTTAAGGGACGAACTACTAGAGGAGGAGGAAGACCCAATACATCCAAATAGTCAAAATGATCCATGTCCAGCTATTCAATGTTACATAAACGGACATGAAATAACGGCAGAGATTGACACCGAAGCTCAAATGTCGGTGATTCAGACTAGCAAGTACTTAGCCCTAAAGCAATTAGGAAATGAGTTCTATGAACTCCCAGTGGCTAATGTTGGTCTGGTGACATCATTGGGATCCGGATTAAAGAGAGTCATACAACAGACAATGCTGCCAGTAACATTGAACGGAGGGACCATGGATCTGGTATTTTTAATTGTAGACGGCCTAAGGGTCGACTTCTTACTAGGCAGAATGCTTTAAGAAAATTGAAGCCCCGAATAAACCTGGAACGCTCGTTCATCACTTACGAGGTTCATGGACATTTGCTACATCAGGACTTTATTAAACTGGCTGCTCTAAAAACAGAAGAATCAACAATGAAAATAAACGAAAGCAAGGAAGAGGTGAAAAAAATAACGTATAAAAATTCAAATGAAAAAAGTAGGATTGAAAGTCACCGTGAGAAAAAAAATGGTGATCCAAGAAAAAATAGCTACTCAACATCTATTAAGCTACAAAAGGAGGGGTCAAGTAGGAGTAGCGAGGAGGGGGTACATCTAACGTCCTGTCAAGACAAAAGCGCTTCACAGGACAGTACTTTAAAAGAACCAAAGGAAGGGGTTCCTAAGTACGCCCAAAATCACGGTGAACTTAAAAAATGAAAATAAAAATAATGTAACAAATAATGAAAAACTAAATAATTTAAAAACAATAACTATAGATAATCCCAAATCCGCAGGGCATGACCCGAGAAGAAGCGGGGAACAAGGGATTAAAGCAGTTAATTGTAAAGAACAAAATGGCCAAAAGTCTGAAGTTTGCAAATTAAATAAAAAATTAAAGAAAAACAGTAAAGAAATTCAAAAGTTTAAGGGAGTAGATAACATTGATGGGGACCTACAAGGGAAAGAAAATGAGGGTAAAGCGGAATCAACATTGTGGCAAAGAACAAATAAAATAAAAAATAAAAATGGTCCTAAGAGACCGGAAATGAAAGAAAGCGTAGTAAACAAAGGAAAGATAGGAGAAAGGAAGAAATTAATTAAAAAAGGCTTTAAGCTGAAACAAACACGGGTAGAACCCAAAAATGAAAAATTAAACACTTCAAAAAGAAACAAATTGGCTGCAATAAACATCTCCAAACGACCTAACTTTCGAAAGAACTGTAGGATTACTAAGTCAATAAAATTTACAAACCCTAAAGCAAGAAAACAAATTGCAAAAATAAAAGAAGAGCAAATGTCTACACTAGTAAAGTATAGAAAAAAAATAAACGGAAAAAAATATGCACAGTGGAGAAATTTGAAGAGACGTAAGAAAAACAAGAAATTGTCAAAAGAGGACAAAAATCAACAATGGCTAAATTTAAATTATTTTCAAGTGAGAAATGATCAAACTGACCAGTCTATATTAAGTTAAATTTAAATTACTTAACTAAGTGAATACTTAATTGCTTATTGTTTAATCAGCCGTAATTTTTCCTCAGAGCCCCAGTCAATGTTTGATCAGGACTTCCAGGCTCCTTATCTAATCTTGTCAGAAGCTTCTTTCATTCTAGAACGTTATTTTTTTAAAGTTGACGTTCTCTTTTGTCGTTCGACTTCTGTTATTTGCTTGCTCAGATTAGAAATCTAGCATTGTTTATCTTACCTTCATTTATTTGCAAACATAATTTACTTTATATTTTAATTTCCATTGTTAGTTGCTTGAACTTGCTGCTTAACTTAGCTTTACCTGGATCCCTTTCCTTCAAATTGTTTGTTTTGTAATATTAATTGTTGACTCAGGTGCTCGGATTTTAAAAAGTCTTTCAAACATTTTATTTACTTTTTGGTTGCGATTCATATAATCTGCAAAACTGAATACCTGTGGTTCAACTTTCCCTTCTGGTTTTAATCTTTTGTTTCATTGCTTGATTTTAACAATTTATTTATCATTTCCATTTGTTGATTCCATCTTCGCATGAGCTACTAGTAATCACTAAACACTTTTAAATGTTTTAAACTTGCCTATAGTAGCACTTACTTTGCTTGTTGAGGACGGACGTTTCAGGAGATGTGTCCCTTTGTCAACTCAGACCGTAACTGATCTCAAGGTTTATGGAGGTTAGGGTGGGGGTGGGATATTTTGGTGGTGTGGGTGTATTTTGTGTGTTATTAGGAGTTATGATATTAAAAAGTGCGTGTGAGTTGTAATGTAATTGTGTATTGAGTATGTGTGTAGGGTGTAGTTTGAAGTGCCTGTATATTTTGTATTGTTCGGTTGTGTAGCGTTGGTTATTTTTGTGTTGTTTATGAAGAATTTGTAGGTTAGATGTTATGTCTATGCAGTCATGTTTTGTGAAGTTGAGATGATCAGCGAAGTTTGATTGGTAGTTATTGTTTTTTAGTGCTTTTATATGTTCTTGGTAACGTGTGTAGAATGACCTCCCTGTCTGGCCTATGTAAAAACTGGGGCATGAATTTATTTATTTTAAAGACATTACGTTGTTTTATTTTATATACTTATTTTACTTTCTATTCAATTTCTTTACAACAAACTTTTCTATATTTCTTTTAAGCTACTATTTATATTAACAATGAATGTAAATTACATGATTTATTCAATATATTTTTTTATATCTCTAATATCGTATAATTTGTTTGTACACATTTTTAATGTATATACTTTTATTTATCATTTTATAGATTTTGTTTCGTCCAATATGTGCATAGATTTTATGTATTTGATCTACGCACGTTTCAATATTTTCAGTGGGCAATACAAGTTTATATTTCTGTTTTATCTTTTTACACAAAATATTTTTTATTATCGCATAGTTTTTATACCTGTCGATATTATATATTATTTGGGACAGCTCTGGTTTCTGTTCTTGCGTTGCTCGTAAGTTTAGACAACTTACGAGATGGGACATTCTAATTTGAGTTGACCAATTTTCACAATCGTCTGATCATTTTGTCCTTTACCCATTTCTCCCTCGCAGGGCTACATTCAACTTACGGTGTCACAGGGAACATTCTTATTACCCGGGCAATGCAACATTATAGGCTGGTATTCTTGTATGGCGAGTGCCCATCTAGTTATCCTTGAGTTAGTCAGGCTACAGGAATATAAGAATTTCAAGGCTTTATTGTCAGTAATTATTGTTAACGGTGCCCCTAGAATCAGTTGTCGAAATTTCTTTAGACCATGTACGATGGCCAATAATTCTTTTTCACATACCGTGTAGCTAACTCCGCCTTTTTCAATGTCCTAGATACGAACCCTATAACCTGCAATTGCCCTTCGTCATCCTTTTGGTAACGTTGACTAGCAATGGCTTTGTCGCTAGCATCCGTTTGCAAAAATGTTCCTTGTCCCTCCCTCGGATGTATCAATGTAACTGCTTCAATAAACAGGCCTTTTACTCGTTCGAAAGCTATTTGCATTTCGTTATTCTAGACCCAGGGTTGCTCTTTACGTAATAGTGTTAACAGCGGTGAAGATTCTTGTGCATACTTGCTGGTAAAGCGGGAGTAGTAGTTCACGAATCTCAGAAACGATTGTAATTGTCGTTTATTTCTCGGAACCGGGAATTCGTGAATTGCTTGGAGTTTGTCAGGATTTGATGACACACCCCGTTGATTGAAAACATAACCTAGAAACTTCATCTCCCATTGACAGAACATTGTCTTCTTGGGATTTATTGTAATGTTCGCTTCGCTGAATCTGGTGAATATCGTTCCCAAATGCTCGATATGTTCCTCGAACGTTTCTGATAAACATAATATGTCTACATAAGCCAAGACATTGTTGCTTATTTCTGGCCCCTATGTTAAGTCTATTGTCCTGACTAGGGCTGCTAGGGAGTTCTGTAACCCAAAGGGGACTACTTTAAAGTTATATACTTTATTATCAAACAGAAAGCCAGTATATTTCCTCGAATCATGCATTAATGGCACTTGCCAAAAACTTGAAGTCAAGTCAATCTTGTAAATACCGCTTGTTTCGCCCTTTATGCAAGATTTCATCTATACTCTGGGCGGTTTCGTAGTCCGGTACAGTGATGTCATTTAACTTCCTATCATCCAGGTATAACCTCATGGACTTGTCCGGTTTAACGACCGTAATCATTGGGTTTGTATAAGGTGTTCTAGACCTTTTATTATGTTGTATCGTAACATTTTGTTGATTTCTTCCTCGACCTGTTTACGAAAGTTGATGGGAATCGGGTAGTTTCTCTTTACAAAGGTTTCTCCATTTTTAATTTTAAGTGTATGTTTGTACTTTGTTGATTTTCCTGGTTGCTCACTGAAAACGTCTTGAAACTCTTTTAGTACCATTTGTAATTTTTAATTTTTCTATACTATTTAATATAGAAGTTTCTTGATGTAATGATCTTGAATTCACTGATTAAACTAAATTTAAACTACTTAACTAAGTGAATACGTAATGGCTTACTTGCTGACGCGTTTCAAAACGTTCGTTCCTTTTACGAAGCTAACCCTCTACTAGCCAAATACGAGGGATCCAGGTAAAGCTAAGTTAAGCAGCAAGTTCTCGCAAGTAACAATGGAAATTAAAATATAAAGTAAATTATGTTTGCAAATAAATGAAGGTAAGATAAACAATGCTAGATTTCTAATCTGAGCAAGCAAATAACAGAAGTCGAACGACAAAAGAGAACATCAAATGTAAAGAATTGAACTTTAAAAAAATAACGTTCTTGAATGAAAGAAGCTTCTAAAAAGATTAGGTAAGGAGCCTGGAAGTCCTGATCAAACATTGACCGGGGCTCTGAGGAAAAATGACGGCTGATTAAACATTCGGGGAACTAAATCGATTGATAAAAAGGGACGTAAAGAATAAGTTGAACTCGACATGGATTACAACAGTTAATAAATAAATAAAAAAACTTTTTCTGTATTATGTAAATAAATTCAACAATGATTTAAGAAAACATGTTAGAATATAAAATTTGTAAAAAATTAGTACATAAGGAAATTGTTGAAAATGTATAGTCAAATAAGAAAACATAGAAACCACCTTAAAGTAATTTAAAATAAAGCAAAGATATCCTAGTTGTAAAAGTCGTTTATATATGTTTAAAAAGAAAAAGATAGCAACTTTAAAATAAAGGCTTGTCACCGAAAAGACAGTGAAAAACAATATGTGAAATGTATAAAAAATAATCTGTGTGACTTTTGAGATTACAGGAAGCAGATGAACAACGGACCTGAACCACCGGCAGTGCAGCGAAATTTGTACTAGCAAAAGACAAAAGAAACTATTAAAATGTAAAGACAATTTAATAATTTAAAATAATTGTAAGTTAAACAAAAAAGAAGGGAAATAATTAAATTTTCTTCTTTAAAGCGGGGAAAGATTGAGGCTAGCCCAAAATCTTTTCAAACATTGTTATGAAAAAACAGTAAAAAATTGTTAAGTAGATTAATTAACAAACGTAGCAAATGTAAGTATAAAATTTTAGAAAATGAACCACCGAAGCTAAATATAAAATTAGATAAAAGATAATTGTGCTAAAAGCAAAATTAATGAAAAGGATATAATTGAAATTATGTACTAATAGAATAAAAGAAGGAATGGTTGTGTAATTGCCCCAAAAACGATAAACTGTCGAGGGAAGGAGAAATATGTCTAAATACGAACGGAAAGGGTTAGAAATGTCAATCAAGTTTGTAGCAGCATCTCAAATCATGATAATGGACCATGGCTAAGGAATTATCAAAATTCGCACCGCAAGGAACACTTACGAGGCCTAGCTAAAATCGAACCTAAACAAAATGAGAAAGTTTAATAGACAACCACCCTTGCAGGTCTGAACTGGCTTGTCTAATGTAAATAAACGGGTTATAGAAGGGGTGGGGAACCGCTCTTGGAAAAAGCGAGTAAAAAGATTAGCGGATACAAGATTTAGTGGAGAACGGACGTATTTTTAGCAAGGAAATCCAGAGGTGTTTCCAGGATGATGTTCTGTGGCTAAAGACAACAACTAGCCCCAGATTTAAGTGAAGATGGTCTGCTTTCCGAGCTTCCGCGAGAACGAACTTTTTATTATTTTTGTAAAATGTAAATTAAAGTAGAAAATTATTAAAGACGGCCCTTAAACCGATTTAGTGCGATTGCTGCCCTACCCAAGAACTCCAGGACAACATCCGAGGGGGAACCAAGGATTCCAGGACAACCTCCGAGGGACAAGAGGAACAATCACAGTGAAAGTTTTGGGGCAAGTCTAAATTTTAATAGTATAAACCAATTTTTAAAAATTTATAAATTTTCTAAGAATAATTACCAGATTTTGAATTAACAGTAAAATCATCAATTAATAAAAAAAGTAAATTAAAATTAAGGGAATATATAAGCAATTGATTTATTTTCAAAAAGTTTCATAAAAGGTGGTCATAAAATAAAATATTGTTCCAGTAATTAATATCAAATATTGAAAGCAAATGAATTAAGTTACATTTATTTAACGAATAAATTAGTCTATCCACTTGATATTCAAAATAAGAAATAAAGTAATGTATTTAAATTATAATGTCATAAATAATAAGAGAATCTTGAAACAAAAGAATATGAAGTGATTTACTTTATAATGAGAGTTTGAAATGTTCTATGTCCATATATCCGATATGAAGAAAACAGGATTAGATAATTTATTAAAAATAAATCAAGGGAAATACTTACTAAAGTCCAGCAGAATTATGTGTGGGAGCACAGAAGTAATTAAAAACACAGTATTACTACGAAGTAATTTCACCTGTTGCTTTCATGAAAGGGTTATATGGACATACAATAAAACAAATTAATATAAATTATTTTCTTGTCTAATTGAATATGTGAGTAAATTTAAGGGTGTAATTTGAACTTTAAGATACGACCTGTTCAAGGATAGACTATGAACGTTAAAGAAGGTGAACAATAATCTAAGTAAAATGTGGACAAATTTTAAGAAAATGTAGAAATAAATTCAAAAATCAGTTGAAATGTATTTAATGTAAAAATAATTGCTTATTAGAAAAGAAATTTAAAATGAGTTAAATTTGCAGAAAAAGTAAACATCATGTAATAGAATCGATTTTAAATAATATTTCAAATTTAGAGAATTAAACAATTTATAACAAACAGTGATTGAATTTATTAAAACCATTCTGTGGTGAAATTAATTAAATAAATTTCATAGAATTTTTCCAATCAATAAAAAGAGTAGAGATTAAATAAATCACATAGAATTAAGAAAAAAGTTCGTTACAAATAATTTAACCAAGGTATAAAAATAAATTAACTTTTAAGTAAGGTAAAAACCTTGTGGTTGATTTTTCAAAACAAAGTCCAGGAATTTATTCACTGGCAGATTGAGCTCGATACACCACAGGTACCAGAAACTGGTAAGTCGGGTGAGATCATATTTTGACTGCGGTCGGACTGGAGAGTGACGGCTCCCTCCGAGGAACACGCGTTTCGGGGGGAAAGAAATTTCTCCACGCAAAGGGTGTAAAATTCATGGGAACGCCGCGGCAAAATTGGCGACCGTGACAGGATGCGATTTAAGAAAGCAAAATAAATCGCATACGTTTTTTTTAAACATAATAAACTAAATAAATAAATAAAGGAAAAAATTAAATAACTAAATAAAACCAAATAAAAATAAAATACAAGCGTCGCAAGGCAGAGGGAATACATTGGAACGGATAATCAGGGCTAATATAAAACTAAAAAAAAAAAAAAAAAAAAAAAAAAAAAAAAAAAAAAAAAAAATTAGAATGAAAGAAATTCAGAGTAAAAAGAAGCTAAAAATTAATTGATAGAAATAAAATACAACTATGTTCTATGTCCATATATCCGATATGAAGGTAACAGGATTAGATAATTGATTAAAAATAAATCAAGGGAAATACTTACTAAAGTCCGGCAGAATTATGTGTGGGAGCACAGAAATAATTAAAACGCAGTATTACTACGAAGTAATTTCACCTGTCGCTTTCATGAAAGGGTGAAGAGATGAAAGACGAGATGAACAGAGGATTTGCCTCAAGTAGGTTGGAAATGGACAAGAAATTCGAAAGCCTAAAGGAGGAAAATAAGAAAATAGTTGAAAATATGAAACTACAAGTACAGGAAGTGATAAGATTAATTGTAAAAACTATAAGGGAAGATTTACTACAGGAAAATAAGGATGTGAAAGAAGAGTTAGGCAAAAAAATCAAGGGAAATAAAGACCAAAGTCTTAAACCTTGAACGAAGATGGATGTAAAATGAAATTCAAGTAGAGAAAAATAAAGATAACATTGATAATATTAAGTTAGAGGTAATAGGAGGAAAACAATTGATGAATGAGAAAGGGGACCAGATATATGAGCGAGTAAAAAAAAATAGAAAAAGATGGAGGGAATAGGAACGAAGCTATAAAGGTAATACAAGTATCATGTGGAAGCCAAGAGGAAGTACCGAAATTCAATGGTAGGAGCGGTTCCCCACCCCTTCTATAACCCGTTTATTTACATTAGACAAGCCAGTTCAGACCTTCAAGGGTGGTTGTCTATTAAACTTTCTCTTTTTGTTTTGGTTCGATTTTAGCTAGGCCTCGTAAGTGTTCCTTGTGGTGCGAATTTTGATAATTCCTTAGCCATGGTCCATTATCATGATTTGAGATGCTGCTACAAACTTGATTGACATTTCTAACCCTTATCGTTCGTGAGTTGCGCTACTTTAGACATATTTCTCCTTCCCTCGAAAGTTTATCGTTTTTGGGGCAATTACACAACCATTCCTTCTTTTATTCTATTAGTACATAATTTCAATTATATCCTTTTCATTAATTTTGCTTTTAGCACAATTATCTTTTATCTAATTTTATATTTAGCTTCGGTGGTTCATTTTCTAAAATATTATACTTACATTTGCTACGTTTGTTAATTAATCTACTTAACAATTTTTTAATGTTTTTTCATAACAATGTTTGAAAAGATTTTGGGCTAGCCTCAATCTTTCCCGCTTTAAAGAAGAAAATTTAATTATTTCCCTTCTTTTTTGTTTAACTTACAATTATTTTAAATTATTAAATTGTCTTTACATTTTAATAGTTTCTTTTGTCTTTTGCTAGTACAAATTTCACTGCACTGCCGGTGGTTCAGATCCGTTGTTCATCTGCTTCCTGTAATCTCAAAAGTCACACAGATTATTTTTTATACATTTCACATATTGTTTTCCACTGTCTTTTCGGTGACAAGCCTTTATTTTAAAGTTGCTATCTTTTTCTTTTTAAACATATATAAACGACTTTTACAACTAGGATATCTTTGCTTTATTTTAAATTACTTTAAGGTGGTTTCTATGTTTTCTTATTTGACTATACATTTTCAACAATTTCCTTATGTACTAATTTTTTACAAATTTTATATTCTAACATGTTTTCTTAAATCATTGTTGAATTTATTTACATAATACAGAAAAAGTTTTTTTATTTATTTATTAACTGTTGTAATCCATGTCGAGTTCAACTTATTCTTTACGTCCCTTTTTATCAATCGATTTAGTTCCCCGAATGTTTAATCAGCCGTCATTTTTCCTCAGAGCCCCGGTCAATGTTTGATCAGGACTTCCAGGCTCCTTACCTAATCTTTTTAGAAGCTTCTTTCATTCAAGAACCTTATTTTTTTAAAGTTCAATTCTTTACATTTGATGTTCTCTTTTGTCGTTCGACTTCTGTTATTTGCTTGCTCAGATTAGAAATCTAGCATTGTTTATCTTACCTTCATTTATTTGCAAACATAATTTACTTTATATTTTAATTTCCATTGTTACTTGCGAGAACTTGCTGCTTAACTTAGCTTTACCTGGATCCCTCGTATTTGGCTAGTAGAGGGTTAGCTTCGTAAAAGGAACGAACGTTTTGAAACGCGTCAGCAAGTAAGCCATTACGTATTCACTTAGTTAAGTAGTTTAAATTTAGTTTAATCAGTGAATTCAAGATCATTACATCAAGAAACTTCTATATTAAATAGTATAGAAAAATTAAAAATTACAAATGGTACTAAAAGAGTTTCAAGACGTTTTCAGTGAGCAACCAGGAAAATCAACAAAGTACAAACATACACTTAAAATTAAAAATGGAGAAACCTTTGTAAAGAGAAACTACCCGATTCCCATCAACTTTCGTAAACAGGTCGAGGAAGAAATCAACAAAATGTTACGATACAACATAATAAAAGGTCTAGAACACCTTATACAAACCCAATGATTACGGTCGTTAAACCGGACAAGTCCATGAGGTTATACCTGGATGATAGGAAGTTAAATGACATCACTGTACCGGACTACGAAACCGCCCAGAGTATAGATGAAATCTTGCATAAAGGGCGAAACAAGCGGTATATTTACAAGATTGACTTGACTTCAAGTTTTTGGCAAGTGCCATTAATGCATGATTCGAGGAAATATACTGGCTTTCTGTTTGATAATAAAGTATATAACTTTAAAGTAGTCCCCTTTGGGTTACAGAACTCCCTAGCAGCCCTAGTCAGGACAATAGACTTAACATAGGGGCCAGAAATAAGCAACAATGTCTTGGCTTATGTAGACATATTATGTTTATCAGAAACGTTCGAGGAACATATCGAGCATTTGGGAACGATATTCACCAGATTCAGCGAAGCGAACATTACAATAAATCCCAAGAAGACAATGTTCTGTCAATGGGAGGTGAAGTTTCTAGGTTATGTTTTCAATCAACGGGGTGTGTCATCAAATCCTGACAAACTCCAAGCAATTCACGAATTCCCGGTTCCGAGAAATAAACGACAATTACAATCGTTTCTGAGATTCGTGAACTACTACTCCCGCTTTACCAGCAAGTATGCACAAGAATCTTCACCGCTGTTAACACTATTACGTAAAGAGCAACCCTGGGTCTAGAATAACGAAATGCAAATAGCTTTCGAACGAGTAAAAGGCCTGTTTATTGAAGCAGTTACATTGATACATCCGAGGGAGGGACAAGGAACATTTTTGCAAACGGATGCTAGCGACAAAGCCATTGCTAGTCAACGTTACCAAAAGGATGACGAAGGGCAATTGCAGGTTATAGGGTTCGTATCTAGGACATTGAAAAAGGCGGAGTTAGCTACACGGTATGTGAAAAAGAATTATTGGCCATCGTACATGGTCTAAAGAAATTTCGACAACTGATTCTAGGGGCACCGTTAACAATAATTACTGACAATAAAGCCTTGAAATTCTTATATTCCTGTAGCCTGACTAACTCAAGGATAACTAGATGGGCACTCGCCATACAAGAATACCAGCCTATAATGTTGCATTGCCCGGGTAATAAGAATGTTCCCTGTGACACCGTAAGTTGAATGTACCCCTGCGAGGGAGAAATGGGTAAAGGACAAAATGATCAGACGATTGTGAAAATTGGTCAACTCAAATTAGAATGTCCCATCTCGTAAGTTGTCTAAACTTACGAGCAACGCAAGAACAGAAACCAGAGCTGTCCCAAATAATATATAATATCGACAGGTATAAAAACTATGCGATAATAAAAAATATTTTGTGTAAAAAGATAAAACAGAAATATAAACTTGTATTGCCCACTGAAAATATTGAAACGTGCGTAGATCAAATACATAAAATCTATGCACATATTGGACGAAACAAAATCTATAAAATGATAAATAAAAGTATATACATTAAAAATGTGTACAAACAAATTATACGATATTAGAGATATAAAAAAATATATTGAATAAATCATGTAATTTACATTCATTGTTAATATAAATAGTAGCTTAAAAGAAATATAGAAAAGTTTGTTGTAAAGAAATTGAATAGAAAGTAAAATAAGTATATAAAATAAAACAACGTAATGTCTTTAAAATAAATAAATTCATGCCCCAGTTTTTACATAGGCCAGACAGGGAGGTCATTCTACACATGTTACCAAGAACATATAAAAGCACTAAAAAACAATAACTACCAATCAAACTTCGCTGATCATCTCAACTTCACAAAACATGACTGCATAGACATAACATCTAACCTACAAATTCTTCATAAACAACACAAAAATAACCAACGCTACACAACCGAACAATACAAAATATACAGGCACTTCAAACTACACCCTACACACATACTCAATACACAATTACATTACAACTCACACGCACTTTTTAATATCATAACTCCTAATACACACAAAATACACCCACACCACCAAAATATCCCACCCCCACCCTAACCTCCATAAACCTTGAGATCAGTTACGGTCTGAGTTGACAAAGGGACACATCTCCTGAAACGTCCGTCCTCAACAAGCAAAGTAAGTGCTACTATAGGCAAGTTTAAAACATTTAAAAGTGTTTAGTGATTACTAGTAGCTCATGCGAAGATGGAATCAACAAATGGAAATGATAAATAAATTGTTAAAATCAAGCAATGAAACAAAAGATTAAAACCAGAAGGGAAAGTTGAACCACAGGTATTCAGTTTTGCAGATTATATGAATCGCAACCAAAAAGTAAATAAAATGTTTGAAAGACTTTTTAAAATCCGAGCACCTGAGTCAACAATTAATATTACAAAACAAACAATTTGAAGGAAAGGGATCCAGGTAAAGCTAAGTTAAGCAGCAAGTTCAAGCAACTAACAATGGAAATTAAAATATAAAGTAAATTATGTTTGCAAATAAATGAAGGTAAGATAAACAATGCTAGATTTCTAATCTGAGCAAGCAAATAACAGAAGTCGAACGACAAAAGAGAACGTCAACTTTAAAAAAATAACGTTCTAGAATGAAAGAAGCTTCTGACAAGATTAGATAAGGAGCCTGGAAGTCCTGATCAAACATTGACTGGGGCTCTGAGGAAAAATTACGGCTGATTAAACAATAAGCAATTAAGTATTCACTTAGTTAAGTAATTTAAATTTAACTTAATATAGACTGGTCAGTTTGATCATTTCTCACTTGAAAATAATTTAAATTTAGCCATTGTTGATTTTTGTCCTCTTTTGACAATTTCTTGTTTTTCTTACGTCTCTTCAAATTTCTCCACTGTGCATATTTTTTTCCGTTTATTTTTTTTCTATACTTTACTAGTGTAGACATTTGCTCTTCTTTTATTTTTGCAATTTGTTTTCTTGCTTTAGGGTTTGTAAATTTTATTGACTTAGTAATCCTACAGTTCTTTCGAAAGTTAGGTCGTTTGGAGATGTTTATTGCAGCCAATTTGTTTCTTTTTGAAGTGTTTAATTTTTCATTTTTGGGTTCTACCCGTGTTTGTTTCAGCTTAAAGCCTTTTTTAATTAATTTCTTCCTTTCTCCTATCTTTCCTTTGTTTACTACGCTTTCTTTCATTTCCGGTCTCTTAGGACCATTTTTATTTTTTATTTTATTTGTTCTTTGCCACAATGTTGATTCCGCTTTACCCTCATTTTCTTTCCCTTGTAGGTCCCCATCAATGTTATCTACTCCCTTAAACTTTTGAATTTCTTTACTGTTTTTCTTTAATTTTTTATTTAATTTGCAAACTTCAGACTTTTGGCCATTTTGTTCTTTACAATTAACTGCTTTAATCCCTTGTTCCCCGCTTCTTCTCGGGTCATGCCCTGCGGATTTGGGATTATCTATAGTTATTGTTTTTAAATTATTTAGTTTTTCATTATTTGTTACATTATTTTTATTTTCATTTTTTAAGTTCACCGTGATTTTGGGCGTACTTAGGAACCCCTTCCTTTGGTTCTTTTAAAGTACTGTCCTGTGAAGCGCTTTTGTCTTGACAGGACGTTAGATGTACCCCCTCCTCGCTACTCCTACTTGACCCCTCCTTTTGTAGCTTAATAGATGTTGAGTAGCTATTTTTTCTTGGATCACCATTTTTTTTCTCACGGTGACTTTCAATCCTACTTTTTTCATTTGAATTTTTATACGTTATTTTTTTCACCTCTTCCTTGCTTTCGTTTATTTTCATTGTTGATTCTTCTGTTTTTAGAGCAGCCAGTTTAATAAAGTCCTGATGTAGCAAATGTCCATGAACCTCGTAAGTGATGAACGAGCGTTCCAGGTTTATTCGGGGCTTCAATTTTCTTAAAGCATTCTGCCTAGTAAGAAGTCGACCCTTAGGCCGTCTACAATTAAAAATACCAGATCCATGGTCCCTCCGTTCAATGTTACTGGCAGCATTGTCTGTTGTATGACTCTCTTTAATCTGGATCCCAATGATGTCACCAGACCAACATTAGCCACTGGGAGTTCATAGAACTCATTTCCTAATTGCTTTAGGGCTAAGTACTTGCTAGTCTGAATCACCGACATTTGAGCTTCGGTGTCAATCTCTGCCGTTATTTCATGTCCGTTTATGTAACATTGAATAGCTGGACATGGATCATTTTGACTATTTGGATGTATTGGGTCTTCCTCCTCCTCTAGTAGTTCATCCCTTAAATTCATGGACAGTCCATCCAGGCTTATTTATTTGTCATGATGACAAACCGGCACATTTTTGTTCTTGTTGTTATGCTGGATATCTAGCCTGGGGAACCTACCATTATTATATCAATTAGAGACCCTACTTCCTAGTTTTTTTTTCTACTGGTCACTAGGTCCCGGAATGGCTGAGGAAGGATTAGGGTTTTGCGGATACTTGGTTTTAGGTTTCTCTTTGGATTCACCATTGGATCGCTGGTTAGGGTTAGGTCTTTGGTTAAATGTGACCTCCCGTTGTAAACCCCTGGTGGTATGTTGGTTCCCATTCCCGTTTCCCTTCCTTTCACTTTCTGAGACATTGTCAATTTGTTGGAGGATTGTAATAGCGTTCTTGATATTATTTGTAGGATTTCCTACCCTTGCAAGCTGAACATTGCTTCCATAATGTCTCATTATCATGAAAATCAGGTGTTGCTCAGGGATAACCGGATTTAAATTTTTTGCTCGGTTTATCATCATGACAAAATACTCTGCCATGCTATACGGGCCATTTGGGTAGTATCGCCCTTGATTTATTTGGCGCCTAACCCTTTCTTGTTGGTGAAAGCTCCAATAATGCCTGACAAATTCATCCCTAAATTGGTCATATGATTCTGACCCCATTTTTATCGCTCTCCACCATGCATCTGCAGCTCCTTTTAGATATTTCTCGACTATTTACAATTTGGTCGCCTCATCCATTGTACTGTCAATTTCCTCAAAGAGTGTTTCGATCTCATTAAGAAAATTCATGGGGTCTTCTTTTTCATTTCCCCAAAACTCAATTTTTGTATAGGTCGCCTCATTAAAATGGTCGAGAACTCTAGGCATACAAATTTGTTTAACCGTTCCATTTTCGCCTACGTTTTTCTATCTTTATAGTCTGCTTCACTTTTAAATTCAACTAACGTGCTTTCTAGCTCATTCATTTTCGTTTCCGCTTCTTTCTTGTAACTTTCTATTTCAATTTGGAATGCTTCTAGTATTCTTTGTCTCTCTTTCTTTCTTCTTCTAATTCTCTTCTCCTTTCTTTTCTATCTTTTTTCTCTAGCTGCATCTTCCGTTATTCTCTCTTCTTTTTCTTGTCTTCTTCTTTCTACTTCTCTTTTTTCTCTAGCGGCAATTTCCGCCTCTCTCTCTTGTTTTTCTTTTTCCTTCTCTTTTATTCTCTCTTCTTTTTCTTGTCTTCTTTCTACCTCCCACTTTTCTCTAGCGGCATTTTCTGTCTCTTTCCTGTTTCTCTTTTTCTTTCTCCGCTTTGAAGTAAGCTAATAATTTGTCGGTCTCCGACTTCGACATAGTTGTATTTTATTTCTATCAATTAATTTTTAACTTCTTTTTACTCTGAATTTCTTTCTTTCTAATTTTTTTTTTTTTAGTTTCATATTAGCCCTGATTATCCGTTCCAATGTATTCCCTCTTCTTTGCGACGCTTGTATTTTATTTTTATTTGGTTTTATTTAGTTATTTAATTTTTTCCTTTATTTATTTATTTAGTTTATTATGTTTAAAAAAATCGTATGCGATTTATTTTGCTTTCTTAAATCGCATCCTATCACGGTTGCCAATTTTTCCGCGTCATTCCCATGAACTTCACACCCTTTGCGTTGAGAAATTTCTTTTCCCCCGAAACGCGTGTTCCTCGGAGGGAGCCGTCACCCTCCAGTCCGACCGCAGTGAAAATATGATCTCACCCGACTTACCAGTTCCTGGTACCTGTGGTGTATCGAGCTCAATCTGCCAGTGAATAAATTCCTGCACTTTGTTTTGAAAAACCAACCACAAGTTTTTTACCTTACTTAAAAGTTAATTTATTTTTATACCTTGGTTAAATTATTTGTAACGAACTTTTTTCTTAATTCTATGTGATTTATTTAATCTCTACTCTTTTTATTGATTGGAAAAATTCTATGAAATTTATTTAATTAATTTCACCACAGAATGGTTTTAATAAATTCAATCACTGTTTGTTATAAATTGTTTAATTCTCTAAATTTGAAATATTATTTAAAATCGATTCTATTACATGATGTTTACTTTTTCTGCAAATTTAACTCATTTTAAATTTCTTTTCTAATAAGCAATTATTTTTACATTAAATACATTTCAACTGATTTTTGAATTTATTTCTACATTTTCTTAAAATTTGTCCATATTTTACTTAGATTATTGTTCACCTTCTTTAACGTTCATAGTCTATCCTTGAATAGGTCGTATCTTAAAGTTCAAATTACACCCTTAAATTTACTCACATATTCAATTAGTAAGTATTTCCCTTGATTTATTTTTAATCATTTATCTAATCCTGTTATCTTCATATCGGATATATGGAGATAGAACATTTTAAACTCTGATTATAAACTAAATCACTTCATATTCTTTTGTTTCAAGATTCTCTTATTATTTATGACATTATCATTTAAATACATTACTTTATTTCTTATTTTGAATATCAAGTGGATAGACTAATTTATTTGTTAAATAAATGAAACTTTAATCATTTGCTTTTGATATTTGATATTAATTACTGGAACAATATTTTATTTTATGACCACCTTTTATGAAGCTTTTTGAAAATAAGTCAATTGCTTATATATTCTCTTAATTTTAATTTACTTTTTTTTATTAATTGATGATTTTACTGTTAATTCAAAATCTGGTAATTACTCTTTAGAAAAGTTATAAATTTTTAAAAATTGGTTTATATTATTAAAATTTAGACTTGCCCCAAAACATTCCCTGTGATTGTTCTTCTTTCCCCTCGGAGGTTGTCCTGGAATCCTGTGTTCCCCCTCGGATGTTGTCCTGGAGTTCTTGGGTAGGGCAGCAATCACACTAAATCGGTTTAAGGGCTGTCTTTAATTTACATTTTACAAAAATAATAAAAAGTTCGTTCACGCGGAAGTCAAATTTAACTACTGAATGCCACAGTAGCAGTGACAAAAAGGTCCAAACAAGTGTTCATAATATGAACTAAAAACATTTTTATCCATGAGGGTTTATTACTGTAAAACCAGTCAGCATGAAGTTCTACTTTACTAGTAATTGGTTATTAAACATGATGAGAATATTTATAGAAAAATTTAGATTTATCAAAGTATAATACAGATTGAATCCATTCTTAGAGAATAAAAACCACTAAGACACTGTCTTAAACCATTAAGTAACAAAATCAGTTTAATGGCAACACTGGCAAGCAGCCTGCAGAACAAGCTGAAGTAAGTTATTAGAAGAAAGTTTATCAATATGGGTAGAATATTATTAAAACATTTATGTAACATGATATGGTACTTTGTGAACACAAGGTTGGAAGTAGCAAAAATGTTAACTAATTGCTGCTGTTTTAGTTGAGTTTGATTGTTTTCTACTATTTTACATGGCTATGTAAGGCCACCCAGTTAGCAGTAATACAACCATATTCTAGTAGAATTTCTGCTAATCATCTTACAAACAAAATTGTAAAGCAGAGCTGTCAAGCACTTGTCTAATATTTAATAGTTCTCTGCCCAGGATATGTCGTATGAAAACCAAAATGTACTGTGGTAAGTTATGGCATGTTAAAAAAACTTGGTTCTCTCAAAAAGTAATTTTTCATGTTTATGCAAATATTGGAGACAAATCTAAAGACATGCTTAATGTGCAAGGTATAACTCTACAATCAGGCCAACAACAGGCTTATGAAGTATCTCATTAACTGAAGAAACTGATATGATTTTGATCTATGTTCTCTCTGAACTTTGTTAACTAATGCAGCTAAAAGTCGTTACTTTTGCCTGAACCAAAAAGCAAGTATACAAATACTTTACAATAATAAGAAACTTGTTTTGGCAAACATGTAATTTAATGAAAATTATATTGCAAAGCCAATGGGTCTTCCAGTAATACTGACAACTTTAATGAGATGTTCAATTGTGGCATTCAGAAATATTTATGGAATGAGTTAACATGACATTTCTATTTTATTTGATCCAAAAAACTTCTACAACAGGGTTATATTGACAAACATTTTCTAGAAATATTTTTTTGAGCTTAATCATAGGCTTTGAATTTGTTCTCACATAGAATTGGAAGAAATTATTTATTTTTTCCTGTAAAGTCATTTGCTTACTAAATTCAAACAGAAAATAAAGTACAAAAAGATCTAAAAAATATCAGTCTAAAAACATTTACAAATTTATAAAAATATAATTATTTACATTTTAACCATCTTCACCTTGAACTTTTTGTTTATACCCAACATCTGAGCTGCTACTAAAATGTACACTTTAATAATTCCTTCAATAACTAAGAAGTCATTTGTGGTCAGAGTTGATAATGAAACAGCTCTCCGAAAACAGCTTTTCTCATTTTAACAAAAAGAACTGCCGCTATAAAATACTTGAATATACAATAGTATATGTTCACTTGGCTATAGTAGCACTTACTTTTTTGATTATTGAAGATGGCCGTTTTGGGATAAGTGTAACATTGTCAATTCAGACCATACCTCTTTGTGGTTTTAGGTTTGGGTGGGGTGGGGCTGGATAGGAATATTATACTTATTACCCAATTATATTAAAATCACAAACTCTTAACCCCCAATACTCTTTAAAAATATACACCTGATATACCTATCCTACCTAACCCCACCCTAACCTAAAACAACCAAGAGATCAGTTACCATCTGAATTGACAATGGCACATATCTCCTGAAACAGCTGTCCTCGATTATAAAAAAAGTGCTACTATAGGCAATTGTAACATGCTATTATATGTTTAAATATTTTTGCAGAAAATGATTAATATAATTCAAAAATTCATTTGAATTTACAATATACCTGACTCTACAATATACCAGGTTCAAGCAGCTTATCTAGATAATGGAGAAACTGCTGTATGTTTGAAAGCCTGCTCTATAAAATAACAAATAACATTCTTGCTAAAAGAACTTTAAATAAGAGTAAGTCATAACAGGAATGGGACAAAACACTGTGTCTACTAATTTAATAGTTCATCACCGTAATTGTAACTTTACTATGATTATAAAATGATACAGATGTCATTGTACTACCATATCAAACATTTAGCTGCAAAAATCATTAACAACAGAATAATAGGTTGAATATTGTAACTATTGCATATAATTTATATTGTTTTTTTTAATGATTTAGTTGATATAATTTTTAAGGTGACTGAATACTTACTTTAATACTAATACTTAAACACTTGCACATACAATAATATGAGACATAACATACAACATATTCGTGTGTGTGTGTGTGTGTGTGTTTTATAAATCCAAGTGTAAATTAATAGCCCAAATGAAGATGAAATCAAATACCTTAATTTTTATAATATAATTAATAATCTATATTTATGGGATCAATGTTTTAACAATTTTTTGATTTATTTTTGTTATTTTTTTAATTACGGTATTGTTTTATTTTACAAAATATATTGTATTTAGATAAATATAATAATAAGGGCGATGTCTATATGAGAACATTTATAGAAAAATTTAGATTTATCAAAGTATAATGCAGATTGAATCCATTCTTAGAGAATAAAAACTCACTAAGAAACTGTCTTAAACCATAAGTAACAAAATCAACATTTGTTGATTCCATCTTCGCGTGAGCTACTAGTAATCACTTACACTTTTTAAAAAATGTTTTAACTTGCCTATAGTAGCACTTACTTTGCTTGTTGAGGACGGCCGTTTCGAGAGATGTGTCCCTTTGTCAACTCAGACCGTAACTGATCTCCGTAAGAGATCAGTTACGGTCAGGGACACATCTCCCGAAACGGCCGTCCTCAACAAGCAAAGTAAGTGCTACTATAGGCAAGTTAAAACATTTTTTAAAAAGTGTAACAAAATCAGTTTAATGGCAACACTGACAAGCATCTTGCAGAACAAGCTGAAGTAAGTTATTAGAAGAAAGTTTATCAATATGGGTAGTATATTATTAAAACATTTACGTAACATGATATGGTACTTTGTGAAAAATGGATATCTATAAATGGATATGTTTGTAATATTGACTTCTTACAGACGTCACTATTTTGACCATTTGTAATCTTCTAATTTTTGGATTATACATCTTGAAGCTTTTGTTGTTAGTGTATACTTATTGATGTTAAATCAAGGCAAAAATTCACTACTTACTGATGTTTTTTTAGCAGATGTGTTTCATACTAGATTGTTGCACTGATCTAGTGCAAAATGTATCTGCTGAAAAGTATTAGTAAATAGTGTTTTTTTGCCAAGTAGAATCAATAAGTATTCATTTGTGATTTTTTATAATCCTATATTTTTTTGTATATTAGTTTTAATTGTTAACATCATATATAACAGCCAGAACCTTCAGGATTAAACAGGAAGGGAAATATTCCAAAACTAATGCAGAAGAATACCAAGATAGTGTACTAAGTCCAGTACTCTACCTCCTTACACCAACCACTCAAGAAGTGACAATTGGAATGTTTGCAGATGATACTGCATATTAGTAATTGGCAAAGACTTGTATGCATCTAAGGGCAAGGCACAGAGAGCAACAAACTCCTAGTATGGACTGACAAACAGAAAATAAAACTAAATGAAGTGAAGTCTGTCCAGATCAACTTCACAAGTAAGGTATTGGAAGATTCTCTGCTATTGGATCTTAACAGAATTATCATCCCTTCTGCAAAGGAATCTAATAGAAATCCTTTAGATGTTTCAAAATACGGTACTGAGAAATATGGTTAAAGACCATTGGTATGTAAAAAGCAAAAATATTTTTTGGATAGTAGAAAAAATAAAGAAGAGGGCCTAACAAAATGAAGAGAGTCTTAACAAGTGCTGTGGCTCTTCAACTTCTCGATAACCAGTACATGGTTAGATGATTGAAGAGAACCAAACAATTTGAGTTAGTATAGTGTAGTGTTGTGTTGTGCTACTTCTAATCAAATATATGTAATTGAAAGTCTGCAGACAATAATTAAAGAGTAATTGGGGACCATAAGTTAATGGTTGGTCTAAGACCAGTTATAATAATAATAATAAAGTTTTAATAGGCCTGCTTGTTTTAAACAGCAAAATTAATAAAGAAAATATTAATCACAGCAATATTTTCCCCTCATTAAACTTTTATATATTTGTAGTGAGTAAATAGTGTTACCATTTATAACTGAAATTATAAAACAACTAATTTTAATTTTTTTATTGCAAATATTTTTCAACTGTTGATAACTTTAACAAAGTGTTCATCTTCAAACGGGTTTGTTCATCTATACAGAAACAATATTATATGTAGTATTTGTATCCATCTTGATTGGAAATTAAAAAAGCCTTAATTTTATTCATAGTATTATACTAATTTCAGAAGTTTTTAAAATAGTCATTTTTGGATAATTGTAAATAAAATTTTTGATAATAAAAAGTGTATGTGCACTTATAGAAATTTTTAAACATTTCAAAGTGTAACAATAATGTTTTTATGGTTATTAATATCGTTACACTTGATATATTAAAAAATGTAATACCAAATTTCATACTATAGATAACTAAATTTATAATCATAGTTTCATAATCTATGACTGAACAGTTGGTATGCTGTTGAAATAAAGGTAAATTTTATTTCCCTGCCTCATCGAGTGTGGTGTATGGTATACCTGTTATTTCAGTTGTTCAACCTATTGCGGTAAGGTTGGATTTGGAGTGTAAGTGCATTTTTGTTCTAACGAAAGACTTTCTTGTAAACTTTGTTTTCAAATATACTTTGCAGTGATATAATTTGTAAAGTACTGACGGTATATTAGTGAAATATGTCAGAGGATTCAAATCAAAACGGAGTGGCTAATGGAGATGTTCCAGAAATAGAACTTATTATTAAGGTAAGATAAAGTTCTTAATATCGGAATAATTCTACCGCTAAAAGACGGTACAGGATTGCATGGGCGTTCCTTTTGCCTCAAGTAGTTTCTGTATTTATAATTGACCATAATTATCTTGACATATATTTTGGTTTTAATAAAACGTAAATATTTCGAAGGATTTACAGGTAATTGTAGCTAGAATATTGGTTCTATAGTAATAATTCTGAAAACTTTTTCAAGTAAGTTTTATTACTATTTTATCTTGCATACTATCACTTAGTTGTTTTAAATGGTAAGTGTATGCTATCAACGTATTTTTAACAACTAAATAATTATATGACAGTATGTCTTGATTAATTAGTTATGAAATAACAATTTGTATGACTGGTAAATAATTACTACTACTTGGTAAATAATTGTAAAAAACCTACAGATAAACAACAAAATAATAAATTGAATTATATGTGTGGATTGATAAAACTGCAAATGGTATAATGTTCTGGTAATAATACTCATCAGAACAAGTAGTATATATGAAATGGGTTGTAATTTATTTGTTGATTTCATCTTCACAAATATAAGCAAGTGCTACTATAGCCAAGTTGTAGAATATTTGCAATAGTTTTAGAGTAATTTATTGTTGATATTTAGATAGGACAAAAAAATCTTGTCCAGAAACTTTCTATTATTCTTTAGACCAAATGTTTATATGAAAAATAACTTTTCTTCTATGTAAAATAAAATGCATTATGCTGCTTCCAAAAACTTGGATATTGTTATTATAAATCCAGGCCTGTCCTAACATTAAAATTCACATCGTTTAGACAATTTACCTACACATAAATTGTAAATCCTTCAAAATACTATAAATATTTGAGCTAAAACTTTTGTGAGATTAAATATAAAAACAACTAGGGAGCATAATAATTGTAGAAAATCAAACAGCTAAGAAAATTGTTTTCTGTAAACAAATGAATGTGTAAAGTAGGATGGTCCATGAATTTTATCTTTTCACTGGGCTTTCTTATAACTGATAAAAAGAGCCTCCTGTCAATCTTCCTTTTCTGCCTAGGCTTTAGAAAATTTAAAAAAAAAGTTACTTTGTTCCTCATGTCATAAACAATGAGAAAACTTTCAGAATATCAAAATCTTAAGAACTTTATATCATGTTGCCTAGTAAATCTCTATCATCTTATAGGACCAAACACAGTGGCTTGCAAACTAATCTGAACATAGATAATTATTCCTACATTATTTATTTTTATGATGTAGTGACTGCTAACTACACCCATTCTGAAGTGGGTTGTGTGATGTAAAGTTATTGCTTGTTTTCTATGTAACAGTTTTATGACAAATAGTGGTTTATTAGAAGCATATTTCATTAAAAAATGTTTTTATATTTGTGTCTATGATATGTTGTATAGTATTCTTGGTTTTCACTCCAAGAAAATCTTAATAAAAAAAAATTTCCCAAATACCAGTATGACCATGGATAAATAACTTCTGAGTGTGGTGTTTGACAAAGAGAGTGAATGCTACATGATACAAATTCAAGATACTGATTCCTTTTCACCTCAAGGGCAAGGAAAATGTGCCTTCTAAAAGATAAACCACTGCAGCATTATTAGTGAGAAAAAGTAAAGTGAATGCACTAACTGCTGTGGACTTAATTCAAGAGTTGACAGCCAGTGGAACAAATTTAAATAAACCCAGCCCATCATCAAGTAAAATATTTACCAGTCAGTTAAAACATCCTCAGGCACAAATGTTTTGGGGTTATTCCACATTGGAAAGCCCTTGTGCATTAGTTCCAGTAAATGGTATGAATGTATCAAAATTCCTTAGTCAAAGCTTGTGCCGCAATTTGAAAATGCAATGGAGCGTTCGTACAAAAATCATACCCAAGACATTGGCAACATTTAAGTGGTGTCATGCCAGATAATTCCACTGATTCAAACACAATTGAAACGCTTTTGGGCAATAGTAAAAATAGCAATCAAACAAGTTATATAAAAAAAATCTATACAGAGCCCAGTAGCATAATTATAATGATTAAAAACCAATAACTCTTGGTATAAATATTTAAACACCCTTGAAGTATATTTCGCTAATGCTGTTAGCATCATCAGAAGGTTACAAACATGTTGTTTAATTATTAAATTATATAAACAAAAAAATTTAAAGTCAGTTTGTACTTTGATTAACAAAAAATTTAATTTAAATTTATTTTTTATTAAATAATTACAATAATATAAATAAAGTAACATAACCTGTGCTTTAAAATAGTTGTTTTATGAAATCCTATGTTATGACTTATTTTAAATAAAATGGGGCAAAAATACAGTATTGCATACAGTGGCATAGCCTAGGGGGACACGTGTCCACCCAAACCAATTAATTTTAGCAAAAGATATTTTAAAATATAAAACCACTAGGTTTTTAGCAAAACAGTTTATAGACTACCCAATAATTGTGTAATTTTAAGTGCCAAAGTTGTGTGAAATATTGTTTCTAAAGATAAAAATGTTTAAAATTTCCCCAGGAGGTTCCAGCCCCTGACTTCCTAGGTCGTGCCCCACCAACAGTCCTACTGGCTACATTCCTGACTGCATACCTTACCCCTTTTGTGAAAAGTTTTTCTGATTTGAAACTTAAATTAATTCATTATATTAAATTTAATTGGTGAATTAATATTTGAAAAAAGCTGTAATAACATTAAGTGTTAGCATTTCCAAGTTTAAACGAATATATTTGAACTTGAGTAGATAAGTCAAAGGTATTTTCTTGAAAATTTGAACAAAATCTCTCTCTCTCTCTCTCTCTCTCTCTCTCTCTCTCTAAATATATATATATATATATATATATATATATATATATATATATATATATCGTTCAAATTTTCAATCGTTAAGGAAATACCTTTATTTTTCTACTCAGGTGGATATATATATGAACTAATAGAAGGAATTAAAAAATGTATTGTTCGCAAAATGACCTCATTGTAGCCACAATATTGCTGATATTGTTTAAAAAAAATTTCAAATGTATTTTTCACATATTAAATTTGTACCAAATTCTGTATGTGAAGTGAAAAAGAATAAAGGAGAACATATTACTAAACTTTCTACAATTGTAGTACATATATAGTTTTTTCACAACGAATTACTTTCTAATAAATAACATCTGTTTTTAAGATTGATTTGCATTTTATTGTGTATAGGAACGATCTCCACTTCAACATATAGACATTTGTCCCTCTGCATCCAGTCGTGTTATAATTGCTAGTAACTGTAACTGTTAGGATAAACAACTGTTTTAATCAAAGTGCCCTAAACGTGCCCTAATCATGCCTTACTTGTCATTTTTGAGCAAACCTTCTTGGGCTTCGACATCTACCATCTAAACTTGATCCTGATGATTCCTCTGAATACCATTTTCAAGTTGTCTTAAATTTCAACTAGCTTGGGGAAAGAGTGTTTGTCTTAACTATTTGAAAGAAAAGAATCTGAAGTTGTCAATAAATTATTATTGGCAAGAAAAAAACCATAAAAGAAAATAGAGACAATATTCAAACCATAATATTTCTCTTCGTACCTGTAGAACATATTTCGTCTCAGCAAAAGCCATCCTGAAAGGTATTGTTGCTTCTTTGTCCAAGGCATCCACCAATTGAGGAAGAATAATCATAAGAGCCTCCGCAGACTGCAGACTTATAATTGTCCAAGTGTTTAGTCGGGCTGGGCTGCTAGTGCACACATCGAGCCAACTAAACAGTTTGGTTGGTGAAGGGTGTGTAGACTAGGCAACAGCTGGCCTACTATTCTCGAATGATTTACTAATTTGTAAATGACGGTTGAATTGAGCGGTCGCACAGTAAAAATAAATACAAAATTCTCCCGAAATATTATTGCTCTCATAGAAGGAAAAACAAGATGAGATTCCGTGACTATTGGGTCCATCCCATTCTGAGTGATACATTAGTTGGTGGAAAATTTTACACAATGCATTCCAAATTACTTGACTACCCGAAAAAATTATGAGCGTAACCAGCTTCAATGAACTTGTCAAGCTAATTGCTGAGATGTTTTGAATGGTTGTCGCTAGATTATTAAGGGATGGTGTAGACGTGGCTGTAATTGTTGTTATGGTGCTATATTGTTAGACCCTCGATAAACAGGAAAAGAGAACAAGGGTTGCTGTACTATGTTGTACCTATATGTTGTTTGAGAAGTAAATTGAACACACCTAGTTAGTCTTATTTGTTTTAAAACATCAAGAATTTTTTTAGTTTAGCATCAAGTTTCTCTTCAGCGGTTAAATTTTGGAGTGAATGGACTAGAGACAAAGTAAGTTCACATTTTCATCGGCATGAGTTTCATTTAATGCTTTCAACACAAGGTTTCTTCCAAGTCTGTTTGCTTCGATATATTAGACATTTCCTTTCGACTTCTTCAATCAACTTTTCTATGGACGTTTCTATAACCAACGATTGTGAATTGGGTGATGCCATTACAATATAATATATAAAATTAAACACACGACACGACTGTCAAAAGCCAAAGCTCAGTGCGAATTGAACTATTGGTAGAGTCAGCAGATTAAATAATTGTGTGTGCTCAAGTGGAAGTTAATCAGTACTGATTAAGCAGTCGGCCGATAGTTGGCGGACAGAATAGTTTAAAGAGAATCGGGATGTTTATCAAACTTTTTCATCGGCTGATACTGAACGCTATAATGTGCATACCTCTTTATACTGATTAAGAAGTTGACTAAACTATCGGGAGGTAGAAAGACTATAGTAGAGTGGGAGATCTCTAAGAGCTCAGCTTAGATAAACGTCATAAGTCCAGGCTTTTTATGATACAAAAAACCAATATTGCCAAATTATATGCAATTGCAATTGGGGCTAAAATTTTAATCCATCTCATCATGTAATACAACCCATTCTTTGAATCCTTCCCAAATGTCAAACAATAAATTCAATATAAGAATAAAGGTGGTGGAACATCTCTGAAATAATACATTCTCATAGATGATACTAGAATTTTCCTACATCTTTGTTTTGACTAGAAGCAAAGACGAATTATGATAGATATGTCACAGTTATGTAAAGCTCTCTGAAAAGATCTAAAAGATAACATACTTAATAATGATATGTTGCACATTGTTGCTTGATTCTACACAAAATACTAGCCGTATAAACAAAGCACAAATTGGACAGGGTTACCATATTCTGTCAAAAACATCTTTCTTTCCTTAAGAAGCTCTAGAATTTGCTGTATTATTACTCATCCTTACAAGAATAATGATTTGAAGGCAAATAATGGTTGGATAGTCAAATTTAAAAAAATGCATAACATTGTTTAAAAAATAATTTTGTTAGAAAATGTGAGTGTTGATATGGAAAAAACATGTTGAATTATAGCTAGTAAGGAATAAGCATTGTGAACCCACTCTTGTGAGAAAATTAAGCATAAATAATGGAGCTATTGTAAATATCTGGGCAAAGAATTACTGCTATTAAAAAAAAAAACACGGGCATTTAAATTCTAGACGAATTTAAGTGGGAACTCCAAATGTAAATCTAGCAGACAAGTAAATTTATGAGGAACAAAGCCCACAATTGTGTGCAGTTTCTAAAGTAGTCCTTTTTCAGGGAAGAAGGTAATTTTCAAAATCACATGTGGAAGGCAGGCGGGGATTGGCTAAAATAAGAAAAGGGAAGTCAGGTTGATAAGACAGGGCAGGGAAGCTATGAAAACGATGAGTCATCAAGGAAAGCCAGTCAAGTTTTAACTGGATAGCTGGTGAGAGCAGAAGATCTGGGAGCTAAGGATGCAATAGGTGGAGGAATCGGGAAGTCATAAATGATACAAGTTTCGAAGGATCAACATTTGACTGATCAAGAAGGAAGAAGTTCCTCCTAAGAAACCAAGTGGACCATGACAGATCCGAGACAATTATTGAGTTTACTCAAATTTTGCTTAAATACAATCTAACTAAATTTCGAAAATTTCTTGAACAATTCAATTTGTAATAAACAATCTAACTAATTGAAGAAAATTGAGCTTTTAAATTAAATTTTTAAAACCAATAAAGTAAATTCAGGAAACTGGCATAGCAATTTTATCATACAAGCCATATTACAGTATCATGCATGTCTAGAGATAAATTCAATTATTATATGTTGTTGTAGAGTTAATATTAGACATAAGACTTTACAATTGTTAATTGTAAGCAGTATCTTTTCTGTTGATTTATTGCGGAAATTAAGCTAACTTGTTTTGTTAAGTCCAGAAACTCTAATCTACTGACATAATCTAACTCTAATTTCTGTTAATAACTTTAACATTAGTTTATGACTAAACTTAAATTTTGTAAATTTGTGAAAACTTACTGAGACAGATCATTTTCGATCGCTGTGGCGATCTTCATCAGTGTCTTCTCTTTTTCATGGACTGCAGCATGTCTTGCTGAGTTAAACTCTTGAATTTTGTAGTCCATTAAATTCCGTGAATCTTAATTAATCACTTTAATATTAGTTTATGGCTTACCGAACTTTAAATTTTGTAAATTTGTGAAAACTCACTGAGACAGAACGTTTTCGATCGCTATGTGGGATCTTCATCAGTGTCTTCAAGAGTCTAATTTCTGTGTTTATGAAGAAAAAGAATTAATTCCATTCAATGTTGTGTTAATCATCTTAATGGTTTTTGCTATGTCAATTGTCGAGTGCACTCTAAAACAACACACACAAAATATATCATTTTCTAAAGAACGTTGTACTTAGATATTTAGGTATTGGGCTTGATAACCGAGATAAATAAACTTTATGCACTGCATATTGCAAGCTATTGAAATCTAGATAAAATGAAAAAACTTAGATTTAGAGAAGGTTAATTATATTTTTCTGTTGAAAGAATTTTTTTTCATTTAGTTCTCAAAAAAAGGATTCTTTGTTTTGTCTAGTTGTTGAAGGACTACTATACTTAAGAGACGTTTTGAATAAACACATTCCAGGTAATTCTATTCATAGCTCTTAAATGCAGCTTAAAGCATGTTCTTTTAAACAATGTTGAAAGTTTCGGTTCAATGTTGATAGCTCACTCAACCAAAATGAGAAGGTATGTTACAATAGCTGTGGTGTTGGAAAAGAATATGCTTAGCAGACACAGACGGTCATGTGTATAAACTTGTAAATTGGTAACTTTCTTGTTGGACAGCAAGGGGCTACAAAAAATATCATTACTGTGCTGTGCCTTTGGGAGGGTAGAGATAAACAACACCACTAGTAATATCTTACTAGCCCTTCAATAATATGATAATTGGAGAAAAAGCATCATTTGAGCTTTGTTGATGAAGACAAGATCATTATCGTTTATGTTTACATAAAACTAGGATTGATGAAGCAGTATGTGAGTATTCTGGATCAAGAGGGTCACTGCTTTGCATATTTAGGCTGATAAAATGCCTGGAAAAAGTCTGATAAACTGAAAGTTGGAATGTTTGATTGACCTCAATGATAAAGGATCCTAATTTTATCTAAATTACATGAATTACATTGAATGAAAACATCAAAAGCAGTAGCACAAAGCACAAAACTGTTAACTAGTTAACCACATACTAGGAAACTTCAAAAACCGTGGGTGTTAAGTGAACAATACTTGCACAGTTTTATGAACCATTTTTTCTATCATAAATAAATCTGTACACAGTGACAAAACTGTGAAAGATTTCACTAGCATATTATTACCAGGGTAGATGAAATCCTCACATGGTGACATATAACTGCTGGAACTTGCAAAGAGACTGCAGTAACAAAATTAATTTATGAATCTTCCACAAAAGGTAAAATCATAACTCTATCTAGGTAAAATCATAACTTTATCTAAATTGTATTTTAATTTCCATGTGTTGTTAAGAATCTAAGAGTGAATTTGAGTGTGTCAATTTGAAAGAAAAACAATATGTATTTGTATTATTTTGTATACATTTTAATTTTGTGTATTTTAGAACTAAGGTGAAGATAAATTTTTTAAGCCTACATCTAACAAAGTTGAATGAAATGGTAAATCTTATGACATAGTCATTTTCAGTCTATAAAATTAACCAAAAATGTATGGTCAGCAAAATGTTTGCTGTGTTGTGCAATGGTTATACAGTATTCCTCATAAAAGAACATATACATGTTTATTCATTTGTTCATTAATGACAAGCTTTTATAAAGCAACAAGATTGGCACTTCTTGTATGTGAGTAAATGTCTAGTAAAGTTAAATGAACTTTAGTGTGCTGTACAAGAGAAAGTATGTCAAAGTGTAAGGGTGTGATCTGCCAAGGTCCTCTGTCTTTAATGTAACCTCAAATAGGATATTCTGACTTCTAAGTGTCTTGAGTATGAAATAACAATTTCTTTAGCATTTAATTAGTAAAATCTAACCAGACTAAAAAAAAACTAACTAAATTTTAAGGAATTGGCTTCAATATGTAAAAGTTATTTTTTATTTTTAAAAATTAGTTATATATTTATATATATATATATATATATATATATATATATATATATATATATAAATGCTGATAATCATCATATTTTATAATTTTTGGTCCTATCTTAATCTTAAACTACTAGTTTTATACTAAAACACTTGACCATACATTGATATGTCACCATTATCTATACTATAGTTTGATTTAAAAAAGAATAGGACTCGACTAAAGCAAAATTGGCCAGAAGGGGTGGGGTCTGCCACTATCTGGGCGAATGGTAAATCTACATCCTGCCAAGTCTGTGAGCACTGCATCCCTACCCTGCCAAAGACCCAGTTCCTAATCTGCTTTAATTCAAACTATAGCACCTTTTTTTGTTTATTTAGGATGTTCTTTTCAGGAGATGTATACCACTGTCAGTTCAGGCTGTAATTCAGTATATATAACTCAATAAATATGAATTTAGGCATTTTAGTAACAGATATTACTTTTTTTTAAATAATATTGTTCAGCAAGTCCTACTATGATAAAAAAATCTATTAAATAATAGTGACTCAGACATTAATTAGTTTGAAATATTTTGTGTTGTTACTTTGGTAAGATAAGCAATTAGTTATCCTTTTTTTGTTGGATTGCTAAGTTTGATTTTGATTACTTAGCAATTTTTTTTTTGCAGCAGTGTTTTGTATATTTGATATACTGTTTAGATCAAGTTTTTTAAAATTCTGGGCTAGCTTTATACTCTTGCCAATTTCCAGAATAATAGCTGTTTTGATAATTGTTATTATTTCTTAAATATTGCCAATTTCAGATTTTTTAAAAATCCCTCCTAGTTAAACAAATTACATAGAAAATATTAAAAGATAATTATTTATAAATTCTATTACACACCCTGGATTTTCAACCTTAGAAAATTTATTACTTTGTGTTCTTTAAGACAAAACTTCATAATATTTGTACTCTGGCTCTGCTTGTTTATTTTTGTAAATATTCTTCAATTTTGGTGTTTTTCATGGCTTACTTCTTTTTTTTAAATGGTAGAACGTTTTGCATTATTCAGTTGAATTGCCTTGTTTTAGGATTCCTGTTAGATAAGGTACTGATTGTTCTTACTTGAAATACTCTACTAAATTAGATTATAATTTTAAAATCTATTATATATTATTAAACTAATGTCAATATTTCAAGACGTTTATATTGTATATTGAATTTGAGGAAGGCTACTAACGTATGTTAGTAGTTTTTTATAAAGTTTGGAGATTCATTATCAAACAGGGATTCTTTTACTCTTTTCAAAAATCTAGCATTGTACTTGTTATCTATAAGCAGCTGTTCATTGTAAGTTTGGAAAGCATCTTTAAGTCACTGAATCATATTGTTCTAAAGAAATTACGGATTTCCTTCTTCTTGTATCACAACATACATCCAATATTTCAAGGTCATATCTGGCTTGTTTAAGCGATTCATGTAACTTTTATGCACATTTCTAGCAGTTTTGTGCTTGTCTTTAAAAAAATTGTGGTTTACAAATAACTGTCATACTCAGTTCATATATGTTTGCAATTTATTTTTTATTTGTTTTTATTTTGTGTCATTTATTCAATTTCTTCTGTTAGCTCACACTCTCCTGATATATATATATATATATATATATATATATATATATATATATATATATATATATATATATATATATATATATAAAGAACATAAGTCAAAATACAAATACAAGAATTATAATTGAATTTACAATTCAAAGCTTTTCGCTGGCTAACATTACCAACATCATCAGGAATATTAAACAATATATTGAACTGTTTAATATTCCTGATGATGTTGGTACTATTAGCCAACAAAAAGCTTTGAATTGTAAATTCAATTATAATTCTTGTATTTGTATTTTGACTTATGTTCTTTATTAATACACAAGAATACATATTGCGATATTTATATATATATATATATATATATATATATATATATATATATATATATATATATATATAATACGTTTTCTTGTTTAATAATTTAAAACAACATAGGTATTCAAATACAAGAATATTTATTAATTTATATCCAAAGCTTTTCGTTGGTAAACAGTACCAACATCATCAGGAATGAAAATTAAAATAATGTAAGCTATATTATTACAATAGCTTACATTATTGTAATTTTTATTACTGATGATGTTGGTACTGTTTACCAACGAAAAGCTTTGGATATAAATTAATAAATATTCTTGTATTTGAATACCTAGTAACTATTCATCATATATATATATATATATATATATATATATATATATATATATATATATATATATATATATATATATATATATATATGATGAATAGTTACTATCTGGAGTACATCCGTTCATTCTGCAGTCCATAAATTCGCAGTTCCGACGTTTCGCTAGAATCTCATCCAACATTGACGAGGTGAACCCAACAACAGTGACTCGCTCTTCTACTGTTGTTGGGTTCACCTCGTCAATGCTGGATGAGATTCTAGTGAAACGTCGGAACTGCGAATTTTTGGACTGCAGAATGAACGGATGTACTCCAGATAGTAACAAGTCATCATATTTTTCCATCCGTGAAGGAATACGTATCAGTATATATATATATATATATATATATATATATATATATATATATATATATATATATATATATATATATGTGTGTGTGTATACTTTAGCACTGATCTAACTTTCCCATAGCTAGAAATGTATTTCTCAAAGATGAATATAATTTTTTTTGCCCTCATCTGGTTGTCGTCAAAATCTCCATTGTACAACCTTAAATTTTGCATGTCAAATATCATAAATAATGCTTTGGGATTAAAAATGAATGAAAAGATTAAAATAAAGAAACAAACTTGATAAACAGTATCAAATGAACAATGCGAAAGGAAAGCAAAATGTAACTACAACATAATGCAAGCGACGAAAAAAAAAGCAATAAATAGTAATAAACAAAAATAATGTTCCAACACCATACATACAAAGGAAAATGGAAAATTGCTAGTAAATTAGTTTTATGTTTCCCCACTTTATATTGTTATTCTGACATATGTAAATACATATTTATATTAATTGGATTTATAAAATAAAGACACTAAAATAAAATTTGTCTTTGTTGATTTAAGTAGGAGTTGACTTGAAAATTTTCTATATTACTGGTTCTTGTTTTTATAAAAGTTTTTTTAAAAGATTGAACATATTTTTGTTTTTGTTTACTATATTCAAATAAAAATTGCATTTTAAAATAATTCTTTTTCCAAACAAATTTCCTTAAGTTTGTCATTACTTCTTACAAGTTGCGTTATTGAAATATCAGGTTTGTTTATATTTTCCACACTATAAACTTTGACCACCACCTCATGTTTTTTATTGTATTTTTGTTGATGTTTATATTGAATTAATTTTTAAGCCTAGTTGATTCTCTTGTGCTATTAAGAATTAAAATTAACATATATATGATGAAGAATATTTTCAGGCATATAGTTTAGTAAAATAAAAAAAATCGAAAGTATTAGTTTTTTGAACAGAATATCGTCAGGATAGTCAATATTTTTCATGAACAATATTCTGGGATTTAACATATATACACAATCTGAATCCTTGTGACTATTATTATAACTAATCGTAATGTTTATTCTATTTGTGACAATTTTTGTTAATAGCTACAAAAATGTTAATACAGGTAGTTACAAAAATGTTATTTTTCAAAATACCTAAATCCAAGAGTTTGTTAGTAGGCCATAAGTTTCCAAATCATTATTTTATGATTATTATTTTCTTGTGATTTTATGAATAATTATTAAAAACCAATAATTTTCTAAAACAATGTTCTGTGATCAAAAATCTAAAAAGAAATAATTTTGAGCACATTTTAATCGTGTTGCTTATCGTTTTAAAAAAATCTGTTTCAGATAGATTATTATTAAAATTAAAATGAAGTAACTTTTTGTAATACTGTATATGCATTTCTATCGCTCTACGTAGTCTGTCTGAAAATGTGTCCTCCACTACAGGCTCCTAACCTGTGAACTCAAAGTACATGTTTACGCAACAATAACCTTGGAAAACACGCGGTATACAAATATGTAAGCAAAGGAAGTGAGCGAAAAATCAAGGCTATATTTTTAGATATTTTAAAAAGTTAGCTTCATAAATTTAGATACAGGTTAAATTTAGTTTTACCTTTGTTATGCTAGCGATAATTAGTGCACTCTGTATACATTATAATTTGATTTATTGTAAAAGAGAATGAGTTTTAAAAATTATATTAGAAAAGGACATCCATGATTTAATACTTCGACGTTATTTACGAAGGCCATTTTGTGTTTATTTACTGATAGTAAACTCTGTCACACCAACTATACAAAGCACGTTGCACTCTACATAGAGACATCACAAGACATCCGTGTATAGCGGTTATATTTTTATTCGCATTTTATATATCTTCTGAGATAATATCTTAATGGATAAAATCTAAAGATTTTCTCTTCAAAAGAAAAACCTTTTGGACTTTGGCGAAATTTCTAACTAAGCTAAATGTACAAATTCCTACCAACAACTTTGTACTAATTACCTACAAGAATGTTTTTTTTTTATTTAACTTTACTTCGAATTATAAGTAAATGACACGAGACATTTTGTATTTAGGTTATTTTAAAAAATTTTCATAAATATTTGTAAATACGTAGATTGGATCGGAGATAATTTTTAACCTTCTACTAGTCGTATGTACGTATTTTTAGTCGTAAATACATCTATAGTCGCGACTGACACTTTTTGGGCCAGAGAAAAACGTTCAATTCGCGTCACATTTCCGAAGATAGGCCGAGTGCCTTGAAGATTTCCGAAAACTAAACACGGACTTGGAAGCTTATAATAGAGTCGGCCAACAGCCAGGCTAATAAGAAAAATATAATATAAAAAACGTATGCATGTACACCCCTGACCAGCAGTGTCTCTTCTTTACTTACCGAATATGTTTCAAACATTTTCAAATGAAATTTTCTATATGTTCAGAAATGTCGTATATTTAATTAAGTTAACTGATTACAAATGTATTTATTACTCGAAGGTTGTGTTACTATCTGTATTAACATTGTTAGCATAAAATGTTTCCAACTAAATATTAAGTATCACTTAATTAAAATGAAAATTTAGTCTTCAGTAAATTCTATAATAAATACAATATAATGAGTCATACAATTTTATTCCAGCGTTCATATAAAAGGCGAAAGAATTATGCGTATTGAAGGGAAACCTGGAGGAAGGATTGCGAACAGCCTCTACTAAGGGGGTTTGGCGCCCTCTAGGTACCCCAAACATACACACTACTGACAACACTCCCTTCACTACTACACACGGTTTACACTACACACACAATATTTACAACACAATATCTCTTTATTTTGAGACTTGCACCTTTTCTTATGGATTTGCGACGGGTCAGAACCGTTGCATGAAGGGAGTGCTGAAAAGACCAGAGCTTGACCAACTCTCGTCTGGGACGCTGCTGTGAGCTTGCTCTGCCGAAAACGTAAGCGCGGCTGCTGGTCCGCTAGCTACTTCTGTCCTTGGTAAGGGAGTGTCCGCGGTGCACAGGTGTGGGAGGCTGTGGACAGTATTACGAGTTCTCGGCTCATGTCCATCCAGTCAAGCTTAAGAGGAAACTATGGTCCCCAGGGTACTGGGGATTGGACATGATCTTTATGTGATCCATGGGTGTATCCGTTCTCATAGTCTCACTCGTAACGCCTGACACGATGGTTGACTTCAAAACACTTCATGGATAAATCAAAAACGTCTAGTAGGCTTGAGGGAAAGAGGCGTTGTCCGGCTTCCCCGAACGCGTCTAGTGAAATAGATGATGCTACAGACATGGTAGCAAATGGTTCTCACGTAGCACGAGTATTTTTAATTATTAAATCCTCAGAAGATGGTAAATATTATTGAAGGTGTCACCATTTTTTATTAATAAGGCAATTACTGGGTATGTAGCCAACCCTGTGGCTACCATCAGGAAGTTCAGAAATGGAACACTGGAAGTGTAGAACTCTAATGTAAGAGTGTACATCATTGCTAGAGATGACTTCTTTCTTTGACTAGGTCAAAGTTTCTGTGGTTTCCCACAGGACTCTGAACTATTCAAAGAGGGTCATCACATGTAGGTGCCTTTTACAAGTCTCTGAAATTGAAATAAAAACTGAATTGTCATTCGAGAGCGCAACTGACGTTGCTCGGTTAATGGAAACTGATAAGGGGGAGAAGGTTGCAACATCTTTATATTCTTACAATCGGGGAACCATCTATCCCAGAGTATATCTACGCGGGCTACCTAAATGACAACGATTCGGACACGAGCTCCTAGTGCACAAAGTCAGGTATGCCGTCAGTGTGGAAAGGAAATAACACCGAGAAAGATTACAAAAATGGCCTTTTTTTGCTCCTTTAGCTATATCCGATCAATCTGGATAAATATTAAGAGAGTGTGATCTAATTATAAGGGATTGAATAAACCAATGAACTACATTTTTCGTTCAAGTTGTCACCGCTGTGGGCCATATCTAAAAAAATTTTGTTTTTCGTTTAAGTATTTTAATTTTAAGTATGAGTATGTCAACTAGTATGTACGATATTTGGGCATCATTAAATTGCCGTAGCGCTAACGGCAAGCTTGGGAATTAGAGGAATTACGTAACAGCTTCTCAAACAAGTTTAAATTTCAAAGAGTGAGTGGAGGCTCTGTGACATAAACAAAAGAAGTGTTTCTCATGATGCTGCCGCTTCCTCAGTTCTCTAAAAGAGAAAGTATCTCATAACCCAAACGTATCTTACAGCCTTAGATCAAACGCAACAAAAAACGATAAGCAATCAGTTGTTCCAGCGTGAAATGTTTGGACATTTTAAATGTTTTCAGAAAATATTCGTACCTAAGATCTATTTATTACTTTGTTGCAGTAATTACAAATTAATTTTTCATTACAACACAAACGTGAAAATATTTTTGTTTAGGCCCATAGTTTAATTTGTATACCAATTCAAATCGTGCATGAAAAAAATAATTAGAGTTATCATATTGCTGTATGTCACGACATATAATAATCGTTTTCGATGTAAACTAATTCAAAATATTTGCATTCTCTGGCACTTTCATTTTGTTTGTTACTATTTTAAACCTATTTTCATTGGTCAAGGCAAATTTAGATGTACACAAATCTTACCTCTAATGTTTAAGGCGATTGTAAACAAATTAATAAAACAAGAAATTCGAATATAACTTTTGCATAGGAAATAAGTTTAGGGCCTATTGTTTTTGGGTAACAAAAATGTATGATAGTTATTTGTTATCTGGACGGCAATGATACTGCAATAAAAATTTTACTCCATAATGTCCTCTGAAACATTGGGAAAATAATAAAAATATCCGGAAATGCAGCGAAAAAAAATTTTTTTCTAAGTTTATACTACAAAAAAATAACCTTACTTTACAAACACAAAAGGTGAGGTTATTTTTAAAACTGTCATCTTTGTCGTACTACTTTAAAATATATCTCAAACGTATATCCTTTTAGTTAAGGTTTAGTTGGTAAAACAATCTTACTAAGTAAGTATTATTTGATTCCATCTTCACTTGAGCTACACTAGTTTTTAGCTAAAACACCTGAAGATATATTAGAATGTTACATTTGCCTATAACAGTAACTTTACTTTTTTTGGATTTTTTCTGTTACGGTCTGAGTTGATAAAGAGATACAACTCTCGAAACGGCCGCCCAATAATAAAAAAACGTTAGAGCTACTATAGACAAGTGTAACATTGTAATATATTTTCAAGTATTTTTTGTCATAGTAAGTTCTGTGGCCTCTATCTATCTTATAATGACACAGCATAGAGCATACATGGTTGTTAAACGGACTTTGTACAACAGTCAGTATTTTAATTTTTTGTGTTCCTGAATTGTTACCGTTCAATATTGTTTGTTTTATATCCCCTTGAACACAATGCGTGTGATTCATATAAAAAACAATGAGAGGAAACCTTGAGTTTATCAAATATGCATGTATTTGTACATCGTAAAATGATATTTTTTATTGCAATATCAATGCCAACTAAAATATTATCTAAAAACAATATTCTTTCGGAGTTGTCTTTGTTTGATACTCCACATTGCGTAAAATATATATATATATACGCGCGAGAGTAGGTATATGTATACGTTCACGCATGCGTATAGTGCGGACGACGAAACCGTGAACCTGGCTTTGCGAGATTTCTCGTGTACTACCACTTATTAAAACATGTTACATATTCAGAATGTTCTATACGTCATGTCTACACATATCTCAAAATTGTTTGTTATTTCATACCGAAGCTAATGTATCATCGAATTTTTCTAATATAGACCTTTCCATGCGAGTTAGTGTTTGATAGTATTTATAATGTTTCTAGAAAAGTATTTATACTGACCCTCCCGTCTAGGCTACTGCGATCTCTCAAGGTCAACTGCACGGTTACGTGGTCCGCGCCTACATAGTGGATTTGTGATATAATCAGAAGTGTGTGATTTGCAGGGCCGTAGTCAGGGCGGTTTTCTCGGATATTTTTTCCGGGGCCCGGCCCTAGATGATTTTTTAGGGGGCTCGCGCATGCGCCTTCAAACACTGACTTGAGTTTAGGTTGTATTAAATTTTGTGCTTTATTATTATTGTTCACTTATTCACACTTTACCTACAATATCCATGCAAAAAATAGTATTAACAAATCCGGGAATCACGAAAGAGGGGCCCGAACGAGTTATTTTGTCCGGGGCCCGGCAAAGCTGGCTACGGCCCTGGTGATTTGTAATAATTAACAGTTACATGCCTTTTAGAACAATATTGTCGATATTTCCTTGTTATATGTCAAAAGTTTTTGTATACAGTAAGAATGGTATCAGTCTTAACCTTCTTAAATAGATCGAATTAACCTAGAATAGATTCCAAATTAATAAAGAACCCAATCACCGGTGGATTTCTGATGTCAATATCCTATTAGTTTGGGTTTCATCTGTCACATGACTTTACAGTGTAATATGATGCGCACACGTGCAATTTTAACTGCCTATGCACAAATCTACATTTCTTTCAAAAATTCAAGCTTGGAGTATTTAGTTTAACCTTGGAACGGGTGAAAGAACGACCTATTATTCTGTTTTACAGAAGAATTGAAGAAAAATCTTGATAAACATGAAGTTTGAGGAGATATTTTTGCAGTCAGAGGGAGTTGTCTTCATTTTATAAACGCCCTAAGGTTTTAGTAATATTTAATCTTCTCGGGGACAAAACGTAGTATTTTATTTGTTAAATATTAATTGTATCGTAAAAAAACACGTATCTTTAACATGGGTAAAAATCTGGACGGACCTTAGATAACGCTTGTTTTTTTACTTATGTGAAACATTGAAAACATTTACCATTACGAAAAGAGTACATTGTACAGTATTACAAAAAATGTCACAGGAATAAAACCAATGAAATGCAGAACTCTCTTCAAGGCTGTTTCCCTCACTGAGCCAGACCTGCACGTCTTTAGAAATAAACGTATGCATTTTTATTTCTGTATACAAAAGAAAAATACTGCTATCAGAAAGATTTACAACTGTAGTTTTATACACAAATGTTTAAGGAATTGATTTATAAACATGTAACTCACAGGTGATCAGCTGCCTCTAGTTATCAATTATAATTATGAATCTTAAGAGGCGACTGTGTGACCTCTTTAAAACTCTTGAATTCCCCGGCAGTCCAGGTGACGCCCAGTTCTAGGGTTAGAGAAGCTTTTAGAACAGATTCTGTAAATAGATGCGGCTTGTCTTAGTTTCTGTGTAGAAACTTTCGTTTTAAAACAAAATAAAATATATTTCGGGGATAGAAACTGTCGCGTATGGTTTTAGTATTTAGAAACAATTTTTATAGCGACACAGAGTTATTTTTCTACGTAGACTATTAAAGATATGTAGACCATCATCTCGTCCACGAGTATATATATTGGCGTGTATAAGACATTAAGTTGTTATCCCTTTGTGTTTCCGTTAGAAATGAGGTGGAATCAGTTGCTGGCGGAAACAGTCGTGCACAATAAACGTGTTTCCTGAAAGCAATCGTTTCTTCAAAGTTCATCACTTAGCACAATCGAGTTTACAAAACCGTCATTCCATTCCTCTATAAGAAAGTCTTGTGGATTTCTTAATTAAGTATCTTGGTGAAAGCACTGCCTACAGTATTTAGCTCTAGTTATTTAATAACCTACCATATAGTATCGCAGTTTAGTGATTTATCAATGAATTAAATTTCCTGCTTTTTATTTTGAAGCTAATTGAAACCAAGCATATACATATATATATATATATATATATATATATATATATATATATATATATATATATATATATATATATATATATATAGAGAGAGAGAGAGAGAGAGAGAATTTAAATTTTTTTTGTCTTATTTAAATTTCTAAACTGTGTTTTTTCCAGTATGAAATTTCTGAGTGAGAATTCCCTAGTATAAAGAACTATATACCTCGGCGACTAAAAGATCTTTAACTTCAAGCGTCATGTTTTACATTCTAATATTTCTGCCAGAGTAGACAGCTATACAATTAAACCTACCGGGCGTGAAACTGACTTGCAAAGGAAATTCAGCACGCGGCAGTACACACATTTTAAAAATTTCGAAATGTAAATGAACGTATTGGACATATTTTAAGATATTAAGCTCATGTACTACATTTGTTAATATTTATTAACATAAACTAATGTTTATCTTTTAATATTATTACAATTTTTAAAGCAGATAGATTTTTACTTTTGATTTTTATTCGCAAGTGATTTGCATTTTTATTCTGTACCTAAAGCTGCAAACTAAAACTGTAATTAACTTAAAATTATAGTCAAAGTTGTACAAAGTATTAATTGTAATGACAATTTTACAAAAGGATTGCTAACCCATTTGTTTGTTATTTGTGCCTAAAATATTTTGGCTAGTACGAAAGAGTTGTGAAACCATTGGGATAATGTTGGTAGTTGATAGCACCTTTAACACCTTAGTCATAATTTATCAAAGCTCTAAGAGTAGCGTAATTATTCCTATAACTTTTTAATTGTATTTATCATTGATAAAATTTCCAATTATCAAGTAATTACTTTCGAGATCCTACAGAGTTCAGGAATCACTAATAGAGAAAGTAAGGAGAAGGTTTTTAAATCGAAGGGAGTGTGAATCACACCTATTTGCAGCATTTATTGCAACACGGTTCTAGTAGACGCGTCTCTTCTCCCTGGTATACTCAAGGTAAACAATTATGCCCACTACCAGGGGATTATTAGGGTCTATATTTCCAGCTAGCTTCCCTCGCCCTTCGTATTAACAGAGGCTGTACCATAAGTGGCACGAAAAATGCGACAGCGAAATATGCGTACATGAGGAAACAATAGCAATTGACAAGGGTAGGTGGTAAATTTGATTAACGAAAAACGCGTACAAACCAAACTTCAGTTGTTACTCCAGGTCATCTACGTCTATACTATTTGCTAATAACGTTCAAGGTTTTGGATTTTCTGTGTCAAAATGGCTCAAAAAAGAGTTTTCCACTTTGCCTTTAACTGTCGTGGTGATTAGTTTGATTAATCTTCACCTAAGTGTGTTTTGTGTTAAGTAAATTTGGAGGTGACTTCTACTACTAAGGGGAAGCCAATAGAGCATTATCTCGGCTATGCATGTCGAAAGCCAAGAGAAAACAAAAAGGTCTTAGTTTAATGGCAATTAGGTTTAATAGATAAGTTTTAAAGGAATTGAGCTACATCTATGTTTAGGTCACAGGTAAACTCATTTATAAGTAAGTCAATTGTTTTAAAAGATCCGTGCCCGCCTAATAGTGGTACGAATTTTTCGTCTGTCACAATGTTTTGATATCATAGCTTACCCTCAGCATCAGTCAAAACTTGATCCTGTACGCATATTTCGCAAGATTCCTGGTGTACTTATATTTCGTTGTATGCATCTTTCTTGAATTTTCAACAGCTAGACATTTTTTTATTATCTCGATAAGATACTGGGACCAAAATTAATTACTATTTTATTTCGTGTCGCGGGCTAAATCCTTACTTCAAGTATGCAACCCTGCGCACGAGATGAAATGACCATCCCGTGTGCGTGTGTGTGCATGTGCACGAGCGTGTGCTCTTTATTTATATATTTTTAATATTTGACGTTTTAAATTTTTATTGTGTTCAGATTTTGGCTTCGTTGAATTCAGTCAGTGTTGTAAGGGGCCAGTTCGGGTTTTGCATCGTTAATTGTACAACACATGTTTTTGCCAGATGGCTAATGCGTCATCGTCTGCTTCTGTTGTGCTCAGTCGTTGTTGGAGGGATCCAGTGTTGCCGAGTTTACTATGCATTTGGAAAAAGATTGCCTATAAAAGTCAGGGATAACTAAATTTATATTTTTGTTTGAATTGTCAAGCAATATGCAAAAATAAAAAACAGTGCAAATTATGAAACTATAAGATCCAGATTGAGATATCAACTTGTATTTTAATTACAAATGCTCAGGTACAGGCTATTTTCAGTTGGTACTGGGACTAAAAATTCCAAGATAATATAACCCAAGCTTTAATATTAGTCTTTTTTTTAGAGACTTTTTTTACTTTTAATTCGGACTGCACGTTTTTCAATTCTTTCTATTAATTCACCCTCTCCTTTATCTTTCTTGTACACATTTTCAATCTTTAATAAAATACTTATTTATCCACTAGGTTCAAATAATTTTTTTCAAGCTTGTACTAGATGACACTCGATGCTGATAAGATTTTGTTAAATATTATTTCGTTAATTAAATTTAATGAATTAATTTTACTTGCATATAGAAGAAAAACTTTTCGCAAATTAGCCAAGATATCCAATATAGTTATTTCGTAACATTTTACTTTAAATAAGTAATAACATATGATTTCATAAAGCAGCTGATTTTATGTTAGAAGTTATGTGGCAGAACAGCTGTTTTACGCATAGGTTATGTTACTTTATTTATATTAATTGTAATAATTTATCGAAAGTAACTAAAATAAAATCTTCTTTGTTGACTTGAGGATGAATTGACTAAAATCATTTTGTTTATATTACTTGTTTAGTGGTTCAATAACCTGAGTATGAATCAGTATAAATGTGGAGTATATAGAGGTCGGGTTATTAGGCTTGTAATTTTTTTCCTCTAATATCTTTCAATCAGAGGGTCTGGTACATTTTTTAAGATGTTTTAAAAAGTATATTTCTTTAGAAAATAATAAAACATTGTTTTGATAACTGTATTGGGACCATTTCCTATCTTATATACTTAATTTTTGTCTCTCAAATGCATTATTTAAAAGTTTATCTGTGCCCTACAATTAGAATAATTGATTTATTATGTTCCGCAGTCTGCATCTGTTTGATAAAACAAGCATTTAAAGCAGCCGTTTCAGCTATTATATACAGCAAAGCCGCCATTTTCCTGACACAGGCCGTGACAAAGTAATTGTCGGTGACCACAACTCACGGCGATATTATTCATAGTAATGAAATTAAAGTGGCGTTGCATTTCATTACCGGACACTTTTGTGTTTAATTCGTGTTTTGTAAAACCGCATTTATTTTAATGAAGGTATTTATTTGGATACATATTGAGATAATGCTACTAGTTTTATACGATCATTTGTTCAAAACAGTAGCTGACGTGTGCAATCTCACTTTAATTCAACTGTTTTCATTACTGTGTCTGGGCACCGTACACAAGTTCCTTATCGACACTACTAAGTTAATACGTATACGTCATGTAAAACCGGGCAAATGCATTTTTTTTTCACAATGCCAGCAATATTTTTTCAGTAATTTGTCCCCATATATTAGTAATATAAAGTTGACTTTTGCATTTGATTTTTATTTATTGTTCTTTAAATGCTAGAAATTAGAGAGTTTCAATTTGATACAATGCTTTTTAAATTTGTTACCATGTCTGTATGGTAAGATACTATAGGCCTACTATTTGAAGTTATAATTTTACCTTTGATTGACGGAAAATTATTTTCTCTTGTTTCTTGAGTTATAGGATGTAACTGTGAAGAAAAGGAACTTTTTGCTTTGTGTTAACATTAAAAAATGCAGTAAAAGATACAGTGAAGGTATCAGAAGTGCAAATTGTAGGCGGAAACATTCAGGGTGTTACGGATTTTACTAATAGATTTATTGTAATCATGATTTACTAAAATTTATTTCTGGAATAACCAGGCATGTGCATGAAGGAACACAGTAGTTTCCTTTGTAGTTTTAAGGCGACGGTCAATACGACTACTATCGCCTACAAAGGAGAAGGATTGCGAATGTTGAGACAAAAGCCCCTGGTAGAGGATATAGCTGTATATGGCATCATGTGTTCGGGGCTGCATACTTACTCTCTACCGGAATCACAGAAGTGCTGGTGCTTTCATCTCTTCGTTCAAGTAAAACAACGAATGGTATAGTGCAGACTCCGTAACAATGTACTTGGCCTTGCGTGTATTACCACTTCTGAAAACATGTTACATATTGAGAATGTTCCCGATACATCAACATCTTCTGCATCCTATATGTCTACACATATTTCAAGAATTTTGCTACTTCATAACTACGTTAGGTTATCTAATATCGACAGTTTCGTACAAATCAGTGTTTTACAGTCCTTATCATGTTTGTAGGAAAGTATTTATTCTGACCCTTTACCTCCTGTCTCGCCTACTGGGATCTCTCAAGGCCACTCAAGTGCACGGTTACATGTCCCGCGCTATACATGCTATTAGATAGTATTAAAAAACGAATTGGTAGTTCTAATATCTTGGGACTGGAAATATAGGAGGGAATTAAGGAGAGGCAAGGCCGCCTACCTGCAGTAGAAAAGCTCTCAGTCGTGATCTACCCGCACCAAGAGGAACGTATTCAAAATATCAAACTGCCTGTTTTGCAAAACTTCTTATAGTAATTTCATTTCTTAGTTTACTTTCAGTCGTCGGTCAGTTTGAGTAAAAATGCTGAAGCGAAAGAATGGCGTGATGGAAAGATGTATTTATTTCGGTACTCAGGTTTGATCTTTATCGAGGTTTGTAGACCAGCGTGGACGCTAGTTGGAGTCTTGTCCCAGAGGCTGGTCGGTTACCAGTACAGGCCCTACAGTAAGGCCTTAGCCTTCGGGCTCTTAAAAACTGGTAGCTCGACATCGTGGGATCAAACCCCACCGTGTTCGGACCTAGCCACCCGAGTGGGGGAGGGACTAATTTTAAAGTCTGATTCGCGAACGCAGATGTTACACTTGCTAGTTATTAAAATATCCACAATGCGCTCTTTGGCAGAAGAATAATGGGGGTTTTTCATCTAGATGCTTTCTGTCTGCATTTTACGGTACTTGCGTATTATATGGAGGCCACTAATATAGGTACGTAGTAATGTTTTATATAACTACTACCAAATTTATCCTGACTGGATTCTTCATAGGTAAATAAATTCAAACTATTGAACCACTGAAAATAACTGCGGGAAACAAGCTAAAGTTAGGTTATGTTCGGATTATTTATTTACATTTTACTTGGGACTACGTTTTTGGGCGCGCAGTAGAAACAATGCACTGCATTACGTCTAGACATGAATATAACTATGAAGTATCCAGTTAGGATGGATTAGGTAGTAATTTTATACAACATTTCTACTAACCTATATTAGTGGACGGTGATTTCGTTACAGAGTTTATAGATTTCTATAAGGGTAGTCCATATTCATGGATCACGATTAATGTCACACTGTTGCACTGAGTATTCCAGCTTAACATTAAACTTCATTGCAAATAAGTCCGATCATTCAAATGGTTTAGGAAATCCAGATTCTTCCGTTGAATTTGCGTGCGTGTATGCATTATTTCAATATTCACCTTGTTTTCTGCCTTTCAAGGTCATCATGCCTCATCCGCGATACTCCGTATGCAAAGTATTCTTTATTTGTTATATTTACAAGTAGGGATGGGCCGATTCCGATTCTCGATTCCAGGAATCGTCGATTCTAGGTGGTATCGAGGAATCGTCGATACTCGATTCTTCATTCATAAAAGTGTCGATTCCGATTCCTATTTTGTTAACTATTAAAATATGCGTGTGGAGTAATTTATTACCAAACAAAATTTATTATATTTGTGTGGAAAAATAATTAATTACCAACTATGTCTTATTTATGTATTAGTTGATTTGAATGAATTAAATGATTAAAGTAAACGAAAATATTATTATTTATGAAGCAACAGCAATCAAGATCGTAACCATTTCTGGTCGTTTGACATCGCTCGTCTCTCTCTCTCACTAGAGTGGGTTCGATACTCTCTTTTGCTCTCTCTCTCTCACCCACGAGTCTTACTGCCACTGATTTATAGATGTCAGAACAAAACACAAAAAAGTACAGTAAAAACTCGATTAACCGTCACCGTCGAAACCGTGGCCATGACGGTTGAGCGAATAGACGGATAACAGAAACACTGTATTATTCCTCCGAAACTTAACCTTAATAAATTATATTATAGACGGATATCACTCTCACGGTTAAAGGTTTTGTGTAGCCTATTACATTAAAACGGAACTTTTAAAAGGTTTTGCCATATGACCAAGATGTTAACTAAATTAATTATTAGAGAACTAGCATGTAAGCTAATATAACTTGAAAGAATCGAGAATCGAGTAAAGAATCGAGAATCGAAAGGAAAATTTTAGAATCGGAATCGGAATCGAAAATTTTAGGAATCGGCCCATCCCTATTTACAAGTATATTCAAGAAGCACTGGAACTGTACGACACAGCGTAATGTAACCGTCTGTATGCATTATGTCAATATTCACCTCGTTTTCTGCCTTTCAAGGTCATATTGCTTCATCCGCGATACTTCGTTTGCAAAGTATTCTTTTATTTGTTATATTTACAAGTATATTCAAGAAGCACTGGAACTGTAGCCTACGACACAGGTAAATGTAACAGTATGAACGTGGAACGAAATGACGGTGTAAAAGGCGCTTAATTATGTACGCTAATGAAAACAATGTCAGTTACTTGAAATAAATATCCATTGCAGTGGTTGCATGTGTAACGCCAGGATCCTACATGTAACGTGCGTGTAGATGTTGCAATGCGATAATCTTATGTCATGCGATAAATAATCTTTGGCATTTGGCGTTGACAAAGAATTACTTGATTTTACGAGTTATATTGTAATGTCATTTAACATTACCGATACACGAGCTTTTATCTTGGCTTATAATTTCGTTTTTCAATTCCTTCTATTATCTCGCACTCTCCTGATATATAGCTTTTATATATTTTCAATCGTTAATAAAATACGTTTTTATTAATCGAATCAAGTTTAAATACATATATTGTACCAGTGATAATACTGTTTCCCACATATTTATTCAATAAATAAATTATAAAAATTTGGGGGTTCCAAGTAGGAATCATGTTCGAAGTCTAGCTATTTGGCAATGAGCCAACTTTCCCATAGCTAGAAATGTTTTTTTTTTGCTATATATACGTATATAGAAATGTATTTTGCAAAGATATATATGATTTTGTCTTCAGCTACCATCTGGTTATTGTTGAAACCTTCATTGAACAACGTTAAATTGTTGCCGTGGTTACTACACAATATCATAAATAATGCTCTAGGATTAAAAATGAATAAAAAGAATAAAATACACAAACTGGATTAACGGTATCGAACCTTGCTTCACGAACGGACATTGCGAAAGGAAAGCAAAAATATATATAGTAACAAACAAACTTAATAGTCCAACACCACGCACAGGAAGAAAAATGGAAAATTGCAAAGAAATTCGCTTTCTATTTTGCCACTTAATATTGATATTCTGTCATAGGTATTTACTCGTTAAGGTCTATATTAATAGTAATTATAAAATAAAAAGAAACTAAAATATAATTTGCCTTTGTTGACTCAAGTGGAACTGACTTATTTTTGTATAATTCTTAATTAAAATTTACTCATATAAATTATTTGTTACGTGTATTATATTAAATACATATTATATTCGATTTTAACACATTTATTGGTCGTTTACTGAATGAAATTTTAATCAACCAAAACCGTGAGTATCACAATATATACTTTTGGATTTAAAAAATACATTAACATCCAGACTCGTGCGTTTAACATGGCTATTTATAAATACATCGAAAATAACCAATGTCAGTCGGTTTACTATTAATATTATATATGTATTTTGGCAGCAGTGCTGGAGCAAAACTGTAATTTTATAAAATCCTGTAGATACATAGCGTGAAAGTCGGTAGACTAAGTGAATGATTATTCTAAAGTTGCAGCCTGCGCGAGAGAAAGTAATGCGATTTATCTACTTTCAGCGTTGGGCTACTTTGCATCCACATTTGATTGCAGCAACGGGTTTAGTCTTTTGTTCTGTCGGCCGTTTAATTGAATTCACAACCTGTGCAAGGCATCGGCATTGTAGAGGAATTTGTTCAGTAATTGAATGTTTTACCGTTTATCGATTGTTGTACTTGGGGACTTAAAATATCTGTCATTAAAATTTTAAAAATTATGTCAGTAAACCGAGTAAAACTTTAAATTTAGCACATACATTTTGAAATTTCTTGTTTGAATTTAGTAATCAGTTTTCAAACAAAAATGTTAAACTATACGAAATAAACGAGACCCATTCTTCAACAATTTTTTGTTAGTATGATAATATCTTGATTACTTAGTACCCAAATGTACTAACCAAATCCTTCAGAAATTAAATTTACATACATAAATTAGATAATCTCAAAACACAATAGCGGTTAATTGATTTCTGACAATATGTATGGAATCAGAAATCATTTGCAATAAATAAGTTGTTGTAACCTTTACAAGTATCTAATAACCTTTATGATATTGTTTCATGTTCACTAGTATAGAGTTTTTCATGTGTATGCTCTTCTTATGGCCACGCCTTACTTCATCTCTGTTAGTACCAGTTGTGATTTAATCTTTTACTTTGCGTGGAATATACCATTGCAAATAATACAAAAATAACATAAAAAATTTTCTGTAAAGAAAACCGGCGCTTTTGAATTTTTAAAGAATTTTACAAAATATTTTAGAAATTTGAAGAATTTTAAAAATTGCAACACCTAGGCGAATATCACTGCTGTTGCATTGTTTGGAGGAAACGTCAGATTGAGTATTAAAGAGTTGACTGTGTTTTTTGAAACGATTTAATTTAAACAGACTTGAAAAATTGAAGCTCATTTAGCTCTGTCATCGGCATATGTGCCCTTCGTTTTGTTTGGAATACATCAGAAGTTTTAATGAAGTCATACAATTTATGAAATGATAAATGGTTTTTCTGGCTGTACTGCCCTTTTTTTTATAAATAATAGTAAAATAGAGAAGGATGCACTGGTGACCCTCATGTTATTTTTGCAGCATGATCATTCAGTTTCATTTCATGATTCAGTTGTGTATTATACAAAATCTGTCTATTATTTTCATTCTCTCTTAAGTAGATTTTGTAGCCGTTACAGAACTAAGGCTATTAGGCCAGACTTAAGTATAATCACATTCACGAAGCTTTAACTATGCATTATTAGTTTACCAAATAAAACATCAATTTTAAAAATATCTTCACGCAATTGGAAACTGAAAATTGTAAAATTTATCAGACGTTTTAATGACGAAACTAAACAAGAACGACCGAGACAAAGGCTGGAAGGTCAAAGAGCATAGGTTGCTAAGGCGGTGACTCAGTCGTTATTGCAGCTAGGCGGAACAATGGACGATGAGGGCAGTTGCTATGGCAACCTGATGAAACATGGTTCAGGAATTTCGTCTAATGTTTGACCTAGAAAGTATTTTATAACTCGTGGAATACATAACAATACCTGGCGAGCTCAAATTCTAACATTTCAGTTAAACACCACAAAAGGTGTATGTTTTTTATTTTAATGTTTTTGTTGTATTATAATGGCGAACAACATATAAAAGTGAGTGGAATATAAAACAAAAAAATAAGTGAAATAAAAGATAAAAATTTGAAGTAATAAGAACTATTAATTCATGCTCTCAATAATCTAGTGGTGGCGCTTGAACGAATTTGTCAATGAAGATGGCAAGCGACATGTCTCAAGTCCAGGTTAGTTGCTATGGCGGCCAACCTCGCTAATGCCAGAATTATAGTGTTGCACTGCATTGATACACGTTATTTCCTACAGCTAATTTGTCTTCTTATTTTAAAACGTATATACATGCATATGTAATCACTATATAAACATTTTTGTTTCAATTTAAGAATGTAATAAAAAAAATATACAATTAGTTAAGCTCTTGTTAAAATAAAATTATTGCTTAGATAAACTTTATCACGTGAAGATACTCGTGGTTAACAAATATAATGAAGTTTGTTGTAAAGTGTGCTTTAGGTTTTATCTTAACATGAATAACAACGCTGTATGCAGTTTGTGGTTGTAGAAAGTAGGCTTGCTGTTTGTGTCAGGCTACCCAGGTACGGAGATTCAATAATGTTGATTGGCTTTAATTTGTAGTGCTTTTAATAATCAACGTGTTCATCAATCAACTGTCTTCAGTAATATAGATTCGCTTAGCATGTCGTCATTTTCCTTCATGGCGGGTTGCACCTTAATATCTTCTTTAAAACATGGATAAGCTTTACTTGAATTTCTTGCTATTTGGTTTCAGGCTGTCTTTTGCGCGAAATTCCTCCTCCCAATTTTGCGCCACATTTAATAGTAAAATGTCACTTTGATTTTATTCAATTCCTTCTATTAGCTCACACTCTCTTGATATATATCTTGTACAAATTTTCAATCGTAAATAAAATACTTTTTTATTCATCCGATCTAGTTCAAATACATTTTTTTTAAACCTATAGTGGATGAAATTTGATATTGAAGTTTTGTTTTCAAATATTTATTCAATAATTTAACTACAAAAATTTGGAGGGGTCCAAGTCGGATTCGTACTGAGTATCTTCATGTTCGAAATATAGCGCTTTGGCACTGAGCCAACTTTCCCATTGCAAGAAATGTACGTCTAAAGAAGTAGGCTATATGAATTTTTCTTTACTCCCATCTGGTTGTCGTCGAAACCTTTTTAGCACAACCTTAAATTGTTGCCATGGTTACCACCGAATATCATAAATAATGCTCTGACTGTTACTCTGACATAAATAAATATAGACTCTAGACTAGTGATATTCGATCTCGTGTATTCTAAGCAGACGAAGGACACACATCATTTGGTTCTACGTTGTTTTTCTTTTTCGCAAACATCCTTTAAATTCCATCGAATATCATAAATAATGCTCTAGGATTAAAAATGGAAGAAAAGAATAAATTATAAAAACAAACTGGATTAACGGTATTGAACCTTGATTCACAAACGGTCAATGTGAATGGAAAGCGAAAAGAAACTACAACACAATGCAAAGGACGAAAAAAATGTATAAGTAGTAACAAACGACAATAATAGTCCAAGACCATGTATGGAAAGGAAAATTGCATGGGAATTCGCCTTTTATTTTGTCACTATATTGTCATTCTGACATATGTATGTACATATTTTCATTAATTATAAATTTAAAATGAAAAGAAACTCAAATAAATTTTTTTAAATGAATTTATATAGAAATCTATAAAACGACGATAATGTAAAACGTTCAAAAAAAATTGAAATTTCAAGAGACCTCTTTTAGCTTAAATCTAAATAATTTTAAAATGGCCACTTTGTTTTCATTTCAGAGCCTCTTGACTCTAGACTAGTCATATTTGATTTCGTGTATTTTAAGCAGACGAAGGCTGTTTTTCTTTTTCGCAAAACATCGTTTAAATTCCCAAGCATTAGCAAAACATTGTTTTTACAACTAAAACCTTTTTGAGGTAAAGTTAATAAAAGTGTTTACTTCAAGTAAGGAGCCTATCTTATCAGCACCAATAAACTGTCACACTAAGTGACGTGGACTTGGTTGAAACCTGAGGCGGCTTTACACTACTGATTACTTGAAGGGCGTGCAAAATAATAATTCTATATAACTCATGCATTACTGATAAGCCTAAAAGTTCGGCTTTACATAAAGTGAAATTTTAACGGAAAATTAGTCTTGGCCTACTTAATAAAATTTTTGTTGTGATACATGAAAAAAATCCCCAAATATTTTGTACAGTTTTTAAGATATGACATATTTTCGGATTGTAGTGAAGTGATCGTTGAGTGATTTGTAGTAAAACTTCTTATCACTTCTGTTGCAATTTCAAACTAATTACTATTTACAAATAGGGCAATTTTGTTTAGTTATCATTGTTAAACTTTGTAAAATTAAATTCTTTCCGTTCAGAGCGTATGCTTGGTTGTAATTCGGGTTTCCTTTGTTTTTGCTATGATAATAATTAGTTAGGGATGGGCCGATTCATAAAATTTTTAATTCCGATTTCGATTCAAAAATTTTTTTCCCTACTCTCGATTCTTGAGTCAATTCTCGGTTCTTTTAAGTTTTATATACCTACATGATATTCTCTAATAATGCATTTAGTTGACATTTTGATCATATGATGAAGCCTTTAAAAGTTTTTTTTTAATGTAATAAGCTGCACAAAACGTTTAACTTTCATTTCTAAGTTCGGCCGCACTCTGGATAAGGCGCGGCGCGGCAAGGCGAGACGTTTTTGCCTTGCCTTTTCGCGCCTTCCCTGATGGTTAGTAGCAGCATACGGCGTGGCAAGGTAAAGCAAGGCATCCCCAGTTCCAGTTTTGCTCCTTTTAGTCTCTCACACTGCCCAACGAATTTCGTTTGCATTTCATCTACTTCCCTATAATTTAATTTATTTCTGGGCAAATGTTTTGAGAGATATTCTCAGTAATTGAAATACTCATGTCTGGTCTTATCTGATGGCGCCTAAACTAGGTGACAGTGCAGACGATCTTTGTTATTACTGTGAGGAGTTACAGAAGGTGACGAATTAAAGAGGCTCCACTGTATTTTTATTAGCGACGGGACATGAATAAACACGATATTAGTGTGCATTCCAGACATAAAACTTTATTAGAACCTATCTTCAAAGAGCCAGAAGTTCAAACAGTATATCTTCTTTATTAAATTATTTTCTCTTTTATACTTTCCGATGATAGTTTGCTCTCCGATGATTGGTTTTACTCCTCGCGGGGAGGCAAAAAGTTTTGCAGTAGTTTAACACGGTTTTTACAAATCTTTCAAATTTATAGATAGCTATTACATTTTATAGATTTTTGTTAGTTATTTTTTTAAACAAAACCGCTTGGTAGCTGGAAACTCCCTTCTACGACTCCAAAAGACTTGTAAGAGTTGTTTCTAAACACATTACAAAGATAGACAATACTAGTTATATTGGGGGATGGTCTTGGAAATTACACATTAACGTGACTGAACCCATGGAAAAAAAGAGGTAAAATTAAAATTACAGGCAGTGGTTTTGTTAGTATGCGAATAGTGTGACTAACTTGTAAGAGTTGTTTCTAAACACATTACAAAGATAGACAATACTAGTTATATTGGGGGATGGTCTTGGAAATTACACATTAACGTGACTGAACCCATGGAAAAAAGAGGTAAAATTAAAATTACAGGCAGTGGTTTTGTTAGTATGCGAATAGTGTGACTAACTTGTAAAAGATGTTTCTAAACACATTACACAGATAGACAAAAGCTATACTAGTTATATTGGGGGATGGTCTTGGAAATTACACATTAACGTGACTGAACCCATGGAAAAAAGAGGTAAAATTAAAATTACAGGCAGTGGTTTTGTTAGTATGCGAATAGTGTGACTAACTTGTAAAAGTTGTTTCTAAACACATTACACAGATAGACAAAAGTTGTTTCTAAACATATTACAAAGATAGACAGAAGTTGTTTTTAAACACATTACACAGATAGACAAAAGTTATTTTAAACACATTACAAAGATAGACAAAAGTTGTTTTAAACACATTACAAAGATAGACAAAAGTTGTTTCTAAACATATTACAAAGATAGACAAAAGTTGTTTCTAAACATATTACAAAGATAGACAAAAGTTGTTTCTAAACATATTACAAAGATAGACAAAAGTTGTTTCTAAACATATTACAAAGATAGACAAAAGTTGTTTCTAAACATATTACAAAGATAGACAAAAGTTGTTTCTAAACATATTACAAAGATAGACAAAAGTTGTTTTTAAACACATTACACAGATAGACAAAAGTTGTTTTAAACACATTACAAAGATAGACAAAAGTTGTTTTAAACACATTACAAAGATAGACAAAAGTTGTTTCTAAACATATTACAAAGATAGACAGAAGTTGTTTTTAAACACATTACACAGATAGACAAAAGTTGTTTTAAACACATTACAAAGATAGACAAAAGTTGTTTTAAACACATTACAAAGATAGACAGAAGTTGTTTCTAAACATATTACAAAGATAGACAGAAGTTGTTTCTAAACACATTACACAGATAGACAAAAGTTGTTTCTAAACATATTACAAAGATAGACAGAAGTTGTTTTTAAACACATTACACAGATAGACAAAAGTTGTTTTAAACACATTACAAAGATAGACAAAAGTTGTTTCTAAACATATTACAAAGATAGACAGAAGTTGTTTTTAAACACATTACACAGATAGACAAAAGTTATTTTAAACACATTACAAAGATAGACAAAAGTTGTTTTAAACACATTACAAAGATAGACAAAAGTTGTTTCTAAACATATTACAAAGATAGACAAAAGTTGTTTCTAAACATATTACAAAGATAGACAAAAGTTGTTTCTAAACATATTACAAAGATAGACAAAAGTTGTTTCTAAACATATTACAAAGATAGACAAAAGTTGTTTCTAAACATATTACAAAGATAGACAAAAGTTGTTTCTAAACATATTACAAAGATAGACAAAAGTTGTTTTTAAACACATTACACAGATAGACAAAAGTTGTTTTAAACACATTACAAAGATAGACAAAAGTTGTTTTAAACACATTACAAAGATAGACAAAAGTTGTTTCTAAACATATTACAAAGATAGACAGAAGTTGTTTTTAAACACATTACACAGATAGACAAAAGTTGTTTTAAACACATTACAAAGATAGACAAAAGTTGTTTTAAACACATTACAAAGATAGACAGAAGTTGTTTCTAAACATATTACAAAGATAGACAGAAGTTGTTTCTAAACACATTACACAGATAGACAAAAGTTGTTTCTAAACATATTACAAAGATAGACAGAAGTTGTTTTTAAACACATTACACAGATAGACAAAAGTTGTTTTAAACACATTACAAAGATAGACAAAAGTTGTTTCTAAACATATTACAAAGATAGACAGAAGTTGTTTCTAAACACATTACACAGATAGACAAAAGTTGTTTCTAAACAAATTACAAAGATATACAAAACAATTATCCCTTTCACCTATATATATATAAGGAGATTGGGAGATAATAAAAGGAATTGAAAAAATAGGCCTATCAAGGTAAGGTAAGCCACCCCTCTACACGTCATGATATACCTCATCCTATTTCCAGTGTCCGAGTCCCACTTAATTTCATATATTTCCAACAAAATAAAAATTACTTCCAACAAATTGACGCATGCCGTATTAGCAGCTTTCATCGCATTACTAATTGCCGCAGATAATATTGTGAGTATAGCCTATCTAGAAATAATACATTTATTTTTTCTAAAGGCTAATTAAAATTGGCAAAATTACTTGGTATAAATTTAAAAAGATTTTGCTAAATAAAATTTAAACGTAATTAAATTTAAAGCATTATTAAATCAATTCAAATTGTTTCCTAAAATTTCTTGTATCTTTGTGGACGTGTGGCTTATCAGCAAAGTTTAATGGTTAAGGTGCGCGCACTTGTGCGGAAGAGTACGTGCGTGAATGCATGCGTTCTTTATATTTCTATAATGCATGTTTATAAAAATTTAAATTTTATATTTAAAATTTTGTTTTTTGTAAAGACAAAAGTTGAAATAAGTATTTAATCACAGCGAGCCCACATTAAAATTAACTTATTTTATAACCTGAAAATTATATATTACAAATTATGCTATTTCATAATCGTAATTGAGGTACATGTTCACTATTTTAAAACTGTTTTAATCAATTATGATCTAGAAGCATACTAGATTTGAGTTGGTTATGGCCAGCCTGCAGTCCACGACATTATTACCTGTCATTACCATTCATTGGTTTGAAACTCAAATAATAGTCGGTTACGTGTCAGTTGAACGATGTGCGAGAGGCAAATGGCCGATCAATCGAACGAAATGTCGATTGTAATTCTTCAATCATATTAACGATGTTTTTAGTTAGCCACTTAGTTACTTCCGTTATCGTATCGATAACATATCGTGGGTGATAACATTGTAATTGGATTCAAGCTACAGTAGTTGAGAGTTTGTCTGCAGGTGGATATTTTAAAAACTTCAATTTGGTGTACAGGCAAAGGTAAAATTTTAAAGGCATTAGTGTTTAGTAACGACATAACCGTAACATTGGAATCCTTTACAGAGATTCGATCTGCGGTGATAATTGGATATTTATTTATTGTATAGAAAGGAAATATTTCAGATATTTTGTGGGAGAGATTGCATTTACAGTTTCTGCACGTAGGCGCGTAAAATATTTTTAGGCTGACTGATTTTCAGTAGTCACTTCCATCAAAAAACCGTAACAAATAAAATTTGTTTGTCTGGATTCTTTCTCATTGCTGAACCTCTGGACTCCTATATAGTTTACATTCGGGTTTCGTAATAAATTCAAAACATGATTAATAAGTATTTCAAATACATAGGATGTCGAAAAATTTTTGTTGTAAATTTACATACAAAATTTATCGACTCTCCGTTATTAATTAACGTAAATTCACAGAAAATATACTGAGACAAAACGTTTAAGATCGTACTAGGCTATCCTTTTTGGTTCGCACACGTTTTAACCCTTAGGTGATAATGTGTGGTAGTTAAGCATGCTACAATCTCGTGTGTTGCCCTAAACTGTGTGTGGGGCCTTAGCTGCAGAACGGTACTTGCAGCACAGTGTTAGCAAAGACTACCTCAAGCACAGCAGAGGTTTACGTAGGCCTGTGTTAGCGAGGACTACCTCAAGCACAGCAGAGGTTTACGTAGGCCTGTGTTAGCGAGGACTACCTCAAGCACAGCAAAGGTTTACGTAGGCCTGTGTTAGTGAGGACTACCTTAAGCACAGTAAAGGTTTACGTAGGCCTGTGTTGGCGAGACTACCTCAAGCACAGCAGAGATTACGTAGGCCTGTGTTAGCGAGAACTACTTCAAGCAGAGGAGAGGGATATGTAGGCCTGTGTTAGCGAGGACTACCTCAAGCACAGCAGAGGTTTACGTAGGCCTGTGTTAGTGAGGACTACCTTAAGCACAGTAAAGGTTTACGTAGGCCTGTGTTGGCGAGACTACCTCAAGCACAGCAGAGATTACGTAGGCCTGTGTTAGCGAGAACTACTTCAAGCAGAGGAGAGGGATATGTAGGCCTGTGTTAGCGAGGACTACCTCAAGCACAGCAGAGGTTTACGTAGGCCTGTGTTAGCGAGGGAGATATTTGTCATGTACTTTGTCCATACAATGAGGAATATGGTAAAAGCGCAAAAACTTCTTTTCAGTATATCTTGAAATGTTGATTGGATATAACAATCCCTTTTATTAATGTTTTTTTTAATAATCGTTTATAGGGAGCTCCTAGAATATAAAACCAACATCTAAAACATTCATATTTGTTTGTAATATATCGATTAGGTAGCATGTTTATTTTCATTTAAAAAGTCAAATCAGATTAAAAGTATTGTTGTTCTTCTGTCTTTTAAAAATTTTACTCTCAATGTCCTTTATAAGTTATCCGAATTAATCTGCTGAGAAAGTCATCAGATTTGTCTATACTAATGAAGTTAGAGATCACGATGTTTGTTTTAAAGAAAGTCTGGATTTTTATGTAAATATGGCCACAAAATTAATGGTGTGGAAATTATTTGTAGCAGAGAGTATTAACTATTGATAGCGTATCTAACAATCCGCATTTAGAAACTACTTTTGCATCCATAAGAATTTACCAATAATTTCAGTTGTAATAAATTCTTTTACAATTTATGTCTGGCTAGTGTTTAGAACTCATCCCTTCAATCCTTCGCCGACCCATTAGTAGAAGTCAATAAAGGATATGGTTCACGTGCTGAGTAAATGAACTGTATGTTTCCCGCCAGATTCACATAAAAGCATTATCATTGGGCAGTGCAAAATACCTGTAAAGGAGCTGGAACTACGTCACGGCACCAGGAAGTGAGGTTAAACTCTAGGCGAAAGGACTATTGTTACAAATCCTAGTTCTATAGGGTGTTGGTTTAAAAATGTAGACATTAAAATTTAAAGATCATTAATTATAATTGTACGTTATATTTGGATCGTTTCCCAACTGTAGTGATATGATTATTAATTTTAAAATACGAGGTAGAAAAGTATAAATTCGACTCCAAAATTTGTGATTTTGGGAAATGGAGACATTTTCAATACGAGAACTACATAAATAGTTGTCGCTCTCCAAACATTTTTAGGGTGGTTCACTCTGATGTAGAAGCGGGAAAGTCCAAGACATCCTATAGTGAAAGTTGTCTGGCTTCTTTCAACCATCTTTCTATTGCCCTCATCTGTCAAACCTACGAGTATTATTCCTTAGACCTTTTCATTGCTTCATTCATTCCTCAACGTTCTATGGGACGTACCTCTCCCTTTTCCCACCGAACTAGTTTGCAACGGGCAGGTTTGACAGGAAACAATCTCTTCAGCAAAGTCGAGTTGCAAATGATTGTTTAATCTTTTGTCGGATTTCTCCATTAGAATATTTAGAGATACACAAATAAAGAAACCTGGAACTGAATATCTAATTCTGTTTCGGGATCTTCGGTAGATTTTAAATTCTCGCGTCGGAGATAAATAACTTTAATGACAGACTCCGTTTTAAGAGGGGAATTCGCATAACTTGATTATTTATAGCATTCCGTGAATGGAAATTATTAATCAGTTTTTAATAATTTAGATTCTCCGTTTGCAAAAAATCTTTTATAGTAATAGGCATAAGGCATTGCAAACTGCTTTAGAACAATTTTTTAAAACAAGCTAGTCTTATAACAAAGGTAAGAGTCAAAATAGTGGACTCAAAATCTCACAAAAAATTAGTTTTTAATAAACACACAACAAACTAGTTTCGGCGACGAAGTCGCCTTCCTCAGTGCTTGGCTACTACTGAGCAAAAGTAGTAGCCAAGTACTGAGGAAGGCGACTTCGTCGCCGAAACTAGTTTGTTGTGTGTGTGTGTTTATTAAAAACTAATTTTTTGTGAGATTTTGAGTCCACTATTTTGACTCTTACCTTTGTAAATAGTTTTCACTAGCTAAGCGCTAAGTAACTAAATAAAGCTAGTCTTATGTTTAGCAACTCGAAACAACAAGCAAATGTAATATCCTCATGTACTTACAACGTTCATAGATTCTAAAAAGTTAAATGACGAAGGTACTTGAAAATAAATCGATTGTTTTAAATAGATCTTAAAGATTTAATCAAAGTTTTAAATGTCTTATAATTATATGATTGCTTTTTGTATAGCTCATATTATAATTTTATTGTATAGCACATACTATACAGTAACTATTCATAACATTATACACTAATATGTTGGTATGTCATGATTATCTTTTTTTAATAGGTCTGAATTTACCACAAACCTTTAGTCGGCGGTTACATTGAATCGGAAATGGTAAGAAAAAGTGGACGTGCGTATTCCTACGAATTCGTACAAAATCGTTAGAAGGGAACAATCGTCATGATGTTATTGGCGTGGTTAGTTTGCTTCCAATGTGATTGTACGAATTCTCACGAAGTCGTACGTATAGTTGTATCAGACCAAAATATTTGTTTTTTGGAATAGCTGTCTTCGTTTTAATTGACCTTGGATTGTGAGCATCTAATAATACTTCTTGAGGAAAGGCGTTCAATTTGGGATCAAATATACTTTGGGAGAAAATAAATAAAGTAAAACATGAAATAGGTCTATGCTTTTGTTGGCAGCTTTTCCTAGACATTATTCAAAATATAGTCGAATGTAGAAAGTGTCATGCGGGTATACTCGAAGAACTTTTGGTCATCTCATATAAGCTCATCATATGATCTTGCAAAATCAGCTCTTGATGAATAAAATTCTTGAACCCACCGTCTTTTGAATTTTTCCACCAAATTATATTTTAGTGTAGGAGAGTTCAAAATATAGTTATCACGTTCGGCAGGCGTCATCTTTCACAAAGTGATAGATCGTACGCTTTCGCAAATGTTGAATTCCACACCATTCGTACGAAGTCTCAATTCTATGCTTACGAATTAGTACGACCACTTTTTCTTACGAGTTCGGTTACAATGTAACCTCAACTTAAGGGTAGATCAGTTATATTTAAAAAATCTTAACGAAGTCTATAATTTTAAATTAAAAACCACATAACATACTCATTTGAATGAAAAAAGAACATGGGGGGCGCGCGCGCGCGCGTGTGTGTAATTTTTATAACTCAAATAGAATATAGGCCTATGTATTTACTAGGTAATAATATACGTACTGCTAGAAAAAAATGCACTAATACAAGCTCAAAACTAATCTGCAACAATTAAACATTGCCTAACATACGTTTAATACATACATCTTATACACAGTTTTATTAATTGCATATAGGCCTACGTAGGTAAATGTAAATCGAATGAGGTCGCCTGAACCAGTTGTGCTTTGTGCGACACGACAAGAATGCCATTGCTTTCACTCGGCAGTCAGTACAGTAATACACGACAATGGGAGATGCATTTTAATGGCGGAATTATTGTTTTTACATTGTTAACAGTTAATAATTTTATACAAAGTGCATGAGTGTCCACATGAGAACTGAGTGATAAGCGTACTGCGTCTGGAACAGAAATAATCCTACAGCTTTCACTCGAAATTTTAGCACAAGGGAGGGATTGGTTACCGTTCATTCCCTTACGTTGGAAATGCTTCGTTAAAGTGCTTTAGAATATATAGCGCACGATATATTAAAATTACAAACAATCAATCTTGGTGTAGACAAATTACTTTTAATTAACAGTAATTAAAAAATCTGTTACAATGCATTTCCTCTCTGTATCTTCAGCTTGTATATTGCGGGCCACCTAACTGTGCACTTGGCCTTGAGAGATCGCAGTAGGCGAGACGGAAGGTAGAGGGTTAATATGAATACTTTCATACAAACATGATACTACTATCCATAACACTATCCAGCAGACGGTCGATATTACATTAATTCGACGATAAATTAGCTTCGGTATGATATAACGAACAATCTTGAGACATATCGGATGCAGAAGCTGTTGATGCATAGAACATTCTGAATATGTAACATATTTTCTCTGAAATCTCGTGTGATCTCTCAAGGCCAAGTGTTACGGTTACGTGGTCCGCGCTATACAAGCTGCCTTCACATGGGATCGCCCTGAAGATTTCCGAAAGTCAAAAAAATTATGTAAAATAACGCTAATAGTGGTTTTCACTTGTTTAGGGGTTATTTGGAGTTTGAGTTTAAATAATTTCCAAATGCGGTGTCTTATCTATTAAGAAATATCATGAAACGTATATTTGATCAAATTATATGATAATGTACAACGTTACAACAGCAGTTTTTATTACTCATATGTTGTCCACTTTCTGTGTTGTACATTAGTAGTAAGTTGAATGATGTTATTACCTTATACTTTATATAGGTTTGTTATTAAGATATCTTAGAGCCGTTTTATTCAACGTAATTTCAAGTTACACTTCTGTCGGGTCTCGCTACAGTATCACCGTTATTTATTTTCGAGATAGCTACCCTCTAGCGATAAGTGCCATAATTAAATAGAGCATACAGGTTTCAAATATTTAATTATTTAAGATCATTACGGTCAAAAAACACTAAATTAAAAACCAATTGAACTTGACCAACTCTATAACTTGACCACTTCCATAAGTTGGAGAGTTTAATAGTGTAAGCGAAAACATGTATCACTGTATTTTGTGTTGTATTTTGAGCAGAACTGGTACTGAGAATGACTGCTCAGCAAATGCAACTGTGGTGAAACTATTGTACGATTGTACATTAGAGTACAGGAGTTTGTGCTGTGTTGGAGCCAGTTCCTTTGGATTATTTCGATTCTCAACCGACTCCCCACCAAACATTTTAAAGGGGACTATCTACAATCTAGCAAATCCATTACCCCCCCTCGACTCCTTCCTCTGCTCGTAAGACCATAGCTGGATTGACTATGGTTGGACCTCACGATCCTGTGGTACCAGTATGGTCGAGGCCCCTTCAGAGGTCCGACCTTATAAGGCCTTCACTGGTCACCGGCCCGTTGACTGCCCAACATGGACGTCCTCCTTCGGCTTTGGCTCCCCTTATGTGACACCCTCCTAATCGCCTGGTTTTCCGTGACCCACACATACTTCAGTCACTTACTCAAGACCCATCACTCCAAGGAACCTCCAGGTACCTCATCCTTCTCCCTCTCCTTCATGATTCCCCCCTCACCCCCCTGGAAACCTTGAACCCTACCTTGCTGACTAGCCCTGTTCTACTGAATTCTAACCCCAACTTCCTTAATTTCTTTATAGCCCCCGCCCTGATTTCCTCCCTCTTAGGACACCTATAGCACATGCTCACGCGTCTCCACATTCAAACATTCTTAGACTTGCTAAAACAACTAAGTCACTTGGTAGCCACGATTTACCCAAATAGCCTTAACCCTTTGCGGAACTAACACCCACCACTGATACGTCTCTCTTCCCTTGATACCATTGTTCCACCTGCTCTGCCACTAACCATTAACCAGTCCCTACTTACCTTCCTTATCCCCATTTTAGCAAACCCTTTCCCCTTTCACTGGAAAGTGCCCTCCCTCTTTACATTACTCATGATGTATCGCCTTTCTAGATCTAGGTCCAACGGAATCACTCCAGCTATCACACACCCAGCACCATCGGAGAGTGTTCTATAACCTTTCATACCTAGCAGCACTTGCCTCTGACCACTCTACAGCTTTCGGACATCAATCACACTCATGCAATCATACCAACTTTACGATTGTACAGCAGAAGAGTCACTAAAGCTATACATGACATTACTTAAAATATTTTCTTACCATTATATCTAAACTGTACGGCAGGCGATGGTAGCCTATTATAAAGAAACTATTAAGTCTACATCCACAGTTCAACACATCTTGATGAATTTCTATAATCCATACCCCACTACGACCATCGAATGCTTCCAGTCGTTGGTCCAGGTGTTGGTGGAACTATAGGAACAAAAATCCCTGTCGGCTTTTGCCGTCCTTGCTTAATAAGGTACTTGTTTAGAAATGTGCTAAGCATTTTAAAAGCAAAACATAGCTTTTACGAACTGGAAGTGTTTAGCATAATATTAAAAAGCTTTAGTTTCACTGTCAGATATTCAAATTCTATTGTGCTACGTTTGTGGATAGTGTGACGTCATTCAGCACTCCTGTACATGACCTTGAGTTCGGTACCACCAAACAATGCTATCATTAGTTTATCAGACGTCAAACACCATTTTGTATGCAGTCTAAAACAGGGCATGTATTGTTCATATTGTACGAGGTAGATTCACAACAATAACGGAACGTTAACGTTATGAACAGTTGAATTTGCTTTCTTATCACAAAATTTAATTGCACTCGTTTACAGCCTATTCCAGGAAACAGAGTTTTTGTAAACCATGCGCTAATACAAACGTAGCTCATAGAATCGATATGAGATTTTACAGATGTCGATTCGGCTGATTTTTTTCTAAAGCATGTTTACCGTCCACGACAGATAATTTTAACAACTCTTTTGGATTGAGAATATAATATATAAAATCAATATATATAAGAATATATAAAAACAAAGATTTTTAAGCGAGGAAGCTAGTCGTATTCAAACATTTTGTTTTTAGATGTGGTGTTATATTTTTTTTAACTATTATTTTTTATAATATTTAGGTAAGTACATCATTCATATTATGCTCGAACTCTTATAAACGTCTATCAGTTCTGTTTATATTAACTGGTAGTTCATTTCTTACCAAGAAAATGCATTTAGTTCTCTTTTCTGAATTTTTTTCTCCGTACCTATATAATTTTTTTTTCAGTTTACAATTGAATTTGATATTGCAGATGAAAACCAGTAATGATTTAGAAGCAATCGAACTGTATGTAATGCGTCTGAGTTGGCAACACTGCTGCCAATTAGCATTTACTCGGCTTTTATTACCTGTAATTATTAGAACGTTGGTGTGGCAGAATACAATCACCACGTTTGTAACTGAATTCACTATCAAATTATACTACTTCAAATTGAGAAGGAACTATCTTTTAATAAACCGACAAAATAATATAGAAATGACTTACAACTTTTGGTAGTGGTTTTTACTGTTTGATAATTGTATTAAAAATAAAGATTGTTTTACATTTTAATTTACATTTTTATAAAAAAATTCTTCTCTCTAACAAAAGTATATTAAAATTAGTCAATATGAAATTCTTATTATATTACCCAGTTGCTGTTATATTACTTTTTGTTAGCCAGTTCTTATTTACACACTTACGGCAGCAATTCCTTTCAGTCTTTAACCCCGCCTACAAGCCGGAGCGGTATTTTTAAGCTCATTTGTAAATTAGTTTTAAATAACTAATCAGTCGTAATTACTTTTGTATTTAATTGTTTGAATGGTCCGTGTCATTCATTAACTATCAGTCGGTCTCCTCAAACGTTTACTCCTAAGTTTCAAAGGAGTTTTGTAAATACTTTTTTAAGACTTGTTCAGGTTAAATTTTATAACCGGTTATTTCGCTCTTAGGTAGAAATTGTGTATTCGTCATCTAGAAAACATCAGGCACTGTTGTCATCCCTCATCAAGGCAATAAATCGCGGCTTACCTGTCCTAACCCATATACAATACTATTAGCATGCTTACGTGATCGTCTATTTCCAGTTGTTGTTATTTTTGCTATACTTTAAAAACTATTACTAAATAGCAAAATAATGAGACAATTCTATGAGTTAGCGGAAGTCCAAGGGTCGATGTTTTTGGAAATGACCTGTGAGCACCCCGGCCTCTCTCCAAGGTTCGCAGCCCCCAAGTGCCAGCTTATAAAATTTTACCAATGATTATATTTAAGTTTAGTCTTATAGTTATTTTGCTATCATTCTTAATTTAAATCAAGGTAAAGGCAGAGGCGGTTCTCCTATAAGGGTATATTGAACCAGGGCCTCCACTAATAATAAGAAAGAACCTGGATAATTAAGAAAGGTTAAGCCCATGAATTTCAAATGAAGGCTTCTTTTTTGTGGGGAGGTATAGTCACTCTTTCAACACGCATGCGCAACTAAACAAGGATAGAGAAACAGTCCCCACTGTTCCAGCAGTTTCCGTTCAAGTTGATACATTGTGTGTGAGTCAAATCTTAATTGTTTCCCGTTTTATCAAAGATTGTAACCTTTACAGATGTAAGCGCCAGCCCACACCTAACGGACTTTAATAAATACTATTCTGGACCTTTTTAAACCGCCCAGAAACGTGTTGCTCAGGAGGACGATTGTGCAGCTGTATTGAATGGTCTTCAGAGAGGTTTCAGACTTAGTTAAAGTCTAAATTCCGAATCCTAAATATATATACTGTTAGGCCCAGCGCACACGGAGCAACTGTTTTGAAACCAAGGCCATGTTAAGGGGTGGAGAACCGCTCACGAGGCGACCGATTTGAGACTGGTCTGCAATCAGTTGAAAATCTATTGCATGAAACTGTTTTCCGCGGTCGCGTTTTGGTTTAGTTGCACAGTTGCGCCATATACGGAACTATGTCGGACCAAGAATTTAATTTAAAATTTGTCGGGGAGGTTGAGAAACATGAAATTTTATACAATACTTCCTGGTTACTCAAAAAAAGAGGAATTGGAGAAAGCATGGCAAGATGTGGCCACCCAAGTGAATTTTTTAGGTAAGAAAAGTTGAAATTTGTATGAAATATTTAAGGCCCCCTGCTCGAATAGGGCCTTAATAAATGGCGTGTCAATGGAAACGCTTCATCTCCTACCAAGTAGTTTGGAAACGGAGTCCTGCTATCATCGTATTGCAAGGGAGATGAAGGGATGACAAAGCCCCCGTGGGTAATCCACCAGTTCAATGCACAGATTTTGAAAATTCCTCCATCGCTATTACGTCCAGCAAAACCTAGTTTAATCATGGTGAACTTGCCATCCGCATCGCAACAGGCCATGAGCGCCGTAGAATGGAAGTGCTTGTTATTATAGTTTTCTGAACCCGTGTGTGGAAACTTTTCAACTAGCCTTGATAATTCTAAGTAAGAATCTTTGGACATTCTATAGAAAGTCATCTATCGCTCTGCGACAGTTCTTCTGCTGCTGTGAACAACCTTGAGTTTTTATTTTCCTTTATGTAAGGATGGATCCAATGCTTCCTTTGATACCTGCGAAGTCTCCGATATTGCAAATAATCTAAAACATCTTCCTCGTCAGAACTTGACATCGCAAACACTCTACTGCACGAAATGAAATCAACTGATTTCACGTTCGTGTGCGGACAATAGTTTCATTTTGGTTTAAAACTGGTCGCAAGTAAAACCAGTTTGCAACTAAGGTCTCGAAACAGTTGCTCCGTGTGCGCAGGGCCTTACTCTCGTCAACTAAATTTAGTGATTAAAAATCCTTGCTCGTAAATCATTATATCTGCTAGGTTATTTCTCCCAATACATCACAGTGTATTTATATTTCTCATTCCCAAAACGAAGTGAATTACTGCGTTTAATTTGTATTGAAATCTTACTCTAACGCGTTGTATCTTGCGGGTACGAGTTGTTAGCGGCGGCAGGGATACAATACATGTTATATCACGGAGTGAGGCATAGAAAAGTAGGGTAGCTGAAAGGATACTAATGCAAAGGGTGCTCTTTGATTAAAAATATTACTTCGAAATTAAGAGTTTATTATCTTTTGTGACTGTTACTGTGATTAAATGAAACGCTTCGATTATTTTGACAACCCTGTCTAAAACCTAAGTGCTGACTGTTTATTGGTGTCAGATACAATCTAACATTTCGATTTATTTGCTAATCGATAGAATGGCGAGGTCAACTACTCTGCAAATAAAACAAATTACCATATTGGCTATTGCCCAGCCCATCTTCAAGCCTACAGTTTTTGTCATTAGCAGTTTCAGTATCATGTAACAATACATGATACTTTATTACTTACAAGAATTAATCATATTGCTTTAAGCAAGCTGTAACCTGAATTTCAACTGGCCAGTCTTAGGTTTATTCACTCTACGCATTGTCAGTCTACCAGTCTCACCATGTATTAACTCAATTCCTATTAAGGTATACAAAGAGAAATTTTAATTTTTTTTTTTTTTAATTTATAGTTATAATTAATAGAATTATTTATCTACATGTTATATTAACAATATTGAGTAGAAAAATAGAAATCGAATTTTCTTGCAATTTTCAATTGTTTTTCTACGTATGGTAATAGACTAATGTTTGTTACTATTTATACGCTTTCTTTTTTTTGTTGCTTGCATTGTTTTGTAGTTTCTTTTAGTTTTCCTTTCTCCCCCTAAATTTTATAATTTATTATTGAATAAATATTTGAAAAAACTGAATTAACATCAATTGCCATTCATTATAGAATTAAAAAATTGTATTTGAACTTGATATATATATATATATATCACGAGAGTGAGCTAATAAAAGGAATTGAATAAACGTAGGTTTTTCTCATTGGCCACATTTTTAATATGGCAGTGATTATATTACGTCGTTAGGTGTACGTTTTACGTGTTTGGTACTACTTAACAACAATTACAACTACTTTATGGCACATAAACATATGTCCTTGGAAATGTTATTAAGAAACGCGTTCCATTTGTTGGCAATATTCTGCATGCTATTTTTCAATTCCTTTTGCTAGCTCACAATCGCATTATATGTACCTTGTACGAATCGTTAATAAAATATATTTTTATACATCCAATCACATTCAAATACATTTGTTTAACCTGTAGTGGACGTCAATTAATGTTAACGTAGTTTTTTCAAATATTTATTCTATAATTAAATTATACACATTAAGGGAGTCCAGTTCGGATTCGAACTAAGTATCTTTATTTTCAAAGTCTAGCGCTTTTGGTACTGAGCCAACTTTCCCATTTCTAGAGGTCTATTTCTCAAAGAACTATATGAATTTTGTTGTCCCAATTTGGTTGTCGTAGAAATCTCCATTGCACAACCTTAAATTGTTGCCATGGTTACCACACAATATCATATATAATGCTCAAGGATTAAATATTAATGAAAAGAATAAAATAAACAAACAAACTTGATTAACGTTATCGAACCTTGCTTCACAAACAGACAATGCGAAAAGAAAGCGAAGAGAAACTACAACATTTAACTTGTATTAATTGAATTTAAAAGTAATATACTTGAAAAAAATTGTTACTTGTATAGAGAAGAAGTTGTTAATTCTTAATCTAAAACTTATATGACGCTGCGTGACTGATGGTTAGTGTAAAAGTACCTAGATAGGTATCGTGTTGTATGGGAAAAATTCAGATGGTTGTGAATTATAAAGCCTCAACTTTAATTAGTGCGGACCTTGTCACCACGTTAAATACAAGTACAAGTTGATTGTAAATAGAAAAATTATTTTGTAACCAAATATCCTGCTTATTGTATGTAACAAGCAGACGTGAGCTTCGTAAAAAGGTGTTGAACTATTCGACGAGGTGATTCATTATTTTCTCTCTCTAACAGGGGGGGGGGGATAGTGCATCAAGGCTATTCTGTCCAGATGGTAGAGTAAAAGTTAAAGACATAATCAGAAGGCCTTCAAGTTCTGTATACAGTATTCTATTGGCGTTGGCGTGTGAAAAACTGCTGTCAAAGAAAATAACATCAGAATGGAATTATCTATCAGAGTCCTTCATGTCTTGCCAATTGTCTGTTTCCGGTGACGTGACATTGTTGGATTTGTGTAACGAAGTAAATATATCTGACTAGAGAAAAAATTGGTTAGTCTACTAAAATTTTTGCTGATCCCAGAGTTCTTATAAAAAGAGTTTAGCGAGCATTTGCCTCATAAAATATTGTTAAAATACAGGTCCCCAGATAAGCCCCAGTCCCAGTATACTCGCACTGATAAGAGTCTATACGTAGTACGAACATAGAGTAGGAGCGAAAGTGAAGGGTTTAGAGTGGTAACTGAACTAAATTACTTGATGCTTACTAAAATGAAACTAGTATTGTAAATAGCACAAACAATAAAGAAAGAAAATAGTGTAATGCTTTAAATTAACCGACGGTCATAAAAGTTAATAATTACAATAAAGTTTTTCATCGATGAATGAATTTATTTTAAGATCAGCCTATTGCGAGTCTTGCAACATGAAATTATACAGGTTTTCCCGGCAGTAAACCAACAGTCTATCTACATACGTCTATCTGGCATAGCACACCACATCCTGGACAGCTTTCTCATCCTTGTGTCATTTTACTTTGTATATCAGTCACAGGAAGCGGCGTGTAGCTCCTCGTGCTAGTGCACTTAGTCCAGTGATTTATATCTCAAGTAATGCCTAGTAATTATCTAAATCCTAAATTGCATCCGTAGTTTAAACATTGACTCAAGGTTTCTTCGATTTTTAAGTAAACATTTACATTTTGAATAACGTTAATTTCGTACAGGTTGAAAAAAAATGTATTAAAGCTGTTTAAATGAAGTCTCGATCCTTGTAACAACCAACAGATTCTCCATGATATTCTCTAATCTACCAAAGGTTAGCGTTTTGACTTCTAAACGGTTCTTTAACCCTGGAACCTGTGATTAGGAAATTGGCAAGTGTTTTGGCCCGTTTTACTGTTTCGCAGAATCGTGATGAATTTACGTGACATGTTGTATTATATATAATTGTATATATAATTGTCTTCATTATAATCTGGATAATAATATAATGAAATAAGATATTGGTCGAACTCTTTTATTTGAACAAAAAAGTAATTTTTTATAACTAAAAAATACATAAACCATTGCACTCATTGAACCTACTATTGGGTAGTTAGGTGAATAAATTATATCTCATTCGCTGGGATAAATAAGTTACACGATAAGAAACTGCATCTATGTAGGCCTACAAGTCTTGCTTTTTTATTGTTTTAGAACAATTTTTAAAAATAGTAATAAATATAGCTATACTATATCTATCAATATACATTGATCCCTCGTTATTCGCGAGGGTTACGTCCCTCGAACTTGAAAGTGAATATTGAAATCACAGATACTGAAACCAACTGTAACCAAAGGGGAGAGTTACGTTCCACATATAAAATGTTAACAATAATTACAGCCTTACTGTAGCCTTATAGGACAGTATGGTATATTTACGTACTACATGATTACATGCATATTTTTATTGTTTTCTTAACGTTTTCCTTCAATCCGAACTAAACACTTCCATGTTTCTAAAACTAGCAGACACGGCAATCGAATACCTCTTTCACAATTGTAAGGAACAAAAAATCCTAGTTAGTTACGGCCGCCGGATACTATTATCGATGTTTGTATTTCGAAAACTATTAAATTAACAGTAATTTAACAGAAGTGTTGCTAAACGTATGTATGGAGTTCGATTCGGGCGCCGAATTGACTCATCGTTGTTTGTCAGTGACGATAACGTCACTTGTTATAAATAAAGAATCCCTATCTTTTCAGCGGTAGGCCTAGTAGTGTACAGTATAACGGATGTTTGGAGAGTAATCAGATTTCTTTGTGATATAACTACAGTACTGTACAAAATAAATAAGACGACACACATTACCCTACAACCTACACAGTAACTATACTGTCGTTCTAGCTTTTTTTTTAATACGATATTTTTTATTCATATAAGCGGGTATCCTGTAATTTAGCGATGGTCCACTGTATACTACATCAGAAATAGTTTTTCTCTTTTGCACAAACAATTAAAAAATTGTTTTTCTTTATTTCAAGTATTTACAGCTTATTTACCGTATGGTTTACGATAAATACATGTCATAAAACGAAAATTAAAAAAAAAGTTAAATAAATAGAACGGACTGTACAGGTCTGAAGTCTGAGGTGACGTAATTTATTAATCCGAGTGTGGATCGTCTTCCATGTATAAGCACGCATTGGTTTTAGTGATGATTTATCTCATCATGGACAAAATACAATATTTCCTTAGTTAAAAATTGTTATAATAAAACAAGAAAACTTGTATCAAAATCTGGGTGGGCCTTAAGTATCGCTTGTTTATCACTCAAGCATTGAACTAATATTCTATACCGAAAAGGGACAGCGATTGTAGAGTACAGTAATAAAAAAAAGGCAATCAATGGCAGATCTCACACTTCAAGGCTGCTACGCGTACTGAGTCAGACTGATGACTTGTTTAGGAACAAATGCACTCCACTTAAATTCTGTCTACAAAAGGAAAAATACACATCTGTCAGAAAGATATTAAACTGTTAGTCCAGTATACACCAGTGTCTAAGGAATCTATTTATAAACATTTCACTCACTAGTGATAAGCCGTTCTCTAGGAACATCATTTATAATAAACGATTTCTAAGAGGCGATTATCGTCATCAACTAACTCATGAATTACCCGTCAGTGCTGGTTGCCCAACAGTTCCAGGTTTTAAAGAAAAAATACTGCTTAAATAGTTTCGGCAGTGATTTTAGTAACTAGCATGCAGATTTTGACAATATTTTCAACAAGTCTTTTTTTATCTTTAATTTAGTTTTCAGATAGGTTTGTCCAAATCGATCGTCTTTGTGCTGTTTTTTTCATGTTACATTATGATTTCAATTGACTGGGTAGTTTTACGTAATTCATATCTCTGTTATCAAAATCTCATAGTCTGTACCAATTGCCTTGAATGATGAACTAGCGTTGTCTAAATAGATACTCGGTTTAGACAAATAGGTAAACAGATTTAGAAAAGAGGTAATATCAGTTTTGCCTTTCGAAAAATATAACAGCGGTAGCTTTCTCAATCAGTCATCTTCTAGATCAGGGATGTCTAACTTTCATAGCATAGCGGGCCAAAATTAAAACCTTGTACGTTGTTGCGGGCCACATAGTAATAATATAATTTTAGTTTGAAATAGCAACAAGAACAAATGAAAATTTATAAATAAATAAAACAAAATTTAATAGAATTACTTATATTTCTCAAGACTCAAGTGAGAGAAAACTATACAAATAAGAAAAATACAAAATAGTTTTATCAATTAACACAACTGAAATGAGAATAAAAATGTACATTACAGTATTTTAGTGTGAACATTGTGATCGATCAGCTGCAGCTACCAAAGAACAAATATCCACCTCTAGTTCTGTGTGAGCTAACCTCATGAGATGGAGTAAAGATACATCAGAAAGCTTGTTCCTATTTTGGTTTCTTATAAACTTCATAGATGAGAAAACACTTTCACATAGGTATGTACTTCTAAACATTGAAGACATTTTTAGCCCAAAATCTCGCACGTTTGGGAATCTCTCTTTAGGAAGCAATTTAAAAAAAGTCATGAGTCTTTTCTTGCCTGGTCATTAGAAACATGTCACCCTGCAAATCACATAATTCAAGTTGTAGGTCAGCTGGTTGGTCTTCAATTGTAGCTCCAAGAGGATTGCGTAAAGCAGTAGACTACTTTTGAGACTTTCAATTTCCTCAAATCTTGTATTAAACTCGTCAATTACTTCTTGAATTTGACAGATGCAGCTTGAAAAATCATTGTTTTTTAATTTGTCGGCTAACTGAAGACAGCTAGGAAAGTGTATAAGATTTTTGTTTTCAAGATTTTGTTTGAACAGTTGTAGCTTACTGCGAAACCCATTGATGATTCCAGCCAAATCTGATATTGTTTGATTTTTTCCTTGAAGACTCAAGTTTAAAATGTTAAGATGATTAGTCAAATCTGTTAGAAAAGCTAATTGAACTAAAAATTCTGGATCTTCAAACTTCTTTTCTATTTCAGTGGTGTCAGATGGCACATATTTCTTAAGGAATTCAGGGATTTCCTTTCTTATTGCAAAGGATCGCTCCATGCACTTTCCTGCACTTAACCATCGTACATGGTTATATAATAGCAAGTCTCCATATTCAGCCTCTGTTCCTTGTAAAAACTGCTTAAGTTGCCTATGTAAAAGGGTCCGGATTCCACCTCTGATCAGATTTATAATCTTAATCACAAGTTTAAAACCTTGATCCTGCTTGATGGATTTTCCACATAGAGCTTCCTGATAAATAACACAGTGTATTGCCGGACAGTTAACGCCATTCTCCCGAAGTAATCCTATTAATCCAGACTTTTTACCTGTCATTGCTGGTATATATTCGAGTAAATATTTTAATTATAACTAGCATGTATAGTATTAGAATTTATCATTAAATTATTAGATCCTTGTCAAAATTTCAAGTATTTTTGTGATATTTTTGTCTGATAAGTCTTTGTGGGCCGCATAAAAGGGCATGGCGGGCCGCCAGTTGGACATCCCTGTTCTAGATCCACCAGAGGTAAGCTGTGAGTTATGCTATAAATCGTAGAACTTAGTTTTCGAACAATCAAACATGGAAAAAAATAACATTTTTTACTATAGTTCGTTTCCTTTTTTATACTAGTCTCCAGGGTACACATCCCAGCGTATTCTTTTGTTTTGGACTAGTATATTATTTTAGGTCGTTACAGAAGACAGAACTGCAAGTGGAGTACAATTTTAGTTTATTGGTATTTGTGCCGATGGTAGAATTAGAAATAGCTTCATGCTTGGTTCATGTCAGGTTCTGAACATATATTTATCGCTGGTTTTACTTGTAATATCCTGCTTTACTTTTATTTATTTGTTATATTTGATTATTTTTGTGGTATTGGGGTTCTTGATATTGTATATTGTAATATCCTAATTCATCGATTCAATCAGTCAAATTACTAGCAACCTAATCGAAAATTAATCATGACTTCTACACTTTCAACTAATATAGTACATTCAGAGTACGATCTATCGTAAATCTATATGTTCCCGAATAATAACGCCTGCCCGTACGATCTATCGTAAATTTATATGTTCCCGAATAATAACGCCTGTCCATTTAGCGCCTTAGCTTGTTGCTAACAATAGCATTGGACGATTGTTGACTTGACGGTTTGCAATCCTACATTGGCAAAACAAACATCCAACCGTCACTGTTTCCGGACCTGTTTGCAGTGATTTGTCACTTGTAAATAAAATTTAATACGGTTCCATTGTTAAAAGGAGCAACGTTAGAGGATGTTACAAATCAGGTTGTCCCGTTAACGGCATAATTACTAAACGGAACTCCTAAAACCTCTATTCTTTCTCTCCGGTCGGTCGTACAAAGGTTAAGAAGACTTGATGTAAGAAGATTTATGAAAATTTAAAAAATTGCCTACTCAAGATACCCAATTTCTAAGCAGACTAAAAAGAATCTTTGTCATGCCGTACACTACTACAATATCGAAAAACGAAATATTCTAGTTTTGTAACGCCGTATTAGGACTCTGATTACAAAATGAAGTTTTAAGTAGGGATATTCAATGTATTGTATGCCTTTAGAGTAAGGTTTATATGTCTAGAAGCTTATGGCAGTCACTTTAGAATGCATTTACATTTGACGCAAGATTGCGCGAGTCCAACTGGTGGAGAAACTACAGGTAGTGCGAGAGCAAGCGCAAGCGACTTGCATTTACGAGAGAAACTACTGGTAGTGCGCGAGCAAGCGCAAGCGACTTGCATTTACGGGAGAAACTACTGGTAGTGCGCGAGCAAGCACAAGCGGTTTGCACTTACGAGAGAAACTACTGGTAGTGCGCGAGCAAGCACAAGCGGCTTGCACTTACGAGAGAAACTACTGGTAGTGCGCGAGCAAGCACAAGCGGCTTGCACTTACGAGAGAAACTACTGGTAGTGCGCGAGCAAGCACAAGCGGCTTGCACTTACGAGAGAAACTACTGGTAGTGCGCGAGCAAGCACAAGCGGCTTGCACTTACGAGAGAAACTACTGGTAGTGCGCGAGCAAGCACAAGCTGCTTGCACTTACGAGAGAAACTTCTGGTAGTGCGCGAGCAAGCACAAGCGGCTTGCACTTACGAGAGAAACTACTGGTAGTGCGCGAGCAAGCACAAGCTGCTTGCACTTACGAGAGAAACTACTGGTAGTGCGCGAGCAAGCACAAGCGTCTTGTACTTACGAGAGAAACTACTGGTAGTGCGCGAGCAAGTAAAAGCGGCTTGCACTTACGAGAGAAACTACTGGTAGTGCGCGAGCAAGCACAAGCGGCTTGCACTTACGAGAGAAACTACTGGTAGTGCGCGAGCAAGCACAAGCGACTTGCACTTACGAGAGAAACTACTGGTAGTGCGCGAGCAAGTAAAAGCGGCTTGCACTTACGAGAGAAACTACTGGTAGTGCGCGAGCAAGCACAAGCGGCTTGCACTTACGAGAGAAACTACTGGTAGTGCGCGAGCAAGCACAAGCGACTTGCACTTACGAGAGGTGATGGTTATGAACGAGAGACTTATGAAATGGTTCCATAGGACGATGAGAGTTTTTTTAAAGACGATTTTAAGTTTTTAGTTATAGATTCACTTTTCACTAGATTTCTTTAATAAGAAAAATGTGGGTGAATGAATACTTTACTGATGGAGAAGATGCGGAATACAGAAGTATCTTCTCTTATCTACTCAAACGACCGGAAAAGCTCTTCGAATATTTTTACTGACATCCTGCGTGTAATATATCCTTCAGTTAATAGACAATAAAATTTAAGATCTCTTTATCTTTCATTTTACTCATTTATTTAATGTTCTTACTCATACAACCGGGTCATCATCACTCGATCATTGTAATATAAAACTTTTGAAGCTATTTGGAACAGTTTAAGTTTATGTCCATCCTAACCAAATTTGGTTTAGTGCAGACAATTTCGTTTGAAGGCTATGACGTTTGCAAATTATGTAGGATGCATCGATGGGAAACACATTCGCATTAAGTGTCCACCATTTTCATCAACTATGGATTTTGACTATAAACGTTTAGCTACTATAAAAGGTGTTGTTGAGGTAGTTGCAAGGTTTTATGTATTGACGTAGAAGAATTGCAAAGTAATGGAGTGTATTTGGGGCTTGCCCTTCGTGTCAAAAGTTGAGCTTTAATTCCATGGACCATGGAGCTTTAATTTTAATGGATCGTTAATGCCAGATGAAAAACCTATCCCATATTTTGAACATCAGTCCCGCCTCCTCCTGCACTTGATGATCCAAGTGTATTCTTTAACAACCTACCTCTTAAATCAGTAAGATAGGTCTTCTGCAACAGAAGAGAAACTAGTGTTTAATTACAGGCTGTTTTCAGTTCGTTATATTATTGAGTGCAATTTTGGAATTTTAGTTAATAGAGAGTTTTAGAAATTGAAATGAAGATTTGCGTCGTTTCAAGAGACTACAGACATCCAAAAAGCATTCAAAGTAAGCAAATCTTTTTAAGAATAGCTTTCAGAACATCAGAGTTGGCCAATTTACTGAAAATTTTTAAAACAAGTAAAGTGTCGTAATCTACCAAAAAATCTATTGCTGAGTAACATTACAACTTGGCATCCAACATTCGTTGGCTACTTCAAGCCAGTTTAACAGGATTTTCCCTGTACACTCCCAATAAAGTTTTCAACATCTATGTTAAAAAGAAGCTTTAAAGATTTGAAAAACATCACGTTTCCCCAGATCCAGTCCACTTGCTTGCAGTACGCTTGCTTCTATAGAAACAAATTACACTATTTTGTTCCAGAAAAGTAGTGCAAGCACGCTTGCTCATCCAACGTGCCCTCTGTGTAAACACCAGCTTGCGTTGTTTGATTTGTTTACATCTTTTCCAGACATGTATTTCGTTTCTTCGTGCAAGCATGCACTACCAGTTTACTCGCGCAAGCGTGCGTCCACTGGAAACGCACTTCGAGGTGCATGTTCTACACGAAGGTTTATCAGAGGCAATCATAATATATCTTGTGAAATTTACGAGCACAGTGAATAAAGTTTACCAAAGACAGTTGTCATCATCCTTTACCAGTTGTGTACAAACTCATGAAAAAATTACCCTTTCTTAGCGGTCAGTAGTAAAATTATTGTAATAGTCTTGTTATTTCATTGAATTACAATGAAATTGTATTTATTGAAATGAGCAAATCTCTTCGTTATTTTCTTGTAGTATTGTTTCTAATATTATAATAATAGGTATTTACAATGTTATAGCAAAATAAGGTTTCGATATTCATTCTAAATTTGTTTTGAACCGTGTGATAGAGCCACACAATTAGATAGTTTTATATAGTGAATGGTGTTCCACATATATATGACATTTATTATTGTATCCTAGCGGAAGCTGATATACCGGTTCGGTGTTCTCTGTTGACTATTTTGGATTAAATGTGACCTTCAGAAATATTGCAGCTACTGAAATAGATCTTGAATTACCACAAGTTTAAGGGAGGGAGAAAATGAATTACTTTGATTGTCCATGGTTTTCTGTTATTTTCTTCTACTGTTAAAAAAAGAAACATTTTCTATTTATAAAAAGTACCGTATTTTTTCACCAGGTAGTAATTTTCTCCTTTAGATTTCCAGTTCTATAGGTCGGAAACGGTGTAATGGAACCAATCTCTTCGTTATTTGTGTATTTATTGTCATGGGCGAGGCGTGAGGTCATTTTTAGATCCGCCAATAACTAACGAAAATGGTTTAAATTGAAAACTATGTATTTTTCAAGAAAATGTTTTAAAAAACTTATAAGAGAAGCAAATTTTTTATCAAAAGTAGGATGGAAAGTAAGCATGTATTCTCTGTGATCTAATACAGTGCTATTACAGCCTAACAGAACTAACCCACTCCCAAACATTCCTAAGCACCAAGCAGTACCCCGCTATGATAATCATGGCAAGTCTTCCCTCCGTTAGCGCATCTATCGTACGCTCCGGCACTATCAGCTTGTTATCAGCATCGGTCACGTCTAGACCAACTAGTAGAAAACTATTACGGAATTGTTGATAATCTTTTAGGCCACTTGAATGACGCTTCTCGTAATTAGAAATTGGGTACTTTTTAAAAACTTTAAATCCACAAATGTTTAAGCATTTTTCTGAAGCGAAACTCTCTCGAAGAATTTATTATTTCAGAATCAAAACGTTTACTCCAACAATGTTTTATTGTTACTATCCAAGGCAATATTGTTATTGCTACTTTCCAAGACAAAAATCTTCCCAAATTAATACAGTTTTCATGCAAAGAGCTTCTAACAGATGGTTTTAATGAAATATTCGGCTTAGCGACATCAGCAACTAATGCCGATTTCGATCGAGAGATGTTTTGCGTCACTTGTCTGTCATTTACTGAAAAGAGGGTCTTGGAAGAATGGGAGCTTTGAAAGATTTTTATAATATTGTGATGCAGAAGTCGTGTTAAAGAACGTAGAATCGAGTTTTTAGGTACAAATAATGTATATAAGCTATGTTAATTTCGTTTGTTCATTTATTTTTAAATTGAATTAACAGTAAATTAAAAGCTTACTATGATTAAATATTCTTTACAATATAGTTTAAATATAGATTCTGTTAAACACGCGTCACTAGCATTCATTAGTATCGGCTGAATAACCGTTACAGTTTTTTGGATAGATTGCCAATCTGCCGTCTGGCCCTCTACATCAGAGATGTCTAGGCAAATTTATCAGTCTTCGCTACTGTTTATGTTTGGGAACCTTTGTATTTATCTCCAAGCCAATAACGATTGATCTTTTCTTAGCCTACCAAGTCAATAAGGTTACACTTTATAATTTAATTTTGTTCGATGGAGGTCAAGTAGATCAAATTCTTCATAAAGACTTTTAAAACAAGGAGGGTTAGATTTTACATTTAGGAAAACTGTTCCGTAATTTCAGTGTTCTTGTGCCATCCGTTAAATATATTCCTTGCCGCTATAACTGGCGTACTATATGTTCCGCTCTGGCATTGGAACGGTGAGTGATGGCGCGAGGGGTGAAGGGGGGAAGAATCAATGCATTTCTGCAAACATTGGTTTTCTTATAATTCTAACAGTTCTAATGCGACTTATCCTACGGCTAGGCTATTCTAGTCAGTATTATGGGGCTCATACAGCTGTACACGTTTTGCTAGTGTAGAGTCTGAAGACGCGGCGGGAGAGTCGTAGAATGCAGACTGGGTAGTAGCGGCCGAGCCAGAGCGGAACTTATAGTGCGCCAGTAATACAGTGTTTCGGATCCAGTTAAGCTCCAGGTTTCGCCAGACCATTAGTCTTTGACTGGCCTTCAACTTCACCCACATTGTAGCTAGGAACCCACCATTCGGTATTATGGATTTTCCTTTGTTTTCTTGTACTGCCTGGATGTATCAGTCATTTTAAATGGAACTTCTCCTTTATTATCATCATTATCATACAAAAAACCGGAATGAGGTGTAACTGTGAATCTCTTGTGAATGACCGTGATAGATAGTCTGTCTACTTTAGGTAAGCTACCTTGCACACGTGACCTTATCGTCCTCCTGCCCTCTATCAGGAGGTCTTAATATGCCACAAGTTGCTGCAGCAAAATTATTCTCCGTCACTGACAACGAGTGGCTTGAGTAATTTCTCGTCTTCTCTGTGTCCTCTATAAAGAGGTCTTATTTCACCATCTTAATCCTGCGAATATTCTCAATTCTTTCTTAGTAAGTGATAATAATCATACGGGTTAAACGCTTTGAAACCAAATAGTATTATATAAGTATCACTCTGTGAAGTAAGACCGGCATTGGCCTAGGGTAACTTAGTGACGCCACAAGTTGCTGCAGCAAAATTATTCTCCGTCACTGACAACGAGTGGCTTGAGTAATTTCTCGTCTTCTCTATGTCCTCTATCAAGAGGTCTTATTTCACCATCTTAATCCTGCGAATATTCTCAATTCTTTCTCAGTAAGTGATAATAATCATACGGGTTAAACGCTTTGAAACCAAATAGTATTATATAAGTGTCACTCTGTGAAGTAGTAAGACCGGCATTGTCCTGGGTAACTTAGTGACGCCACAAGTTGCTGCAGCAAAATTATTCTCCGTCACTGACAACGAGTGGCTTGAGTAATTTCTCGTCTTCTCTATGTCCTCTATCAAGAGGTCTTATTTCACCATCTTAATCCTGCGAATATTCTCAATTCTTTCTTAGTAAGTGATAATAATCATACGGGTTAAACGCTTTGTAACCAAATAGTATTATATAAGTGTCACTCTGTGAAGTAGTAAGACCGGCATTGGCCTAGGGTAACTTAGTGACGCCACAAGTTGCTGCAGCAAAATTATTCTCCGTCACTGACAACGAGTGGCTTGAGTAATATGACGAAAGTTTAGTCGAGAAATTATAGTACAAAAAATTTCTATCACTTATTCTACAGAGGAATATGAAAAGGTGAAGGGTTAGGAAAATACGTTAACATTGTTAGTTCAAGGTTAGGTAAATGCATATAAAGTAAAACCCCATTAAAACGGATCCTATTAAACCTGACATGTTTATTATGGATTGTGTTTTTGAGATAAATTACGCCTAAACTGGTGTGCGGTACTTAGCTCGTGCCGGAGTAGTGCCTCAACGGTTGCTGAACGGTAGCTTATATACCTCTTGTTAAGTATCCTCCTTTTAATGCTGCTATAAAACAGTAAATATATTGTAGAACTAATATTAGTAATTATAATACTTATTTATTGAGTGCTGAATAAGTGTTTTAATGAACAAAGTTGCAGTACATGCTCGCGTTCCAAGCTGCTACACCTAAAAGGTCACTGGTCTAAAATGTCATATCTGTTTGTTAAAACTACCTGGAGTGGTACAAAAGAATTATAAATAGTGGAGAAAATATCAGTAATGTTTATAAGATTAACCTATCAGGTTTTGACTCTTGTTTTGTATTACCCCCCTACATGCTGACCAAACTGGCCTGAAATGTGACCACCTTTCCCAAACAACATCAATTTGAAGATTTCCAAGTATAATGAAAAAATATTTCTTAGTAATATTATTGAAATTTATATTGCCGTGGTAGCAGTGAATGTACTGATTTTTAATCGCCTCAAATAAATTGTACGCGTTTTAAATAAGTTACTTTCATTTTATTAACTTTTATGTATAGTTTAGTTTAGTCGGATAACTCTCAATTTCAACTAGTTTATTATTATGAGGTTATACTGTATTACATATTGTGTGATGTTCTATGCGAAGACAACAGTATCATCAACGCATATATCCAGTATTGTTGTAGATACTGATACAGTAGTTTGTAAAAAGTTAAAAGTTAAACTGATCCATTGCATACATGTATTTTTTAGTTTGTCATTAGTTTTGTCCACTAGTTTGTAAATCTGGCCTTTTGTGTTATAAAATGTTTTTGGGAAATTACCTTATCATTTTGACCTGCTTTGGGCCAGGGCTCTTCTCGTGAGCCAGTGACAGTACCTAGGCTGTCGCTCCACTTGCCGTTATTTATCGCGCTACAAAGTGTGGTTGGTAAGTCTGAGGAATAGGAAGGCAGTGAAAGCAAACGGAGGTGGGTCCACTAGCGTCAGTGTACAGCGACAACCTTTTCTGCGCGCTGCGGGGAGAAGTGTCTCGCTAAAATGGAACCTGTTCTATTCTCTCGCTACACTCTGCCGCCTACAGGTTGCTCCACTAGCTGTAGACTGTAGTGTCGTGTCTGCAGCCAAGGCGGTCCCGGCTCACGTCTACCGCCACAATAAACATTAGTGAAGCCAGGCAGCGTGCGTTGGTATTCTGCAGGTTGTGGTTGGCATTCTGTTGCCTGTGGAACCACCCAAATGTTGCGCGTAGCGCACGAATCTTGCAGCGCGATAGACTACGGTAAGTGGAGCCCCAGCCTTAGAAAGGATTGTCTTTGTGTTGTACGGCCATTCACATGGATTTACTCATGTTTTGCTGGGAAAATTCAACTTGAAACTCCTGATACTAATATGTTCACAAACTATAATTTATTATTATTATTATTATTTGTTAATATTTAGGAATATTACAAGGAAATAATAACGAAGAACCCAGGTCGAACGTTACAGTTTAAACAAAAATACTTTTACTATTGCGAATTTCTAGGTACCAATACATAATTAATATAAAGAACTTGTGTCTAGATTGTTAGCATTCACTTTGTCATACATGGCTGTTAATCATAAGCATGCGCTTCATGCGTGGCCTGGTTTAGTGACCTTTGCTGTCATAGTGCCTGTAGGTCTCTCCTCTCATTATGTCCTATGACATTCGTACTAGCAGTTATTATGTTCCTCATAGTCCTGGTCAAAATATTTATAACACACGATATGATACTTACACAATTGTATATTAAATTATTAAATTAATATATTTTATAGATATTTTAAATTACTTTTAATATTTTTAAACGTTTTTAAAATTGTTAAAAACTTATTTCTTAAACTTTAAAAACAAATATTTTTTAAATTCGCTGTTGTATTCTACGAATAAACTCTCGTTAATCTTATTAACATTTAAATGTTATATTAAACAATTATCTTCGCAGGGAATTAATTATTTTAATGGCAGACTGATTAATTATATTTTGAAATTTAAGTATGAAAAACGCGTTTTTTCACTTTGTCTTCGCTACCATATTTTTTTGTCTAATGATAGTATTTTAATAAACATATGTGTGATATATGTTTACTTCAAAGCTGTGTATTTAATTAATATGATTTTTTTCACCTCTAGAAAAAGTTGAAGCTTGATTCTACCTAAACATTTTGACATACCGCGACATAAAATTATATTACGAATTGCTGCCTTACTTAATGTACAGCGAGTGGCCCTTGATGCTAGTGCTTTTATCCACTAATGATGCAAAAGTTACACCGAATCCACTTTTATACTCTAACGGTCTTCTTGATACAGGTTTCGCAATTAAATCGGTATGTCACAGGGACTTCTTCGTTCAAGTAAAACTATATTTAAGGACGGTTTCTAAGGACTGTTGGACGGTTTCTAGGTTTGCTATTTGTCCTAGAAACAACATTCCTCCAAAACGGTACTGATTTTTTGTTTTAGAGTCGTGACCTCTCACGGACGTTGGCGTCTGTTTAACGTGTTTACTATATCTCTGAAGAGTCAATACTACTAACTCGGCGCTGACTGCTTTTTGTTGAGAAATGTAAGATGTTTTTCTCCTTAGACCAACACCTTAATAGTTTCTAGCATTACAGGAACATAATGACTACGCAATCATAAAACCAGTATAAGTGTCCTAACCCTACTGTAGGATTTGTCACTGGGTGTAGTCGGCTGCGGCTGTGGTCATTAATACTGTCATATTTAGTGGTCACAGCTTCCTAAGCTTACTAAATTTATCTTGTGGTTTCTGAATCGTCAATTTATGTTGTTTATTCGCTTTAGACGTAGCTAGATTATTTTAGAAAATAATCACCAAAAGAAAGCTGTTTAATAATTATCTAGTTCTGCTGTTTGTTACAGTTTTTGAATTGTCATAACTCGTGAGGGTTTGAGAACTAACCACACCTCCTAGAAGAATGACAGACGTTTTCAGGAAAAATATTTAAGTACTATAATGATTAGAAATTGGTCTGTTTTGTAACAAAACTCATACCAATTTCAAACTCTTGTTCGAAAACTTATATATTTTAACTTCAAAATAGTTTTCATATAAAATAAATTGACAATGAACTGTGAAATGTCTGTAACTTCCTTTGGGGACGTGCCTCTTATTTTAGAAATAAAAGCTATTTATGGTTTTATAGGGTTATGGCCCTTAAAGGTCTTTAATAGTTGCTATCAATGTAAAAATTTTACTGTATCAGAGGATGAAGTAACTTTCAAAGAATCTTCGTTAACACAATATTTCTATATGAATAATTTATGAAATAAAGATTAAAGCTCGCTGTTGTGACCTGGTTATTTCTTGACACTCTGTTTATGTATTTAAATTTAATGTTCATTTAGTATTATTCTAGTTTGGAATGTATTTAAATATGGAACCAATGTAATTGACCTATTTTATCAACTGTCATACAATTTTAAGCTTTAGAATGGCGTAAAAAGGTAATTAATTTCAAAATCTTACCTCGGGGATTTAAATCAGCCCCCCATTACCCCAAATATATCAATATCCAAACCCCTCCTCTTGGGTTTCTAGCTTTCTTAATTGTAATATCAGTTATGTTACTATACTTAAGTTAAACGACTATTGAATTGTCTTAAGTAGTTGGACTGAGAAATATTTTTTTTATTTATTAAAGGAAACCTATAATAACAATTTTTTATAAAATAACCGGATTTGATTGAAGTCAGCCACGTGTAAACTAAGCAATAACCAATAAAAAAGTAATGATAAGGAAAAATCTTGCTTGAATCTCATTTCGAGAATAGAAAACATTTAATTCATCCGATTGTTTTAAAATGAAAATATTGAGATATTTCAGACTTTAGTAGGTCGTAACGAGAAGAAAATTCTTTTCCATTTCTCCAGTAGTTTTCTTCATTAACATTCTAATTTGTTCTAGTCTAGATAAATTCTGACTACAAGAAAACAGTGTTACTCTACTCAAAAATATGTACTCTTCTCTAAATGGAATGAAGAATAGAAAATTGTGCAATACAGTAATCTAGATGGAAATGAAGGATACCATCCGAGCATGGAGGTCTTCTATTCGTTCGAGTCGTCATGAGGAAGTTGTGATTACGCGTCTTAACCTCGGTTAACTCCATGAAGTCAATGGTTTTGAAGCGATTCGAAGTTCCGCATTTTAATCATTTTTATGTAGCCTTCATCTAAATCCAATAGTATTTCTGATTACGTGAGTTAAAGAAGTTGGTAGTAGATTGCATGCCAACATTTTACGTCATCTAAATACATTCATTGAAGTTTTACTACTTGTAACATACTGGCATTTTGATTTATTTATTTTCTTGCATTTTAGTTTTAACCTTTTGTACTTGTATGTTTTTTTATAATAATTGAAGTTTTCTTTTAATAATAAAAATTGATTTTATTAGTCGTGAAATTATTTTAGATAAAAATAACAGTCCTTCGGTTTTTGGTGTAGGCCTATATTATTTTTCTCATATGTGTTTTCGAAAACTTCCTAGAAGTAATAACTTGATTAAAATAAGTATTTTTTCTATGTTGCAGGTATGTTTGCTAAAAACAGATCATACTACACACTAAGAATTCGTTTGGTCTTGTAAGTATCATTTGAGTTACTGAAAATTTTAGTTTCAATCTTGTTTAGTTTAGGAGATAAATGTAGTTTATATGCTATATGCAGCCAAAGCACATTAGTAAACCAAACCCACATATAAAACTCATCGTGTACGTATTTGCTAAATATATCTCACGACAATAAGCAAGAAACGTGAGATGAGCAGGCGATTGGGCGACTAGTGGAGGTCGGGCAATTGTCTACCCGTTTCGCCTCTAGGCACAGAGGTAAACGAGATAGTGTTTGTGGCGGCCCGTTGGACAGGCACCGAGTCAGCATCCCCCCCCTACCCTAAATGTCAACTGTGCTGCCACTGGACATAAACTGGCCAAGCCTATTGCTACTTTTATACTTAATGAATATAATTGTTAAATTTGTACCAAATTTATTTTCTATCTTTAAGTAAGTTGTTCTAAAATTATTTTCTCGAGTCAAGTATGTTAACGGCGGCTAACCTCAATGACGAGAGATTGAGGTTTTGCTTAATAGGAAATAATTGTGCACGGAAATCGGTAGACAGACCTTTCTTGACACGATTCAAAGCGGTTCTTTTATAAGCGACTCTGGCCATTATATTAAATAGTCCGTATTGTTCGTTCATGTTTTTTTATTTTTTCAGAGCCTTTTGTATCCTTTTTTTACCATACTTTTACGATCCTTTTCCTTTCCAAAGGGTTTACTCCTTACACTCTTACGCATCGCACACACACACACACACACACACACACACACACACACACACACACACACACACACACACACACACACACACACACACACACACACACACGCTCACTCACTCATTTCCCTATAGATCAGACCAGGGAATTTTTACACACACACTTGCACACACACACACACACACACACACACACACACACACACACACACACACACACACACACACACACACACACACTTCCCTATAGATCAGACCAGGGAATTTTTACACACACTCGCACTCACTCATTTCCCTATAGATCAGACCAGGGAATTTTTACACACATTCGCTCACTCATTTCCCTATAGATCAGACCAGGGAATATTTACACACACGCACACACACACTCACTCATTTCCCTATAGATCAGACCAGGGAATTTTTACACACATTCGCTCACTCATTTCCCTATAGATCAGACCAGGGAATTTTTACACACACTCACACTCACTCATTTCCCTATAGATCAGACCAGGGAATTTTTACACACATTCGCTCACTCACTTCTCTATAGATCAGATTAGGGATTTTATACACACAATCGCGCACTCATTTTCCTATAGATCAGACCAGGGAATTTTTACACACACTCACACTCACTCATTTCCCTATAGATCAGACCAGGGAATTTTTACACACATTCGTTCACTCATTTCCCTATAGATCAGATTAGGGATTTTATACACACAATCGCTCACTCATTTCCCTATAGATCAGACCAGGGAATTTTTACACACACTAACACTCACTCATTTCCCTATAGATCAGACCAGGGAATTTTTACACACATTCGCTCACTCATTTCCCTATAGATCAGATTAGGGATTTTATACACACAATCGCTCACTCATTTCCCTATAGATCAGACCAGGGAATTTTTACACACACTCACACTCACTCATTTCCCTATAGATCAGACCAGGGAATTTTTACACACATTCGCTCACTCATTTCCCTATAGATCAGACCAGGGAATTTTTACACACATTCGCTCACTCATTTCCCTATAGATCAGACCAGGGAATTTTTACACACATTCGCTCACTCATTTTCCCTATAGATCAGATCAGGGAATTATGTACCTTATGTACGGTATCAGTATATCACTCTGAGTCCTTTTAAAAGCTCCATAAGCAATATATCTAATAGAATCACCGATGATATAACTTCTAGGCTTAATTGCCTTTAAACCACAGAAAGTACAAACTGGTCTTTCTGATGTGCGAAATCGCATTCCGTATTCGAAAAAATGTTTTATTCATTTATTTGCAAGGAAAAAGTTTCCTTCTTTAACCTCTTATAACAAGAAGTGGTTAATATTAGAAATTTGAAATAATTTTGGATATATCTTTCAAGAGATTTGATGAATTTCTTTCACTATTTGTGCAAGAAAATAAGTTGTAACTGTAAAATAAAATGAATGTGTGCCGAAACGCGTAGCTAAAATAGAACTTTTTATAGCCGCCGTTAAAATATTTAGTTTTGATATTTCACAAAGCAACGCATTCTGAATAATCCATTTGGTAATTAATTTTGAACTGTAAATGGGATTTAATTAAAATTCTGTATAAATTAGATCTGTGAACATAAATGTAGACTACAGCTTCCTGTGCTCTCGCACTTCACTCCCATCTTGTTTGCAGCTGATACGTTGGAGTCTCGGCAAATAGTTTATCTCCTGTCGAGCAATAAAACTTTTACTTCAAAAGTTTTTGTTTTACAACTGATACTGTTTTTTATCTTTCAGGTCCGGATAACCTAAATGCTCTTTTCACGTAACATGGAACTGCCGACAGATGTAATTTGATTTAAAAAGTAAAATCGTGTAAAACATTAAAAAAATCAACAAACAACAACGTAACATAATCTTAGGCAAGTCTTTAATACAGGAGTTCAATTTCCCTTGCATCTTTATTGCGTATATAAAGACCCTCTAGAAAAAGCATAAAATTGTTGCAGTATGAATTGAATAATTCTTTTTCTATCTAACTACTCATCAATCATTTACCAATATGAATTGAGTGATTAATTTGTTTATTCACCTTCTCAATATAGTAGTTAAAACTTCGCTTTTAGTCTCATATTTGCCGTACTTGAAATACGTGTCCTTTTTTGTAATTGCAGATAACAAATAAACATAGAACAATGATAATAATATAAACCGTCAACAACCAGTACTAACATCACACTTCTGTTGAACAGTCCATAGATGGCATTAATGTGTGTGTTCAAACAGACGGTTAAGTGTTCATGTCCTTCAAACCGAATGTCCAGGTCGTTTATTTACCGGCATTGGTTTTTGCTAAATAACAAGAAAATATCCAATTAATGTGGGTTAGATCGCGTTCATAGGTCAATATAATACTGTTTAAATAATTTCCTCTCCCTACAATCGAGAATCATATTTTCGTTAAAGTGAGGACGTGCTTAAAACTTTCATAACTAAATGTGTTCAGATTTTAGGGTTTGATTTCTTTTTGCATTAAACTTTCGATTTAAACGCGAGAGTAAAAAAATGTTTGATGTGCGATAGAGCACTAAAAACCATTCTTATGTTTCATTTTCCAATTAAAAAAATAATAATTCATATTATTTTCAGAGGCGAAGAAAAATATATTTTTCAAGCAAAAGTCTACTTAAGCAATAATTAGAACGTTTGTTCAGTTTTGCAAATAAAACAAAAAATTAAACCTAATGGTAAATACTGTTATAATTTTAATTCGAAAAACACCTCTACTTCGTCACACTATTGAAGTAGATATCTAAATAAACATCTTTAGTTGTTATATTAGTTGCGTAGAGAAGTGCCACTCCGTCACTCAATTACAAAAAATTAAATTATGCATTGTAAAGTGTTAGGTACAAGTCAGTTGAACAGGAAGAAAGCTGTTACTAAATTTAAAGAATTAATTTCTAGCTCCTATAAAAGTGATGCAATGAATATAAATTGGTGTATTCTCATCATGAAGTAGATATTGGCGTAATTGTAGAAAAAAGAGCATACTGTAGTTAATAGTTATGGGAGAATTTTCATAGCTTGAACAGAAAGTATGCTATTGAATGCCGTTTAAAAGTTAATTCTTAGGTTTATTTCGTTTCCTTTGGACGAAGGACGAAAATAAAGTAATATAATATGTATTTGGTTTACGTAAGATGTTTTTTAATTGTTTAAATTGATAATAATGAGTAAATTACGTTTTTAAATGTTTCAATTGATAATAATGAGTAAGTTACGTTTCTAAATGTTTCAATTAATAATAATGAGCGAGTTACGTTCCTAAATGTTTCAATTGATAATAATGAGTAAGTTACGTTTCTAAATGTTTCAATTGATAATAATGAGCAAGTTACGTTTCTAAATATTTCAATTGACAATAATGAGCAAGTTGCGTTTCTAAATGTTTCAATTGATAATAATGAGCAAGTTGCGTTTCTAAATGTTTCAATTGACAATAATGAGCAAGTTACGTTTCTAAATGTTTCAATTGACAATAATGAGCAAGTTGCGTTTCTAAATGTTTCAATTGATAATAATGAGCAAGTTACGTTTCTAAATGTTTCAATTGACAATAATGAGCAAGTTGCGTTTCTAAATGTTTCAATTGATAATAATGAGCAAGTTACGTTTCTAAATGTTTCAATTGACAATAATGAGTAAGTTACGTTTCTAAACGTTTCGATTTATAATAATGAGTAAGTTACGTTTCTAAATGTTTCAATTGATAATAATGAGTAAGTTACGTTTCTAAATGTTTCGATTTATAATAATGAGTAAGTTACGTTTCTAAATGTTTCAATTGATAATAATGAGCAAGTTACGTTTCTAAATGTTTCAATTGATAATAATGAGCAAGTTACGTTTCTAAATGTTTCAATTGATAATAATGAGTAAGTTACGTTTTTAAATGTTTCAATTGATAATAATGAGCAAGTTACGTTCCTAAATGTTTCAATTGATAATAATGAGTAAGTTACGTTTTTAAATGTTTCAATTGATAATAATGAGTAAGTTACGTTTTTAAATGTTTCAATTGATAATAATGAGCAAGTTACGTTTTTAAATGTTTTGGAAGATGTAGTTTTATTGATTTCTTTGTTATTATGGGCCTGGGTTCTTTCTTTATCTAGTTCAGATGAGGCAACCTGATTGGTCGGAACAGTTTGGTAGGTTGAGGAGGTTGAATGTGGCGACACTTTTCACTTCAATTGTAGGCTTCTTTCTCATGAAGTGATTTCAAAGTGTACATTGTGAGTTGTAACTAAGTAATTCATTTTCCTTCTAGCTAAAAAATGTGTCTTGCTTATTTATATCTTAAAAAAAAGATATGCCTTAAAAATTATAATAATAAACGTTCTAAAAGCATAATTTTAATGTAATGTAATTACGAATTTTATCATTTCATGAGCTATTTTCTATACTAAGTAAAAAATCGTATATTTTTAGAAATGCATATTGTCCCTGACCTAACTAGAAACATTTGTAAGGGGTACTTTGATCACAGAGGAATGTTAATCTACCAAATTGAGATTTATTGCTAATTGTCTATCTAATATTATTCCAATAACACTTTTTCAATGGCAGTCAAATAGCTAGCAATCGATCGTTTTGTACGGTTTCTTTGAAAGTATGATGGCTCATAACATTGTAATTTATTTTTGTTGATTAGATGTGTGTTTTGTTTATTATAAGGTTCATTGCCTCCAGAATAATGATCTACAACAAAGACCAGTAGAGTTGCTTCGTGTTTTTTTATTATTAACAGTTCTCACCTTACATAATGGAAATTTATAGGCGATTATAGCCTAAATTCGAAAAGGAGAAATCGAATAAGTTTTGACGGTTCGGCTTTTTATGAGGAAATTGGTCGTGTCGACTTTCGAATGTTCCGCCAGTAGAATGATTCATTATAGACCACGACGAATTTATTGAATGGCGAATAATAATGTTTCTATATTTACTATAAACCAAATTCTTCAAATTTATCAGTAATGCTTATTTACTAACAATACTCAACAATAATACTAAACAAACTATTAAAATATCAATAATTTTACTCGTACTTCGGGTAACTGGTATTTAGATTAAAAAAAAAAAATTAGTTACGGTAAAATAACCACCTTTGCTCGGCAGAACTTGCAGTTTCAAGTTTTAAATAGAACACGTTGGTTAAACTTATTTTTAAAAATTTACTATCTAGTAAAATTATTTTCATTTTGCTTAAGGAATGTAATTTCATGATCAATCCAGACAATAATTAGAGCACGTTGGTTAAACTTATTTTTTAAAAAATTACTAACTAGTAAAATTATTTTCATTTTGCTTAAGGAATGTAATTTCATGATCAATCCAGACAATAATTATTAAAGACTTTCTGTCTCGTCTATTCTTGGATATATCAATTTGTAGAAACATTAATTGTCTGGATTTAAACGCATACCCTCATAACCAGACAGTGGAACGACCTTTTCCTAAACTCTACTTTCGCTAAGCCCAAATACCATCTTAGCTGTCGAGCTTTGGATGTTCGCTTGTAAACAATAATCATTAAATAATAACAAATATAAATTCAAAGCACTCAACACTAATTTTATTTATTGCTGTTAGATTTGAATTTATACCTTGTACCTTTTGTATGTTCAGTATGAAAATTTTAACTTTAGGTTTAAGGGAACATTGTAAAGCATTTACTATACACTTATTTTTAAATAAATGTTGTATTGTACAGACAGTTGTATTTTTTAAATACTTCTGAAGATGATTGCTGGGCAATTGAAATGTACATAAGGATTAAAATAAAAGTTATTTGTGGTTTAGAGGTTTTATTTATTTAAAAATAAACATTACGCCACAGTTGCTTCATACAGTTATTTACTATACACATTATTGCACCCCATGTTCACATACACATTCATGAGAGCTTAATCAGTCATCCAGTCCCCCCTTGTTTATATAAACCCCCTTGTTCCCCAGTGGGTAAAACACCTTCGTCTCACCATCCTCAGTTCCAGCCTTATTCCCAAAAACTCTAATTCCTACCCACACAGCCCGTTTCCAGTGGCAGAGAGACGCTGCGTAGTGAAGACGTTACACAGGGGCCACAAAACCCCTTAGTGTTAGCTAACTCACTGTTGATGATAACCTTGATATGGAAACGCGTCATTTAATTAAAACCTTTTCATATGGCGTGCTCATGAAGGTGCTCAGTATCAACTCCTGAACTATCCTTTTGCTGACGCCGAAACTATGCTGTCACAGAAACCTTTCACACTCCTGGCGAAGGGCAAAACATTACAATCGGGGTTTAATAATCGTGAAACCTTTCCGTTTTTATAGACCAAAGTTAGAAACTCTACAACAATACCTTTTGTTTGGGGCCAGCTAGTAGCGAGTAGAGTTCTCGTGAGCGACCTGGACCTTAGCCTTACGTCTTGATTCACCTTCCATATATTTCTTGTTACTAGGAATGGAGTCGAGAGAGTATACCTTTTTGACGCTGTATATAGTTGCTCTACTTCAGATACGCGACCAATTTCCTGAATATTAACTGGGTAAACTTCGGCGCCAACCAACATACCGCAACTTATTACGACGTAGAGCGGCGAATGATACTTCACTTCTACACATTAACTGGGTAAACTTCGGCGCCAACCAACATACCGCATCTTATTATGACGTAGAGCGGCGAATGATACTTCACTTCTGCACATTAACTGGGTAAACTTCGGCGCCAACCAACATACCGCATCTTATTATGACGTAGAGCGGCGAATGATACTTCACTTCTGCACATTAACTGGGTAAACTTCGGCGCCAACCAACATACCGCATCTTATTATGACGTAGAGCGGCGAATGATACTTCACTTCTGCACATTAACTGGGTAAACTTCGGCGCCAACCATCATACCGCACCTCATTACGAAATAAAACGGCGTATGGTACTTCAACTTCTGCACATTGACTGGGTAGACTTAGGTGCCATCCAAAATACCACACCTTATTATGACGTAGCACGGCGAATGATACCTCTCATCTGCACATTGACTCGGTAACTTCGCCACCAACGAATAAACCACACCTTATTAAGACGTAAACCGGCGAGTGCTAATACAGTAAACTGTCACTTATGCACAGATATGGGGGATTCTGCCGGATGACTGAAGGATCCATTAAAAACACAATGTACAATGAACAATATTTATGCCTATTGCCAAAATATAACTTATAAATTGGAAAATAGTCTTTTATTGTACTTGAAATGATAAAACAGGAATGAATGCACTGGTCTGTGTTTTACTATAAAAGGTCACATCTTTTAAGGTAAGAAAAAAAATTTAAATATGTTTCCGTTTACACTCTAACGATATTGTTCGAGCCAGCAACAGTCACTGTTCATAACTATTGGAACAACACGGCTCGAAGTAGCTTGTATTAACACGAGTTACACAACTAGGATCGGGTGACGTGAATGTCACTCGGTCACTAACATCGACATGCAGCGAAAAATATACAAGCTATGTTTACATCTTCCGTCCTTCACGAAACATCGGATTACTGGAGGGGCCGGATTAAAGAGAGTTTACTGTACTGCACTTTATTATTTTATAGATCGGCTTAGCTTAAAACAACTGACCGGGGAGCCTTTTACGCCAACGAACACACTACAATCTAGGATACTTCAACATACAGACATTGACGGGGCCACCTTCGGTGTCATCGAACATAGTATAGTGCGGACCACGTACCGTGCACATGGCCTTGGAATGTTCTATACATCAACAGCATCTGCAGCCGATGTCTTCGTAAATTTCAAGTTTGTCTATTCAAACTGAAGCTAATTTATCATCGTATTTTTTAAATATGGATCGTCCCATGGGAGTAAGTGTTTTGACAGTCCTTATCATGTTTGTAGGAAAGTATTTATACTGACAGTTACCTTCCGTCTCGCCTGCTGCGATCACTTAAGGCCAAGTGCTCGGCTATGTAATCCACACTTGTATTATTACATAGACCGGCGTAGGCTACTGCAGTATATGGACATTTATGGGACTACTTCCATCGCCAACGAACACACTACAACTACACTCTATTGTTAGATATACTGGCGTAGGCTACTGCAATTTTATGAACACTGACGGAGCAGCCTTCGGCACCAATGAACACACTAGACTCTGTTATTACATATAATAGTGTAGGTGACTGCAACATTTGGGCACCTTTCGGCGTCAACGAACACACTACATATTTTATTATTATATAGATGCATAGATCGGCGTAGGCTACTGCAACATATGAACATTGTCGGAGTAATCTTCGAAGCCAACCAATATACCGCATTTTATTAATCAATTCGCTTGATCTCGAGAAATCTATTTGTGATAATGTTTATAGTCCATTAGATTTAACGACAAATTAACGTAATCGTGAATCACATTTTAATTCTTTTATAGTGCATATGTTATAATTAATAACATAAATAACGTATGTAATATTCTAAAATTGTATTTAATATGTTTGAGGTTGGTACAATTGTTAGTTTTCTTCCAAAGTGAAAAAAATATTTGTGAATAAATTTATTCATTTTTTTGTAAAATTCGTCTGTTTTTCCACTTAAATTGAAAATAATGGCTTGTGTTCCTTGTATGACAAATCTTATAATAAGAAAAGCTAACACAATACTGCAGCGGTTCCCAACCTGTGATAGCGTCCCCCAAGGGAGTAGTACGCAAGAATAATACCAGTAACGGAGGACATCAATTTTTCACACTTTAGATTTGAAACAAACACGAGGTTACACTAGTAGTTGACAAGATAGTTGAAGTGTTATTGATGGGAAGATTGTATGTTTGTGTGCGACTGGAAGCACAGAATAGAATAGCGATGGGAAACATCTATTCCAGATTTATATGAACAATACAAATGCATGAATGGGTCTACGATTTGATGATAGGAAACTTTTAGAGAACAGTCTATCGTGTTGCCCACACTAAAGTATAGTATAAGCAGCGGTTGCCCCCGCTCCACCCATTACTTACAAGGCAGTCGGACAACCACCCTTTGTCTTAACCACGTCGACGAATAGGGGGGGGGGGGTACTTTTCATTGGAAAAACGTTTTTAGTGGTACGTAAAATGAAAATGGTTGGGAGCCACCACAATACTGTATTAATGTAAAATATTACATTTGTGTTGGACAGAACATTGTGCGCTTGCGTGTTTATAAGCGCGCATGGTCCGTCATTCGTTTTCTACTTGTACGTGGAAGTAAGTATGTAGACGATACTTCAAGCCTTGGACATGCGCTTCGACACATCCTCCCTAGCCGTGTATGCCTTTCTATCCTTAATTCTACATCCTCCCTAGCCGTGTATGCCTTTCCTTACTTTATTCTACATCCTGCTTAGCCGTGTATGTCTTTCTTTACTTTATTCTACATCCTCCCTAGCCGTGTATGTCTTTCCCTACTTTATTCTACATCCTGCTTAGCCGTGTATGTCTTTGATTTACTTAATTCTACATCCTACCTAGCCGTGTATGCCTTTCTATACTTTATTATACATCCTGCTTTGCCGTGTATGTCTTTCTTTACTTTATTCTACATCCTCCCTAGCCGTGTATGCCTTTCTGTACTTTATTCTACATGCTCCCTAGCCTTGTATGTCTTTCCTTACTTTATTCTACATCCTCCCTAGGCGTGTATACCTTTCCTTACTCTATTTTACATCCTCCGTAGCCGTTTATGCCTATCCTTAATTTATTCTACATCCTCCCTAGCCGTGTATGCCTTCCCTTACTTTATTCTACATCCTGCTTAGCCGTGTATGTCTTTCTTTACTTTATTCTACATCCTCCCTAGCCGTGTATGTCTTTCCCTACTTTATTCTACATCCTGCTTAGCCGTGTATGTCTTTCTTTACTTTATTCTACATGCTCCCTAGTCTTGTATGTCTTTCTTTACTTTATTCTACATCCTCCCTAGCCGTGTATGTCTTTCCCTACTTTATTCTACATCCTGCTTAGCCGTGTATGTCTTTCTTTACTTTATTCTACATCCTCCCTAGCCGTGTATGCCTTTCCCTACTTTATTCTACATCCTCCCTAGCCGTGTATGTCTTTCTTTATTTTATTCTACATGCTCCCTAGCCTTGTACGTCTTTCCTTACTTTATTCTACATCCTCCCTAGGCGTGTATACCTTTCCTTACTCTATTCTACATTCTCCCTAGCCGTGTATCTCTTTACTTTTTCTATTCTACATCCTCTCTAGCCTTGTATGTCTTTCCTTACTTTATTCTACATCCTCCCTAGGCGTGTATACCTTTCCTTACTCTATTCTACATCCGCCGTAGCCGTTTATGCCTATCCTTAATTTATTCTACATTCTCCCTAGCCGTGTATCTCTTTACTTTTTCTATTCTACATCCTCCCTAGCCGTGTATGTCTTTCTTTACTTTATTCTACATCCTCCCTAGCTGTGTATGTCTTTCATTACATGGGAAGTTTCATGGCCCTACGCCAATCCTTTCAGTTTTATCTCTACACGTGTACAGTGGATTCTAGGTAGATTGTATTGTTCTCTAACACCGTTGATAATTCTATGGTTATCAGTGTCCCCTCTCTCAATCTTCATTGGTGTATTTCGATGTAAATGTACATTACAAAATATGCATATATTTGTACTCTACGTATAACCATAACTTACCGGTGGCAAATTGTTTCAACTATAAGAAGAGCCAGTAAAGGAAAAATACATTACATATACAGGTGGTAACAAAAGTCTCTGAATGACTTTGTTCACTGATTATATTTACTGTTATAAGAATTATATAGAATGAAGGTAAATAATACTTGTTTTGATTGGTCATTGGAAGGAAAGCAAGGAAATTAAACGTGCGAGTTGTGACTGAAGTGGTTGAACCTGCCAACAGCCTCAGATATGTAGTTGTGATGTGGATAATCATTGTCCCATAACTTCTTGCAATAAATTCTATGTCTTTGCGGTGATTATAACTGCTTCTACGGACTTGTTGCTTCGTCATTAACGACCTCAGATGCCTACCCTATTTCGAAACGCTAATCAAAGGCTTTCAGGAAGAGTGGACGACGTAATTTACAGTTTCTCAATTAAAGGCCGGAAATAAAGCGCGTACAGCCGGCTGTGCTGTCTTGATTCAGTGCTTCCAATGACAGAAAGAGGCGAGAAATCGACAACGTTAAAATATGTATGTTAGATGTGGCAGGGAACCTAATTTATAAAGGGAATTTAATCTTATCGTGTTAGGCTTAATTGATAAATTCTTATACATTGCTGACCTTGTTTTAACAAGAATATAAAAAAAGTTTTTAAAGTCAATTCAAGGTAATTAAAGAAAAATTGTATTTAAGTTGCTTTTTATTTTATAATTATATTTAATATAAATATGTATATATACATATGACAGTTACAATATTAAGTGTCAAAATAGAAAACGTGTCCTTGCAATTTACCATTTATTCGCTTTTTTCGCTTCTAATTTATGAAGCTGATAGTAGTCTATAATCTCTCATTCTACCTGTCTCTTGTAATGTTTCATTACTGCAAGGAACCTTTCTCTTATAATTTTATATAAATCTCTAAGTAATAATTTGTTGCTATGGGAAAGTTGGCTCAGTGCCAAAGAACTAGGTTTGAAACATGTAATCATTAGTTTCGAATCCGACCAAGACATCAACCCTTTTTAATTTTAATAAATGGATAAATATTTGACAAAAATATATTTGAACTCGATTGAATGAATAAAAACCTATTTTATTAACGATTAAAAATCTGTACGAGATTTATATAAGACGAGGGTGATCTAATAGAAAGAATTGAAAAATTATAAAGAAATGTTATATTTTGATTTTTGTAAGCTAAACGTATAATTCAAACAAGTAATATAAATTTTTTAAATGTAAATTCCTGCTTAAATTAACAAAGAAAAATTTTATTTGAGTTTCTTTTTATTTTAAAATAATAATTTATATATATACCTGTAAATGTCCAAATATATCCTATGTACCAAAAATATTATGAGGCAAAGTAGAAAGCGAGTTTCCTTGCAATTCCCATTTGCGTTTCTATGTATGGTGTTGGACTATTATTTTTATTTGTTACTATTTATAAGCTTTTTAACCGACTTCAAAAAAGGAGGTTCTGTATTTGATCCATATATTTTTCTGTTTGTTTCCACGATAACTGTGGAAAAGAATTCAACCGATCAAAATGATTTTGCTTGCAAATGAAAGAGGAAACCTTTTCGGTGGTCCCCATTCAATCCGTCTGATTTGAACAGAAACATACGATATTAAAAATTTTAATTTTTTAAATTAAGGATTATGAGTTATAAGATAATTAATAAGCAAAATAAACAATCACAGCATTTATTTTATGTAGTAGGCCTATTCTACCACACAGAAAAATAACAGAAAAATAAATACAAAGCGAATAGGTTTCTTTTATTTCTTGCTTGATAAAGCTGCTTAGAACGAACGTCATCGGATACTAATGCATGAATTTTCCTCATGAAAGAGTCTTCTTTGATGGTCTACCCATATTGATATATAATTTGATTTAACTCGAATGAGATAACTAAATATCAAGAGATAAATTCATTAAATATAACTCTACTATCAAATTTCACTTTTTTTTATTAATATTTTATGTGTACAAAATGTTTTTCTAACATGATTTAGTTCATTTCCTAATAATCATTAGACAGCATTATTGAATATTTACCTGTGATATTGCATTAAATTATTATTAACGCGTTTTTAAACAGAAATGAAAAAGAATAATTGCTAGATAAGAAATAATATGTAGGACTTAGGAAAATTCGTCAAGGGAATTAGACACGAATTACTCAATCTATACGTCTGACAAACTGATATGTGTATCGTATTCTTCAATAACATTTCAATTATTTGAACAACGATCAAGCAATATGATTAGAGGGATATGCATATCGAAAATTTGTGTGGATAAATAGTGGCAACTTTGCCAACATAATCAACGCCATGAAACGAAATTCTATTATAATGCAAAAATAATTTAAAAAAACAGAACCTGCTTCAAAAAAAACCTCCCGAATATATAATTTTTACTTACTAAAAAGTGAAAAAATATTTTCCTATATTATTCCTAACGAAAAAAAATTATCATAAGCTTATTAGCCACAAAATTTTTAAATCGGGGCCGCAATCATTCTTGCTATGTGCTAATCCATCAAATCTATTCCAAACACATCCTAAGCAATCAATCGTTGTGGGTAGTAAGCTCATGATAAATTATGTTTTCGTTATCGGAAAATTATTTTCTATTGAGTAAAAATTGTATATTCGGGTTCTGTTTTTTTAAAACAAACATTAATTTTACGTCGTTTGCATTGTGTTGTATTTCGCATTGTCCGTTTGTGAAGCTTTGTTCAATATCGTTATTCCAGTTTGTTTGTTTTATTTTTTCATTGATTTATTTATTTATTATATTGTGTGGTAACCATGACAACAATTGTCGGTTATACATTGGAGGTTGTTTAAGCCTCTGTGTTTAAAAGCACTAGACTTCTGCAACGGCGAGAATAACCGATGCAAATAAATCTGGTATTAGTACAGATAAATGTAACTAAGCCTATAGAATAGTTGAATAAATCAATCAACTAATACTCCAATTATTTCATAGTATTATAATATAAATATTAAATATAGGGAAAACCAATGTAAACTAAAGTATTAACATCAATTGTCATCCACTATAGGTTTTAAAAATGTATTTGAATTTGGTTGGATGAATAAAACCTATTTTATGAAGTATTGAAAATTTGTACAAGATATATATCAGGAGATTGTGCACTAATAGAGGGAATTATAAAGAGGGACCTAAAATCTCCTTAGTATGGCGTTATGCTGAGTTCTTTAAGTAGAACCATCAATTCTAGAGGGTTATCTTCGTGTTACATCCTTGTGGTTATGACGTAGTCAGTTTAAGGAGTAACAAGTAGTGACAGGAGTCTATTTTGATCTGGGATTTTGGGGAACTTTAGTCAGCCCTTGTAATGGTTATAGAGGAAAATTGTAACTTCATGTCAAGTCGCTTCCCTCCATTAGAGAAGAGGGTCGTTCAATCGTGAAGATGAAAGGCTTCTTCATGTCCCCCGGAAACCTAAAAGTATTTGTATGTGAAAATATTAAAAATTGTAAGACTGTAACCAGGTAAGACTTATAAGAATATTTAAAAAACACTGTAATTTTACTTACACGCAAATAGGGTGATTTCTGTAGAGTTTGAATGAGGTATTGTGAGAGACAGGAATCCTCTGAAATAGTCCACATACCTTCTGAAGGTATGCCAGATCTGTAATTAGTTGTTTGACATTACTTTTGCCCCTACAGGGGAAAGTTGTAAATTTTATTATAGTAGAGATTGGACAACCTTTTAGTTTCTTTACTTAATGAATCTGCTTTCAAATACATTCAACTTCTGCTTCATTTTAAAATTCTTCGCTTTTCATGGAGTAAGGTACATAATAAATTATTTTGTTAAAGTTATGGAGTTTTACTGTAAACGAATTTTACTCGCGTGTGGCAGTCGCGTACATGCTAGTCGCTATTTAATACTACATTTTTGTAACCCTAGAGCAGCCTTTAGCCTGTACTTCTATTTATAAGATTAAGATTATGGTAAGATAAGGTAAGAGTAAAATAGAGCCTTAAATATAAACCTTTGCTTCGGGAAATTAAAGATCAGAAGTTATATTTAAAATAATTTTACAGGAAGTTCTGCCGGCTGAATCTCTTTGTAGAGATGTCTCTGCAAAGGATTCTATGAATCTAGGAAGCATTAAGCTAGGGCAGTGGTCCCCAACAGGTTGGTGGTCTTAGAGGTCTGAGGTGTCACCGAAATTGTCATCGTTGTAGACTCGTACCTACTTTATTTATACGGCTACATTGCTTGTCATCTATTCAGCAGTTTCTTTTGTATATTTCAAAAATTGATGCAGAATATTTCTCTACAAACAAATTAATATTCTATTTTTATCGATTAAATCTTATCAATTCTATTGTTTTCGTTTATAATGCGATGATGCGAATAACAGGCTATAAAAATGTCTTGGTAGTATAACAAAAAGCCCTGATATCTTCAAAGTATAGCGGTTAAAATTATAATGTGTATAAACGTAAGTATTTAAGTAACGCTAAATAATGCGTATTTTCATAAATCGTCATTGTAAATAGGTTTCCTCTATTTCCTATTACAATTTTCGTTTTATAAATGAAGCAGAGACCTACTTTATCAATCAAGTAGGCTCGAAAATCTAGTTATTGATGTTTGTGATCTATTTTACCTTATCTTGTGTGTACAAGTAAATCTCTATGTCATATGATTATACATATATATATATATATATATATATATATATATATATATATATATATATATATATATATATTGTAGAGGCGTTTTTACCCTTGTGTATAAGGATTAGCCTACATTTATTTTTAGGTATTAAAAAAATTATTTCTCGATGTAGATTGATATTACAAAAAATAATAGTGCTTAGGAAGTGTTTGCTGGTATTAAAGTATTGTGGTAGATAGCTCACATTTATTTGAACATTTAATCGTTCTGATTTCTTAGATCAGAGTAGTTTTAATAAATAAGATTTAGGATCAAATAAAAATATCTACATGTAAGAAAAATCACCCACTTCAGAAACGTTTAAAGATAATTTAAATCTTTTTCAATTGTATGTTGTTTTTGTTATGAAAAGAATTACCAGCTGTTGGGTCATCTTTGGTTTGTTGTATACAGCGTTTTCCAATTTATTAATGACGTTTTATTTGTTACTTTAAACATATTTAAAATACGGTGGGAAAACATTACTTGTACCGGAATTCGGCTGCCATGATTTTATACGATTACCTTCGTGAGCACGTAAAAACAGTCGTGCTGTAGTTTTAGGTACATTCCATTTGTCTCAAACTTTGCTGGTCATTTAGGCGCCAACTTAAATGTTGTAATGCAATACCGCGACAATTACAAGCAACTGCCACTCGTGTAGGAGGACTAAGGCAATTGCAATAATTTGTCCAATTAAGGAATTGTCTGGAATTCACAGTTTCCTTTTTTTGTCGTAACTGGAAAGGTTATCGAAAATCAGAAACAGTAAGTAAATGGGCTTTGTAATTTGACGGGCTCTAACTCGTATTGGGACCGTTCCCATTCGGATAAAAGAAAATTCTGATAATTAGATTTAATTTTATTAAATAATATCTAATTATTTAATAATTAGATAAAATGAGTCAATTTTAATCAGTTACTGCATTTTGTTGCAAATGGGAGAAGAAAATATTGCTCTATAGTTTTATATTTTTGTTTAAGCTTCTGAGCTACGATCTAAGCTTTTTCACAAAGAATCGGACCCGAAATTGCGTTTCCCATAGAACGTTGTTGCCAAAACCACTTGAAACCATCTTATAATGTTTTTTCCTGCCTTTATTGATCTTCTTGAAGAACTTTTATCTTCATTTTCATACACGGGAAAAGAGTTTAAAATATCAGGGTTTGGTCATTTTAATCTGAAATCGTTGATTGCCCAGTCCTACACCTTACATCTCAGCCAACTGCTCACGAGTTCGTCCTGTCCTACACCTTACATCTCAGCCAACTGCTCACGAGTTCGTCCTGTCCTACACCTTACATCTCAGCCAACTGCTTACGAGTTCGTCCTGTCCTACACCCTACATCTCAGCCAACTGCTCACGAGTTCGTCCTGTCCTACACCTTACATCTCAGCCAACTGCTCACGAGTTCGTCCTGTCCTACACCTTACACCTCAGCCAACTACTTACGAGTTCGTCCTGTCCTACACCCTACATCTCAGCCAACTGCTTACGAGTTCGTCCTGTCCTACACCTTACATCTCAGCCAACTGCTCACGAGTTCGTCCTGTCCTACACCTTACACCTCAGCCAACTACTTACGAGTTCGTCCTGTCCTACACCTTACATCTCAGCCAACTGCTTACGAGTTCGTCCTGTCCTACACCCTACATCTCAGCCAACTGCTTACGAGTTCGTCCTGTCCTACACCCTACATCTCAGCCAACTGCTCACGAGTTCGTCTTGTCCTACACCCTACATCTCAGCCAACTGCTCACGAGTTCGTCCTGTCCTACACCTTACATCTCAGCCAACTGCTCACGAGTTCGTCCTGTCCTACACCTTACACCTCAGCCAACTACTTACGAGTTCGTCCTGTCCTACACCTTACATCTCAGCCAACTGCTTACGAGTTCGTCCTGTCCTACACCCTACATCTCAGCCAACTGCTCACGAGTTCGTCTTGTCCTACACCCTACATCTCAGCCAACTGCTCACGAGTTCGTCCTGTCCTACACCTTACATCTCAGCCAACTGCTCACGAGTTCGTCCTGTCCTACACCTTACATCTCAGCCAACTACTTACGAGTTCGTCCTGTCCTACACCTTACATCTCAGCCAACTGCTTACGAGTTCGTCCTGTCCTACACCCTACATCTCAGCCAACTGCTCACGAGTTCGTCTTGTCCTACACCCTACATCTCAGCCAACTGCTCACGAGTTCGTCCTGTTCTACACCCTACATCTCAGCCAACTGCTCACGAGTTCGTCTTGTCCTACACCCTACATCTCAGCCAACTGCTCACGAGTTCGTCTTGTCCTACACCCTACATCTCAGCCAACTGCTTACGGGTTCGTCCTGTCCTACACCTTATATCTCAGCCAACTGCTTACGAGTTCGTCCTGTCCTACACCTTATATCTCAGCCAACTGCTCACAGTTCCTCCTGTCCTACACCTTACATTTCAGCCAACTGCTTACGAGTTCGTCCTGTCCTACACCTTACATCTCAGCCAACTACTTACGAGTTCGTCCTGTCCTACACCTTACATCTCAGCCAACTGCTTACGAATTCGCGTAACTCCTTCATCTGATTGGTCTATAATTAGTTTATCCGCTAATGATAAGGCAGTTCACTTTGTTTTAGAAGTCAGGGCAAACGACGAAACGCACTCAAAAACAAAACGCCGCTATGCCAATAAAGACACTGACTTATTAATCAAAACGAATAGGAACAGTCTGCCCGGGCCGGGCACCTGGCTACGGACGACAGTCAGCTACTGTACAGTATACAAAACTGCACTGAGACTTGTATCCAAATGATTTATGGGTTGCATTTACATTAACTTCGTGGAGAAAATGCCAATACCACACGTAAAGAAAGGGATTCTGTTAGTCAGAGTACGGAGTCCTGATGCATCTTCCGCTCCTTCAAAAGTATTAGATCTTTTTCTTGAAGAATGCCATTTGGGGGAACGACTAATTTGAAATATTTTTCTCTCTAGCCGCACCCAATTATATTCAGTGCATTTGTCTGTCTCGTTTTTAGTTTCAAATCTGATACATTTTAATATCTTTCTTCACATTAGCTTTAAAAAAACTTGCTTTTTCGAAATGAGAATGTAGGTATATCATTTCAATAATATTTGGAATGGCAAGCAATGGCCATATTTTTGAAATTGTAGTATTCCAGAAATCGACTGTCATTTTGTTATTGACAAAATAACAATGCTTGATCATTTGCTATTTCTTCGTGATGTTACAGCGAAAAAAACTTCATTAAACTTTAATTTTGTTTCTTTCAATGACAAAGTTTCTAGAGCCCGCTAAAACAAGTTGAACAATTCTGAAAAATGTCGAGGGATTCTGATAAACAAGGACTCCTTATTTTAGATAGAAGTTCTTACTTCCGATAGACTACCTGATTGCGTATTGGATGCTTTAAGTCATTTGTGTTTCTCAAGCAATAAAGTAATCATTAATTACTACTTATAAACAGTGAGACAGTTTTAGCGATTACAATTAATTGATAACTGAATTTCGTAAGTAGTTGGTCGCGTTTTAAACAGAACCGTGATCAATTACGTAAATTCTGTTTACAATTGAACAAAATTCATCCTTATTTCCCGCTTCCAAGAAGGCAGAGTAAAACTGTAAACGCTGTAGTGCAAGGTGATACGGAGCGCGTTGGCCTAGATCCCGAAGACCTTCGCTTCACGACACTCGTTTCCAGCGAGTGAAAGTGGAATATACCAATAGCATCACTAGCTCTGGTGAGTTATGGGGAATCATCGTATCTGGTCGTCACGAAACCTTCGCATTTCATAAACTTACAACAAGATTTCTATCAATTAAGTTCGCCATGCCTTTGTTGTCCGCATTACTAAATTCACATAATTTTACGCACTTTCTAATGTTGTGGTAAAACTGCTGAAAAGACTTTGAAACATTGTGTTTTTAGTTTAATTTAATCATCAAAATCTGTTATCATAAAATACACTACAATGACAGGTTCTAGTAAATTAATTTATGTACGTGGTTTACATTAGAGTTCGCTTGTAAGAAAAGTTATTCAAATTAGGGAAGATAGAAAAATTAACCCCGGAAAAATACAAAATGCAAGATACGGATCAAACAAGAAAAAAATATTATAGGTGAAGATTGATATTCATCTTCATGTTTGTAAACGTCAATAGCATTTGAAATAAAGGCTTTTTTAAACAGCGTTTGAACATAATATCCAGAATTTCGTTAAGATAAAAATTATCTCAACTTCTATGTTCTATATTCTAATGAGTTTTCAAGAAATAAACCTAGATTCAAAAATACTTTATTTTAAAATGGCACCATTTTGTACCAATTGCATGTATAATTTTAAGTGGTTTATAATAATTTATTAAATTTCATCTCACACGAAGAGCAACGATGGTGGGACAGCTTTATTTGAAGTTAAAAATTAACAATTTGCTGAACATATAATTTAAATAAATTTACGAAAAACTTGCTAGATAAAACCTTTCCTATAGCATTAAGCTTAAAGCTATATAGAATGTTATAGGGTCTATCTCTAAGTAGTATAAACTATATAAGTTTAATATATGTCCGAGTTTCGTACATTGTTAGTTTATTAAGTTTATACAACAAAATTCACCAGACCCGATATTTTCTTGTACAGAGTAACTATTCTGAATTTTTTGCAGCCCAGATTAATTTCTAGAAGTGTTTTAAATGTACATTTTTTACATGTTAACATAAGATTGTTTCAAAATGCTCTATGGATTTTTCTACTGCCGTAGGGCGTTTAGGGCAACCATTAAGGTCATACGATATAACTGCCTGAAACATATTCCAGTGTATTTTGGTTAACATTGAATCTGCTAGTGCGAATTTATAATCCCAAAATAAATAATCTGGTACATAATAAAGATGTATAAATTCTCAGAAAGTTGGAAGAAAGCTCTTTCAGCTCTATGAAACCTGCTATTCCACAAAACTAGCTCAGTCGGGATTAACTTGAGAGAAACTCTACAAAAACCGGTTATTTTGTGGAAACTTTGGCACAAGCTAAGAGTACAAAGGAAACTAATTTCTCCAACATGGTTTTAAAATGCAAAGGTTTTTCAAAAACTAGCCTATATTTAAATTTAGGATCTTTTTAACTTTTTAGCCTTGTGTAATGAAAAAAATCATCTGACAAGAGCGCTGTGTTGATCATTACGTCCTGTTACTGCTACTAGCCATACAAAACCACTATTATCCACCATCTAAAATAATAGTAGCGATCTAATAAGTGAGTGATCTAATGGGCTGTTTAGTTCCTCCAAACGGACTTTTATTAGAGGAGTAACATTTTTTTTTCCAGGCGAAAAACCTATTAAGGTTATCATCGCCTAACTAAAGTTTTTATTTTAAATAAATATTGCAAATAAAACTAACCAAACTAAACGAAGTAAAATAAATGTTTAATACTAATTGTAACTAAAACTAGAAACTAAAATTATACATAATTTAAATATTATTAAATAGATTCAGGTGGCGTAAGAAAACGATGACACGGTCGATAGCCCTGACATCGTCCCTTAAAACCACCTTTAAACTACCTCGAAGATCGTAATGTATATACAAATTTGTTAACTTATCACAATCAAGCAGGATATGCTTGATTGTAATATTATTTCTACAAAACTGACATAGTGGTGGATCCTCATGTCGCATCAACCATCCATGCGTTAACAAAGAGTGGCCGATGCGAAGTCGAGTTACCACCACTTCCTCCCTACGATTCGAACGAACAGATGTACTCCATGGTCGGACGGTATTTTTGATGTCCCTCAGCTTGTTTCTATTTACATTTTGCCATTCTTCATTCCAAACAGAGAATAGTGTAGTTTTAACTTTGCATACAAAATCTGATGCCATCACACGTTGTGTCGATGGCAACATACCTGTAGCTAATTTTGCACCTTCATCTGCTTTAGTGTTTCCGAATATTCCACAGTGACCAGGCACCCAGAGAAATGATACCTCGACACCTCGTAATTGGAGCCTGTGTATAGAGCACAAGATGTCTCCAACTAAAGGGTTCTTAGTGTACATTTCCTGAATAGCCTGGAGAGCACTTTTGGAATCACAACACACAAGATATTTAGATTTTACAGACGGAATTGATCTTAAAGCTTGGAAAATTGCATATAGTTCTGCAGTAAAAACGCTACAGGCTGAAGGCAATCCGTAAGTGAAAGTTTGTCCTTCCATATAAAATGCACAACCTATCCCATTGTCCAGTTTTGAACCGTCTGTGAATATAGTCACAGTATGTTGGTGAGTTTGTTGAATCTGCAAAAACTCCTGACGATAAATAACGTCAGGAGTATTGTGTTTCAGGTACATGGACAATGAGAAGTCACATTTTGGCTTTTGTGTATTGTCCATGGAGGGATGTAGCATGATGTTTGTTCGAATATAGGTGGATGTTCTAAATTTAGATTGCTAAAAATGCGCAACGTTCTTATTCCGAAGGGAGCAGTTGAACGTTGACGTACATTGTAACGATCCTCGAGGTAGTTATCAAAAGCTGCTTTGAATGCCGGATGTTTAGGTTTACTTCGAAGACCAGTGTGATATGAAATTTGTAGCATTTGACGTCGCATAGAGAGAGATGGTTCTCCAGCTTCAACGAGAAGGCTGGAGATTGGGCTTGATCTAAAAGCACCAGTAGAAAGTCTAAGGCCAGCGTGATGTATTGAATCCAGGAGTTTCAGAACCGTAGGTCGAGCAGATGAATAGGCTATACAGCCGTAATCTATGCGCGATCTTACAACGGCGCGATAGAAACGGAGCATACAGGTTCTGTCTGCTCCCCAATTTGTACCACTTAGAACTCTCAACATATCCAATATCTTGCTGCACCGGGTCCTCAAATCACGCACATGCGGATTCCATGAAAGTCTTTTATCCAATAAAAGAAACAAAAAATCTCACATTATCCGCGGTTTGAAGCCGCGTACCATCAAGATAAAGAATAGGTTCCTGGTGTTGCCTGCGACGACTAAATGCTATACACTGTGTCTTCGAAGCCGAAAACTTGAAGCCCGTAGATTTGGTCCATTCTTGCAATTTATTAATTACTAATTGTAAGGATCTTTCCGCTGTTGCCATACTTCTACCAGCCATATATATACAAAAATCGTCTACAAACAGGGAACAGTGGACCGGTGACTGTACGTTTGAAGTGACGCTGTTAATGGCAACAGCAAACAGCGTCACACTCAAAACGCCACCCTGTGGTACACCATTCTCTAGTTTGCAACGATCAGAATATATGCCTCCTAGACGTACACGGAAAGTCCTGTTGTTCAAATAATTTTGTATAAAAGCAAGAATGTTACCTTGTATACCCCATGATTTCAATACGTTCAAAATTCCTCTTCTCCATGCCATGTCATATGCCTTCTCAAGGTCAAAGAAAACAGCTACCAGTGTTTGTCGTAAGATGAAGGCATTCTGTATAGCTGACTCCAACAAAACCAATTGTTTTGAAAACGATAACGCTAGCACATTGGCAATTTCCTCACAGTCCGTGGTCAAAACACCATCCGAATGCCTTAATGAAATTAATGGCATCGGAACGGAAATGCCACAGACTGATCGTATTTTCTTCCATACTGTGGATGGAGCTGTAGTTCTTGTAATTGAGCCAATGTACTGCGACCATGATTCTCGTTTACTTTGCCTAAATATTCTCCGTGCTTTCGCACGGAAGATTTTATATTTTTCCAGGTTTTCACTCGTTGGATGTCTCTTGAACTGGTTCAAAACTTTTCTCCGTTGACGAAGGATCACAGTGCACTCATCATTCCACCACGGAACAGGTGGTCGTCGTGGTTTGGATGAGGTTTTCGGAAGAGGAAGAGAAGAGGAGTAACAATACATTGCATTCATTGCTCCGATGATTGACAGTAAAACTAGCAAACTATTTGCCAGGAGATCTAGGTCTACTAAGACCAGCCCGTAAGATTAGTTAGAATAACCTGTGGAAATAGTAAACGGTTTGTAGACCTTATAGTTATTTATACGTTCTCAATATGTTAGTGAAATTGGATAAGCATATATATATATGCAATCATCATTTCACTATCAATATGTCGACATTATATGATGAGCATGTCATCGGATACACAGTCATTATCTCACTATCAATATGTCAACGAAATCGGATAAGCATATATACAGTCATTATCACACTATCAATATGGCAGTGAAATCTGAGAAGCATAAATACAGTCATTATCTCACTATCAATTTGTCAACGAAATCGGATAAACATGTATGCAGTCATTATTTCACAATCAATGTCAACGAAATCGGATAATTATGCTTATCCGATGTATTTATAATACAGTCATTATCTCACTATCAATATGTCAACGAAATCGGATAAGCATATATACAGTCATTAACTAACTATCAATATGTCAACGAAACCGGATAAACATGTATGCAGTCATTATTTCACAATCAATGTCAACGAAATCGGATAAGCATGTATACAGTCAATATCTCACTATCAATATGCCAACGAAATCGGATAAGCGATGTATATATAGTCATTATCTCACTATCAATATGTCAACGAAATCGGATAAGCATGTATACTGACATTGTCTCACAATCAATATGTCAACAAAATCGGATAAGCATAAATACAGTCATTATCTCACTATCAATATGTCGACATTATATTATGAGCATGTCATCGGATACACAATCATTATCTCACTATCAATATGTCAACGAAATCGGATAAGCATATATACAGTCATTATCACACTATCAATATGGCAGTGAAATCTGAGAAGCATAAATACAGTCATTATCTCACTATCAATTTGTCAACGAAATCGGATAAACATGTATGCAGTCATTATTTCACAATCAATGTCAACGAAATCGGATAATTATGCTTATCCGATGTATTTATAATACAGTCATTATCTCACTATCAATATGTCAACGAAATCGGATAAGCATATATACAGTCATTAACTAACTATCAATATGTCAACGAAACCGGATAAACATGTATGCAGTCATTATTTCACAATCATTGTTAACGAAATCGGATAAGCATATATACAGTCAATATCTCACTATCAATATGCCAACGAAATCGGATAAGCGATGTATATACAGTCATTATCTCACTATCAATATGTCAACGAAATCGGATAAGCATGTATACTGACATTGTCTCACAATCAATATGTCAACAAAATCGGATAAACATATATACAGTCATTATCTCACTATCAATATGTCAACGAAATCGGATAAGCTATGTATACGTTCATTATTTCGCTATGTAATGATCGTGAGAATGTGACTGTGATTTAGAATTATCGCTGTGCTGCATAATCGTTTATAAAACGTTTATGAGCGACTATTGTTTCTGATGTCGCTTAGAAAATAAATAGAAAATTCACGACCCATTTATAACTTGTTTAAAACTGGATTGAAGAAAGGTCCCGTCTGTCTGAACTACGTGCCCATTTATTTAATGCCAAAGTAATGAGATAGATGTCTAAATAATGGCCTTAGATAAAGCTGAAATAAACATAAATGGGCGACACTAACAGATTTCCATTTAATAGTAGCGCAGTTATAAATCACTGTTACTGTCACAAGTGAGAACGCTTTCCTCTTAATTTTTATTTCAGTTTCGAAAGTTTAAAAGCAAAAAAAAATTTAAAGTGTTAGGGAAAATTTCAATACAACAGTTTTTATATTTAAGTGCATTCATTACAATTGAGTCGTTCCACTGATGACGTCGAATTTAATCTCCTAAATGGCAATTAATAATCTTATATCATACTTCTCACAGTTTTCGAGTTTTAACAAATTGCCTAAATTCGTTTCTTATTTGTGTAATCTCGTTTTGCGATTTTATTTAGGGCAAACATGTGCGTTTCGTTACTTATAATTTTCTTGCGTTCTCTTGCTCTTCTAATTTTTATAATCGAGGAAATATGTGTACTTTTTATTACGCACAAACTATGTGAATATGTTTCTGTTTATGTGGTGCAAGTTTCGTTACCAAATTTATGCTAAATTCCAGATGGCCCAGAGTCGTGAAGCTTTGATCATATATTATTAGACTGATTAAGTGGAATAAAATTGGTAGCAGCTTATAATTACAATGAATTGGGTTATTAGTAGCAAACAAAAAGCTGAACTATTTAAAGATTTTCTATTTGAAAATTATCACACACGACTGATTTATAATTATTTAAATAATCTTTCAAACACGTGTTTAAAAATAACTAAAAACACTTTTGTAATTTTTTCCAGGTTTATACAGGTACGTGAGACCATATAGGTTCGGATGCCTATACAAATTGACAGAATATTTTAATATATGTTATATTAAATTTTATTAGTGAATTATAATAAATTTAATTTGGAAATACTTAAGTTCGAAACAGACTTGGGGCGTATCCATAAATAATGTAGGAATCTTAGTGAGTAGCTGTAGTAGAGAAAAATCGTACATAAATCAGTTCATGTTATTTGCAGTGCTATAAAATTATTCTTTGTTTTTCTGCAATAGATATTCTTGTATTGAATTATAACAATATACTGTTATATATATATACTGTTATTATATATATATATATATATATATATATATATATATATATATATATATATATATATATAAATCTTTATGCAAGTTCGATTTGTTGAAAATGTAACTCTAACCGGCTAAACTTCTGAAAAGAAAAGATATGTTAAATTCAAAACTCAATAAAAAGTGTTAAATACTACTGAGTGCAGAAAATATAAACGAAGAAATTATATATATTAATATTTCTTCGTTTATATTTTCAAATAAAGTATTTAATAACTTTATTGAGTTTTGTATTTAACAGATCTTTTCTTTTCAGAAGTTTAGCCGGTTAGAGTTACGTTTTCCTCAAATCGAACTTGCATAAGCTTTCCCAACCCCCTCCCCAATAATTGTGTTTTTAATAAGAAAAGCTGGCGGATGCTATGTTTTAGTTAGTGGGTATAGGAATGTCTACACTTTTAGCGATCACTAAGTCTGAACGAAAGGAACAGGCTATTGTTCTAACCGCATTCAATCCGCCTACTCCACATTCCAGTCCTCTAGACGTATTTGTGCAACCTTCGCTGGATAATTGGGCAACTGCAGTATAACTTTTGATTTTAAAACAGTATTTAAAATGTCATTCAATTCATGTACGAAAAGTAATTTAAATTCATTATTTAATTTAAAAAATTTTTTTTATTTGATTAATTAGGCGTGAACCGCCCGCTACAATATTTTAAGATAAATATTAATAATTATTTCATTTTCAATTATAATTTAAATTTTTTTCCCGTAATTAATAAATAAAATATTATTTTATAGAATTTTTTTGTTAATGTAATTTTGATTTTATTCTTGCATTCTTGAAACTAACTTACAAATGGAACATAAAAAATTAATTTATAATTAATTTCACGTCTTATCGGTTACTACCAAAATAGGAGATCTTGTTCTAAATATTTTGTCTTTTATAGACATAAATAAAAATATTGAATCACTTTTAGTTATTGTTTTGAAAACGTTGCTCAAGTCAAGTTATTAAAATACTTTCAAGTACTTGTTTACAATATAGTCAATTATGGTTTTCAAAACACTGATTAAAGGTGTTTCAGTTTTTAACCTTGCGTACAATGGTAGTTTCAACCAAATATTAAATTTAAATTAAAAATGAATGAACCTCTTGTTTGAGGTCGCATATTTATTATTTTTACCGGGAGACCTACCTTCGCTCGTATAAGACAGAACATAGTAAGTTCATGGAGTACAAAAGAAAAGTTTATTCATTATATACACAATATAAACACATTTCAAGCTTCATCATATCTCACATATCAACTTCCATATCGTTGGGGTTGTCTGTTGGCACTGGAGGAGCTTTAGAGCGATTGTTCAGAACTTCTTTCCATTTTTCGTTGCGGGTGTTTGTGTGGGATTGGATGGTCGTGAAAATAGAGTTTCATAAGGTTAACATGAGAAGTCTTTAAGAGTCACTGGGGCGGAATCCCGAATTTTCCCAAGTTTGAGATCGGTGCCAATAGTTTTCCCTTGGCCGAAAACACCAAAAAGAATCAAAAATAGTTTGGCGTAAAAACAGTTTGATCAGGAACGTGCTTAGTTTCATAAAGATGGCATGGGAACTTTAGGAGCCACTGGGATGGAATCCCGAATTTTCTCAAGTAGAGACTGGTGCCAGTCGATTTCCCGTAGCTGAGCCCCTCCCCAAATATAAATCCTTGTGCGAAAAATAGGTATAGGCCCGTGCTTAGTTCTATAAGGATAACATGGGAACTCTAGAAGCCAATGGGGTGGAATCCCGAATTTTCCCAAGGTTGAGACCGATGCCAATCGATTTCCCGTGTCCCAAAATATAAATTTAAATTTAAAAAATCAAAATTTGTTTTATAATAATGATTATATAGTTTTTATTGTTAAAAAATGCACTCATTATGGTCTAGGTCTACATTGGCATAATTATGTAACCATTACAGTATATAATGTTATTACGGGCATATAAAGGCTAACGTAATAATTATTTGGTTGAGTAGGAGGTAACGTTTCCACTTAACCTAGGTTAGGAATAGATATACTTGAAGGAAAACGAACTTACCCACGAATCTTCCCCTACTCTCAATACCAGTGAAGCATGTCTCTTTCGCAATTCACCATTCGACTTCCATTTTCCTGCGCGGGCGTGCAACACGATGCCAATTCCCCCCATTTACCACGCAGAGAACAGGTCCGTTTCAGAGAGTCTGTTATTTATGTGAAAAAAATTTTATTTTTTTCTCTCGTGTATGGTTATTGGGAGATTCAGTAAAACATTCTGTGGATGATGTAGGGAGGATCGCGTGTACCTGACGTAGACCTGCTCTGTATCGTGGCCATAAGGGAGTGTGTCTAAGGAAAGGACGAAATGATCTTCTGGTGTTGGCAATCGGGAGAATCAGTAAAACACTCTATGGATGATGTAGGGAGGATCACGTGTACCTAACGTAGACCTGTTCTGTATCGTGGTCCCAGGAGTGTGTTTACTCCTTGCACTTACAGTGACCCCCTTGTAAGAAACATAAGGGAGGTCGGGTGTCTTAAGGAAAGGACAAAATAATCTTCTGGTGTTGGCAGTAGAAAGAATCAGTAAAACACTCTGTGGAGGATGTAAGGAGGATCGCGTGTACCTGACGTAGACCTGATCTGAATCGTGGTCCCAGGAGTGTGTCTACTCCTTGCACTTACAGTGACTCTCCTTGTAAGAAACATAAAGGAGGTCGGGTGTCTAAGAAAAGGACGAAATTATCTTCTGGTATTGGCAATCGGGAGAATCAGTAAAACACTCTGTGGAGGATGTAGGGAGGATCGCGTGGAGCTGATCTGTATCGTGGTCCCAGGCGTGTCTACTCCTTGCACTTACAGTGACCTCCTTATAAGAAACATAAGGCTACGGAGATGACAAAATTATCTTCTAGTATTGGCAATAGGGTAAAATTATTTTAGCGCGTGGGGTCAGGGTCAATATGGTCGCACCCGGGATGATTAGAGGTATCACCCGGCTTAACGTTGTGCAAGAATAACTTCTGCGGTAGATATCCACCGCATCAATTAAGACATGAAGTGACTCATGTCTTATTCAGCATAAAACCGGCTATGAACAAGAAGGGGCTTTGGTTACATTGAATCGTCGCGTCGGTTAGGTAAACGGCTCGGAATTTCACTATTTCAGCCCGGTGATATCATTTGAGACCTTAAAAATTCCGTCTTTATCTCGGACAATATACTCTGGCGCAACGCTGGTTGCAGATAAACGTGACATGATGTAAGATGTTACAGCGTAATTAGAGGAACTACTTATTTGCTGGCAGCATGTTTCAACTATTTTGGTATTTTACGTTCATATTTAGAAAGGCTCATTCGATTATTTTTGAGTTACGATTGAAGAATAAGTCGGAAAATTGTCATCTATTATTTCCTCACTTCATAACATATTGCACAGATCATTAAATACCTTAAGGATTAATTACTTTACACTCAGTTAAATACGGCCACGCCTTCGCCTCTTGGTATGTAGGCCTACGTGATGGAAGGTTTTACAACCTCTCTTATCTGTAGTGGAAATGATTGGTTAGGTGGTCTTCGGATACAAGTTGCAGAAATTATTTTGTGTTTCTACGTAATATAATTTTATTATTCAAAATGCTGTTAGCGTAAACATAGTTCGACACTGTAATTTCACATCATACCTGCAATGTGCTCGGTAGCTTTCAAATTCTGGTTTTATCTTCCAGTCATTCCTTATATTTACTTGGACTTTAAATACCCAAATTTGTCTTCAATTTACAAAGCCATGTTACTCATTTTCTAGAAGTTTTTGAACATCCTACACCTAAGCATCGACTTTAATTTTCACCATTTAGAACATTATTCGGTTTTATTTATCGTAGTTCTCCATTAAACTGATTATACCAGAAGAGGTGACGTCCTTAATTTTACGTAAACAACATTGTTGTATACTCCAAAATATGGTATCGATATATTTCTTCCAATTATAGAAATAGGAAAGATAGATTAGGATTATCTATTTTATAAAGTAATTAATCCATACTTTGGTAACGTAGGTGGATTGATCGCTCAGTAGTTGATAATAAAATATTGTGTAAAGAATGTGTGGAATTTTGTTGCTCTAATATTAATATATGCAATATTAGTATTATTGTATTAATGGCATTATATACAACCCACCCATGCAGTTTTATAGCCTGCTCCTTAATGCCTTCCTTCTAACTAAATACCATTAATAATCGGATTTGCGATTTTCTCGAACATGAAACCTAACGAAATCGTGCTCTAGACCCTGAAAACCATTAGAGACCAATTTTCAAGCATCCTTAGAGCTGTTTTTAATAACAAAGCTACGTAGCCTACGGACATGCACGCCAAGTTCTCGTTTAATAAGGTAACAAGGGAGAGTCGTTGGCAATATCTTTCGAAACATTGAAAGTTCCTTAAAGATTTGCCTTCTGACAAAATCTTTAAACTTCTAAAACTACCCCTTAAACTACTTGAACTGGTAGTTCCCCTTAAACTATTTAAAAATGGTAGTTCTCTTTAAATTACTTCCCCTGGAGGAAACTACTTAAACATCCCCTTGAATACAAAAACTTTTTTATGTGTAAATTTTTAAAACTATTATTATTATTGCCAAGTGTTATTGTATAAGCATGCAAAAAGATGCTACACTCCGTTCTATTGAAAAATAATATATTTGTTCATTATATAATACTCAATGATGGATTCAGTTTTTCAAGAGGAAAATTTAAGCATTAATTTATGAGTTAATTTTGATAGAATATCAACTGGAGAACGAAATATGCAGGAAATGCAGTTATTCTTTAACTGCCCGCGTAAGTTTTATACACAACGAAACCATTAGACGGTGGAAGAACTTCTGAAGTAACTTTGTGGAAGTGGTTTCGAGTGGGTTAGGTTGTCACGCCCGTCAACCTACACAAGTCTATTCTAGTTAATGCAGATTCTATGCAAGTTTAATAAGGAATTATCTACCTTTTGGTTCGGAAATAATAATCATTTTAAAAATCCAGTTTTCTAAATATCAAGTGTTGAAATCAACTGTAACAGCCTTTTTGATGGATATTTAGGTCAATTTTTCATTTTAAATTAAGACAGTTCGTCCAATGAATTTGCAGCATATATGCAGTTAATATTTTAGACGGAAATAGTAAATTAAGTTGTAACCGTCAAAGATTGTTAGGCATAGTGAGAGCAGATTTGAGAAATGTAAATAAAATAACGCCTTTTTTGTTTTTGCATTTGTATAAAGCGTATTAGAGCGGTTATCTGTAAACTATTACAGTATCTACAATGTCGGAGGAGATAAGTTCTGTAAACGATGGTTTTTGTCATGGTTCCGGTATCACGGGAGATTCTTTCACATTCTATGATTCACATTATGACAAATGGATTTCCAACATATATTATCAGTATCCTTTACAGAATTTGCATTTTGCTTTCAAACTTGAAAATATAGATTTTTGAAATATAATCGTTTCTATCCAACGCCAGCACTTTTAGGGGTCAAGCTTAAACTAACCCTACAAGCAAGACGGCCATAGTAAGAACATTTTCCTTGAAAATATTTTCTCAAAGATATCGGAAAGCCAAACAGGAACTGGTTTTAACTCTTTTCACCTGAGTTTAGAGGTTATTTGGAGTTTATGTTTAAATCATTTTCAAAACGCAGTATCATATTGCATATATATGTGTGTGTGCGTGTGTGTGTGTGTTTGCGCGCGCGCATGTGTATGCGTAAATATATTTAGAAATATCTTGTAGTTGAGTACATGAAGTGATAATATCGGCTTCATAGAACAGCTGTTTTATTACTCATTATAAGGTTATGTTACCTAGATCTTGGGTTATGCTATATATTATTAAATTGAAGATTATGATATTTATCAAATTATACTTAATCACTTACAATTACATATTTAAAACAACTAATTTTAAAGTTTTGTAGAAGTATAGAACAAATATATTCCGCTAAGAATCAATGCCTATGGAAAATTATATTGCATTCTAACATAGGAATAAAACAATTGTATATAAGAGTTTAATTGATCATTTTTAAAAACTTACTTGTATTTAAGTAAGTTACCTTTTTTAATGACATGTAATATTATGTGAATTCCTTGACTTGTAATATTACACATTTTTGTGTTTGTCGCCCCATCCCATTGTTGTTAGATATCCCACTTTTATTACCAACATATTAAATTTATTAAAGTGATAATGAGTCATCTTTAGTTTAATTAATCATAATTATTGTAATTGTACTAAGATATTATTTCCCAAATATTATCTAATTTATTAAGAACATAGTTTTCAACTATTTTTAATTCATTAAAAAATTATTAACATGTGTTTGAGAAGTTGACAAAACAGTACCGAAGCACAGTTTTGTGAAAGGTGTGCATCCTAATACAATAATTTAAAATAAAGAAAAAGTTCCACGTTCAGCTTCAGTGCTTTCTTCCGCCTAAAGAACAGGTGGCCTACAAGTAAACAGATGCTGTGACAGCTGACTCATCGTGACGTCAGCGCCGAGGTGTGTCTTCCAACTTGGCAGCATTAGCTGTAGTAGGTCAAGGAATTTCATAGTTCATTTAAATGAAAAGCTTTTTACTTACTCTTCCAACGCCATTTATTTGTCACTTAATTTTATCGAAAATGACCACAACAATGGTTTTTAATTAATTTTTACAAAATATATGCTCTTGGTGTGAGATGATTAAAATAAACAAAAATACAGTAAACAAAATTTGCTAAATTCATTTATGTCTCAGCATTTCCCTGAATAATGACACTATTTTGATTAGCTGTGGTTCTTCATGATGCCTTGATTTAATCTTTCGGAATTATTCATACACAGTTTCTTTGCATATTTAAAGCAAGTGTATTTATTTTTATATAAAGTTTCTCGTCAACGTAGAGACATAACCAAAGGAAAGGCTTACAATTAAAGTAGTGTGTGTGTGTGTAACAATTTTAGTTAATTCAACGAAGAAAAAGTATTTAAACATACTATATATTCCTCAGTTTTATTCATTATTTTTTTAAAGTTAGAATGTACTAAAATAATACTGTATACTGTACACTTATTTTATATTGTAGATTTGTAACCCTTCGTTGAGGTTGAGTCCCCAATCCTTGCATTATTCTTCAGAGGGTTAACATAGATGCTTGCCTTAAAACAATGAAGATATTAAAAAATTAACTTTCATGTTTAAAAATAATATGTTACTTCCTATTAGCATTCCAAACAATATTCTGCCAGGTGAACCAGTTTTTCTCAAGTTCTTATACAGCTATAAGTACTTTAAGGTTTTCTGGACGTATTTAGTTGGAATATGATTGTCTTTGGAGGCATAACAGTTTTAAGGTAATGATTTAATGGTTTTATTTCTTTGTTGGCAGGCATCAACTATCGATGGCCGGAGAAAAGGTGCTTGTCTGTTCTGCCAAGAGTATTTTATGGATTTGTATTTGCTCGCTGAGCTCAAGACCATCAGCCTTAAAGTCACTACAGTGGATATGCAGAAACCTCCACCAGACTTCAGGTAATGCATGATTTAAGGCATATTTCTTTGGTAATTTAATACTTTCTTGTCTGACACCTAGCTTTACGTCTTGCTTTTGAAAAGTTTAGTGAAACAAACAACAGCAAATAGATTCAGTTTTTATTTTCAACTACTTCATATTCGATCATGTATTTTGTGTAGAAGCTATGAGGTAAAAGTGTTTCCATTTCCATCCTTTATTATCATTGCATATTAATTACTTATGGTTTTTGTTGTGTATTTTTATATTGATGTATAATACTTTTGTTATCGTGCCTCCAAGTTAAACATTAAGTGCATATCTAAGAAACCAATAAAGACATTGTCAATATATAAAAAAAGTATCAATAAAAATCATTAAGATTATAAAAACAAATAAAGTGCCATTTTGAATTCAAAATTAAAAACGATACTAAACGGTCAGGTCAGATTTTGATTTATTCTGTTGAGGAATTTATACAACCGTGGAATCTGATAATTTGACTAAAAAAAACTTATATTAGGAATCTCTTCAACTAATTTCATGATTATTATAGAAAATCCTTTCCATTCATTGATTGCTGATATCTGTTAGGTTGTGTAGTGGTCACGTATACACCAACCAGGATTCTCTAAACCAGTCATTTATTGCTGAAATCTCTCTGGTTGGGTAGTGGTCACTGCTTGCACCAACCAGGATTCCCTAAACCCGTCATTGATTGCTGATATCTGTCTGGTTGGGTAGTGGTCACTGCTTACACCAACCAGGATTCACTAAACCAGTCATTGATTCCTGATATCTGTCTGGTTGAGTAGTGGTCACTGCTTACACCAACCAGGATTCACTAAACCAGTCATTGATTGCTGATATCTGTCTGGTTGGGTAGTGGTTACTGCTTACACCGACCAGGAATCACTAAACCAGTCATTGATTGCTGATATCTGTCTGGTTGTGTAGTGGTTACTGCTTACACCGACCAGGAATCACTAAACCAGTCATTGATTGCTGATATCTGTCTGGTTGTGTAGTGGTCACTGCTTACACCAACCAGGATTCAATAAACCAGTCATTGATTGCTGATACTGTCTGGTTGTGTAGTGGTTACTGCTTACACCGACCAGGAATCACTAAACCAGTCATTGATTGCTGATATCTGTCTGGTTGTGTAGTGGTTACTGCTTACACCGACCAGGAATCACTAAACCAGTCATTGATTGCTGATACTGTATCTGTCTGGTTGTGTAGTGGTCACTGCTTACACCAACCAGGATTCACTAAACCAGTCATTGATTGCTGATATCTGTCTGGTTGGGTAGTGGTTACTGCTTACACCGACCAGGAATCACTAAACCAGTCATTGATTGCTGATATCTGTCTGGTTGTGTAGTGGTTACTGCTTACACCGACCAGGAATCATTAAACCAGTCATTGATTGCTGATATCTGTCTGGTTGTGTAGTGGTCACTGCTTACACCAACCAGGATTCACTAAACCAGTCATTGATTGCTGATATCTGTCTGGTTGTGTAGTGGTTACTGCTTACACCGACCAGGAATCATTAAACCAGTCATTGATTGCTGATATCTGTCTGGTTGTGTAGTGGTTACTGCTTACACCGACCAGGAATCATTAAACCAGTCATTGATTGCTGATATCTGTCTGGTTGTGTAGTGGTCACTGCTTACACCAACCAGGATTCAATAAACCAGTCATTGATTGCTGATACTGTCTGGTTGTGTAGTGGACATTGCTTACACGAACCAGAATTCACACTTAAATTCAAGGGCTGAATGAAAGAATTTATTGGGGTAAAATTGTTCTTCTGCCTTTCATTTTTAAGTGCCCCAAAACGTCCTAGCACTACCGAATGTGTGGGTTGTGAGTTACATTTTTTTTCTTGTGCCTTGTTTTATATTTCAAAACGGATAAAAAAAACCCTCACATAAAAAGACATCTATAAATAGAATTGGAGAATGAATGGATTAGGAAGAGACAAATGAGCGATCTAGACAAGTCTGCTAAAGTTTATATTCAGTACTTGCTACAGGTTCTACATTAGTACAATATGTAAAATGTCCAAAGGGAACTAAGCTCTTTGTTTTTAACATCACTGTTGCTGTATGAATATGATAATAGTAAAATAAGCAAAGAACTTTGTGCAAAGAAATTTTAATTCTCTTATTTCCCAATATAATTAATAAGAAGGAGGTTTGTTAGCATCCTTTTTACCGTCAGGTGCTGTTAAAAAAAGCGTTGGTAGCAGTAACAGTTTCTTATAAATAAAGTGCTTATTTTGAGCGTGAGTGTTTGAATATGCTAAATTACTACAAAACATTGTAACTTCATCAGTTTCATGCACACTTTTGTGATATCACTTCATCAGACACTGGCTGGCTTTCTAAGGTGAATGCATTATTATAACTCACTTCAGTATTTGCAACCTTAAGTGCACCGGTGTGATGATCACGTAAGAGCAGTAACCTCACCAAAGCGCACTCGTTAATGAATTTACATATTTGTAACAATTTAATCTATCATTAATAAGATCATACTGTAGGCACTTAATCTTTTATATTTATTCTATTAAACACTCATCAATAAATAAAGATCACTCTAATAACCTTTTGTTGTTTTTAAATCAAACCTCTCCCAAGCGGATACTTTGTAATGTATTGTAACAGTGCTCTGCAGTTACTAGTGTAACAGTGCTCTGCAGTTACTAGTGTAACGGTGCTCTGTAGTTACTAGTACAACGGTGCTCTGTAGTTACTAATGCAACGGTGCTCTGTAGTTACTAATGAAACGGTGCTCTGTAGTTACTAATGCAACGGTGCTCTGTAGTTACTAGTGCAACGGTGCTCTGTAGTTACTAGTACAACGGTGCTCTGTAGTTACTAGTGCAACGGTGCTCTGTAGTTACTAGTGCAACGGTTCTCTGTAGTTACTAGTGTAACGGTTCTCTGTAGTTACTAGTGCAAAGGTGCTCTGTAGTTACTAGTGCAACGGCGCTCTGTAGTTACTAGTGCAACGGCGCTCTGTAGTTACTAGTGCAAAGGTGCTCTGTAGTTACTAGTGCAAAGGCGCTCTGTAGTTACTAGTGCAAAGGCGCTCTGTAGTTACTAGTGCAACGGCGCTCTGTAGTTACTAGTGCAACGGTGCTCTGTAGTTACTAGTGCAAAGGTGCTCTGTAGTTACTAGTGCAAAGGTGCTCTGTAGTTACTAGTGCAAAGGTGCTCTGTAGTTACTAGTGCAAAGGCGCTCTGTAGTTACTAGTGCAAAGGCGCTCTGTAGTTACTAGTGCAAAGGCGCTCTGTAGTTACTAGTGCAAAGGCGCTCTGTAGTTACTAGTGCAACGGCGCTCTGTAGTTACTAGTGCAAAGGTGCTCTGTAGTTACTAGTGCAAAGGCGCTCTGTAGTTACTAGTGCAAAGGCGCTCTGTAGTTACTAGTGCAAAGGTGCTCTGTAGTTACTAGTGCAAAGGTGCTCTGTAGTTACTAGTGCAAAGGCGCTCTGTAGTTACTAGTGTAACGGTGCTCTGTAGTTACTAGTGTAACGGTTCTCTGTAGTTACTAGTGCAAAGGTGCTCTGTAGTTACTAGTGCAACGGCGCTCTGTAGTTACTAGTGCAACGGTGCTCTGTAGTTACTAGTGCAAAGGCGCTCTGTAGTTACTAGTGCAACGGTGCTCTGTAGTTACTAGTGCAAAGGTGCTCTGTAGTTACTAGTGCAACGGTGCTCTGTAGTTACTAGTGGAACGGTGCTCTGTAGTTACTAGTGCAACGGTGCTCTGTAGTTACTAGTGCAACGGTGCTCTGTAGTTGCTAGTGCAACGGTGCTCTGTAGTTACTATTACTAGTGCAACGGCGCTCTGTAGTTACATAGATACCTTGATTTTATAATGTTCGTATGATCTTGTAAAGTGTTAAATGTGTATTTTTTCAAAAGTATTAATTTTTGGAACGTCAGAGGGAAGTAGCATTAATTTTCTGTGTTAAGAATACTACATTGCCAAGATTGAGTTCTTTCAATATCTGTCAGATATTGAACAACCAAGAAGTTATCTATATTATTCCGTGACCTTTAAGGTCTATTAAATACCCATTCCCATACCGTCACTACCAAAATAAAAATTTATGCAGTACCAATTTGAGTATACAAGTACAAAAAGTCTCGCAAAATATCCAAAATTAAAATAAATCCAAAATCCACACTTTAAACAAAATCATTTCATGACCAACAAATTATCTTAATGTAGTTGAATTTGTCTACAGAACTATCTGGCAATTACTAACTGGATTTATCTGCAAAGATAACTGACACGCTAGCGGGCCCTGCCAACTTAACTGCCTCCGCTAAGCAACCCATCATAACCACTGAACAATGTGTTTAGGGCCTACTATGTGTATATGTGTGATAAAAGTCTCGAACCGTCTGGAATCTTTTTCTCCATCTCAAAGAAACGTCTAAAACGTTTTCATTTCAAAATAATATCTGTGGCTTAATATATTTTTAGTACTATTATTTCCATACTTAATCATAGGTTCTCCTAGATATATTTGTACTCTGTAGTTACTAGTGTAACGGTGCTCTGTAGTTACTAGTGTAACGGTTCTCTGTAGTTACTAGTGCAAAGGTGCTCTGTAGTTACTAGTGCAACGGCGCTCTGTAGTTACTAGTGCAACGGTGCTCTGTAGTTACTAGTGCAAAGGCGCTCTGTAGTTACTAGTGCAACGGTGCTCTGTAGTTACTAGTGCAAAGGTGCTCTGTAGTTACTAGTGCAACGGTGCTCTGTAGTTACTAGTGGAACGGTGCTCTGTAGTTACTAGTGCAACGGTGCTCTGTAGTTACTAGTGCAACGGTGCTCTGTAGTTGCTAGTGCAACGGTGCTCTGTAGTTACTATTACTAGTGCAACGGCGCTCTGTAGTTACATAGATACCTTGATTTTATAATGTTCGTATGATCTTGTAAAGTGTTAAATGTGTATTTTTTCAAAAGTATTAATTTTTGGAACGTCAGAGGGAAGTAGCATTAATTTTCTGTGTTAAGAATACTACATTGCCAAGATTGAGTTCTTTCAATATCTGTCAGATATTGAACAACCAAGAAGTTATCTATATTATTCCGTGACCTTTAAGGTCTATTAAATACCCATTCCCATACCGTCACTACCAAAATAAAAATTTATGCAGTACCAATTTGAGTATACAAGTACAAAAAGTCTCGCAAAATATCCAAAATTAAAATAAATCCAAAATCCACACTTTAAACAAAATCATTTCATGACCAACAAATTATCTTAATGTAGTTGAATTTGTCTACAGAACTATCTGGCAATTACTAACTGGATTTATCTGCAAAGATAACTGACACGCTAGCGGGCCCTGCCAACTTAACTGCCTCCGCTAAGCAACCCATCATAACCACTGAACAATGTGTTTAGGGCCTACTATGTGTATATGTGTGATAAAAGTCTCGAACCGTCTGGAATCTTTTTCTCCATCTCAAAGAAACGTCTAAAACGTTTTCATTTCAAAATAATATCTGTGGCTTAATATATTTTTAGTACTATTATTTCCATACTTAATCATAGGTTCTCCTAGATATATTTGTACCTTAGGTGCAGTACTATATTACTAAGTATCAATGTGTTTATTAGCTATTCTTAGCCTTATATTGAACTTCTTTAAAAGTTACTAAACAGTAATTCTGACACGAGAGCTTCCTGAAACGCATCAAGAAAATTAAATATGACTGGGCTAGCAATGATAAATAGCCTGATTGTAGTACTGTACACAGTTATTTATATATTTTAGTCAAGAACGCCCCCCTTAGCCATAACTTCGGAAGTGCTTACTCTCCATGAAGCTTGACACATTGTTTGTAAAGAACCGCTGACTTATTGAGACTATGTTTTGATAGAGTCCTCTAACTGTCAACTTATCTAAGATTTGTCGATCGATAAGCTCATATCAATTTTCTAGGTATTCTAACTACACATTAGGAAGAGACAGTTTTATGTCTCTGCCTGAATCTTTGTCTTGTCAGTGAAACGCTGTGTGTCATTTCATCTCTTTCAATTCCAATTAGTTTGCACACACGCCTCTTTGACTAATCATATTTGCAATTATGCATGTTCGAATTTACAGAAAACTTGAAAGTGTCTTTAAAATATTATGTAATGTCTAAATGGTTTATTAGATCGTAATAAAAGCTATATTAAGATCACGTATTATAACAAACCTTTGAAGTTTTGTCTGTTTCTAATATACATACACACACACACACACACACACACACACACACACACTACATAATACTAGAACACTTTCTTAGTATTTCATTAACAGACTTAATCCTCAAAAAAAAATAATGATTTTCTATACAATATGATCAAAACTATCTACGCCTCCTTCCTTCGATGTACGGCGAGATAGCTTGTCTCTAATTTCGTCATTGCCATAAGTGTCATTCATTCAAGAGAACAATAAGTATAAGTAAAATTTACGCATACAAATTCTTATTAGTAGAGATAGGTATGTGAAATATTTGCTCAGTGCCTTGTAAAAACACCAATGAGTAATTTTGACTCAATAAGGAAATTACCTGAAGAAGTGTGTGTGCGTGTTTAAATTGTATTAGATGGCACTTGATTAATTCAGTTTTTCAAAAATTTATTATTTTTAATTTAAAATTAAAATCCATTTGGGTGCTGGATTTCAAATATGTCATACAGTTCGAATCCAACCTAAAGACATCGACTTTTTTAAATTAAAAATAATGAATTAAAATTTGAAAAAACTACTAACATCTAGTGTCATCCATTACAAGTTTTAAAAAAATTATTTGTACTTGAGCGAATGAATAAAAAGTATTTTATTAACGATTGAAATTTTGAACAGTATACATTAATATATAGTATTCATTAGTAGTAATGGTTTAGTCGTAGGTAATTATTTAATAAAAAGTAACTAAAAGTATCCTTTGTGAGGATAAGCAGAAATTCACTTTAAAAAATGTTTTTTCATCACTTGGTACTGTGTACAGTAAATAATTTAAGGATTGGTATCTTATTTTTATTGCAAACCATTTGAAATATTGTAAAAAATTCTCCCGTATCTTTAAAGAAATATACGCTGGTATACATTTTCCCCCCATAATTCAAATTTGTTTAACCTCTAATTTCTTCTTATCTGCTAATTTGTTTAAAGGTAGCTGTGAGTAGTTTCAAGGAAGTGGTAATTTATTTATAAATTTTTAGGAAACAGATTGAGCCGCCTTACGGCCCTTTTAGACAAAATAGAATCACTCGGTGAAGGCTTTAGTAGCAAGTGAAGTCTGTAAACACTGATTAGACATCTTTTTCTCATTCCTCCAGGCAATTTCCTTACTGCAAGTCACTGTCCAAATATTTCATATATTTATCTCTACTGATAAGAATTTGAATGAGTAAATTTTACTTATATTAATCGGTCTCTTAAATGAATGACACTTGTGGCATTGGCGAAAGTAGTGGCAAGCTACAGATGCTGGCATACTATTAAAGAATAGGAGGCGTCGATAGTTTTGATCAGATTGTATAAAATTTTATTTGATTTTTTGAGGATTAAGTATGTTAGTGAAATAACCAAAAGTGTTCTAGTATTGTGTACTGAGATTTGAAATATATATTAAAAACAAATGAAATTTCATAGGTTTGTTACAAAGATTTTAATGTTTTAATTATGATCTTTTTTACAAATTGAAAATTGTATGTTTCAGGTTTGTGAACATGCTTAGTTGCTAATATGGTTAATCAAAATGTAATATTTTAATTTTTCTAATGTTTATATTTTTTTTATTCATGAAATTATAACAAGCATGTAAATCCAATCGTTAAACATTTATTATCCACATAACAATAATTATTTTGTGAAATTTATGTACATTTTTACGAGTTGCTCACCACTAACGTTAGACTGTTGGTAAACGTTACTATCCTAGGGTAAATAAGTATTTTGAACAACCATGTTGCCTTCCTCAGTAATAAAACTACACTTACACTTTTATATCATTTACACATTTACATTTTATAGAATTTTAGTACAATTTATCAGCATTTAAGTCGTGTAAAATTATTTATCTTTTAACGATTAAGCAATATGATTAGAGGGATATACACATTGGAAATTTGTATGGATAAATATTGTTAAAATGTGTAAATAAAACATTTTATTTTAATATAGGTCCGTGTAAAGTTGTTTGTTATAAAAAACAAACAAGCCATAACGGTAATATCTGAAATCGTTGAGTACATCTTAACTGTTCAACTCCATTATCAAATTGATCTATAATTATTTTATGTGCCACCTCGCTACGGACGACAACCAAGTAATGTTCAAGTAAACATCCAAATAATGTTTGCTCTATACCTACACTAGTTTTGTGGAGAAGGTGAATAGCACATGTAGACAGAATCATTATTTTTTAAATCGCTGTATGTTTTAATTTTAATTAATTTTTCCTGAAAATCTGAAAGATTCAGATATTCAGCAATTCAGATAGTCAGAGTTTGGGTAATTGGATCTCTACTGTATTTTGCAGGCTATCAATTTCTGTTACAGAACTTGTAAATTCCTTGTGCCAATAAGTTTTGACTAAATAAAGTGATCAGTTAATGTTATAATGTTAATGTTGTAAAGTCCAGAACTTTTAAAATATTGCAGCAAAATTAAATTATTCAAAATACATATTTTCCTCTTGTTTTATTTATTATAATAACAACCCATGTGATTAGTTTATAGACATTGGTCTATTTGTTAAGCTACTTGTTACATTAATTTGACTCCGTGCAACATTAAATTGTGTGTTGCTGTTCATTTTGTTTGGTGTATTTTTTTCTTGTGATACATACAGTGGGTCATCCTCTTCGATCAAAGTAATTTGTAGCTATTAAATAAAGACTATTTCAATTCTGGTGAAGAAAGTTACTTATTTAAAGAAGGCAATGTATCATTAAATAGTTTATTAACTTTTTAGTGAGAATGAGAGTAATGTAAACAAAATAAAATCTAGACTTTTAGAAGACATTGCCAAGTTAAGGAATATCTTAGATAAAAAGTAGAGTTTATTTGTAAGAGTGTTGAAGGTTTAATTTTATAAGGTGTATGAATGTAATATAATCCACAGTTTATTTTTTCCGATGATTTTACGCTTTGGAACATATAGGGGAAACAATAAAAATGAGTTAATTTGTAAAGATAAGTCATTTATAGTTCATATAATTTAGAACAAAGAAAATAAAAGTTCTTTTAATGTTCATTTGTCATATCCTTGAGATGTTTTATTGAAATTTCAAAGTTAAATTACAAATTTTTGCTTTTTTATTTTTAACAATGCAGCATTGTATTTGAATACTTAATAGGTTTTCAAGTAACTTAGAACTTTTATTTTATCAAAACTTCATGGAAATTTCAAGTTTTAAAATAACTGGTAAAGTGTTACTGCAGTTTATAAGTAATATGTGACAACTTGCAGCTGTTCGAACAAGTAGGCATGTTTATTAAACACACACCTAACTCCAAGATAACAATTGTATACATTTTTGTGTGTACAAAAATTGTGTTTGTGCATGTATGTCCTCATGCAAGAGATCTGAGTAAACAGATAGCAGCAATTGAAGCAAAATTTCTGATTAGCAATATATGTGGTTATTTGAGGTATGAGGATATTTTAAGATATAATTTGAGATATGAGGACTGATAAACAAGTAATTTGAGAAAGAGCTAATATGAAACAAAAGGATAAGTTGAATACTTAAGTTCTCTGATGGACAAGTAATGCAAGAAGGGAAGCTCATAAACATTGCATTTCTACTTCTGTGTTTTTAATTACTATTATGAAAGGTTTTGCTTATTAAAAATATTTTGCTCTAATTTGTGTACTGTAGCACATTTTTAATAAAAATTACTTTCAAATAGTTTACGTTTATTTCTTACTTATGATGAAACCTATGTTAATAGTAAATAAGTAGCCTACATCATTTAACATCATTTTCCTACATCATTTAACATCATGTTATAATTAAGTTAAAGTTTTAAAGGTTTATATAGATTTATTTAAATAAAAATGAAAATTTATGTTTTTAAGACAATAATTTCAAAATAATGTTTCCAAGTGTATAATTGCAAATGGCTTTCTGTTTTAATTATTAACACATTTTACAACTATAGTTTATTTTCAAAAATTAAATTTTGAATTATTCTAGAACTTGGGTTTAATTTTTAAAATACTAAGACATTTAATATAATTTAAATAATAAAAGTGTTAACATTTATTGATTATTAAAATTCTAGCAGTAAAATAAAATTAAGATTAATCATAATCACTAGTTAATTAATCATATCATATTATTAATATACTGGAGTTATTTCTCATTATAATTATGTGAATTTGGGTATGAAAAATTTTGGTTACTTCTCTCCTAAGTTTTAAGGTATTGTACAATTATTGTACTTTAACAAACACTGATTTTAATGTTATGCCATTTTTCTCAATTTCTAGCTTAAAATTTTCTAATAGGTTAGTTTACCAATGAAGTTGTTTTAGTAATTGCTGTTTATTTTCGCAGAACAAATTTTGAAGCAACACCACCACCAATTTTGATTGATAATGGAATGGCAGTTCTGGAGAATGAAAAGATTGAACGGCACATCATGAAGAACGTCCCTGGAGGCCATAACCTCTTTGTCCAAGATAAAGAAGTTGCTACACTAATAGAAAACTTGTATAGTGTTAGTAATTCTAACTAATTATAATTTAATATCAATCTAAAATAGTTTGATTTTCTTTTAACAATTGTGTGTATTATAAATATTTTTTTTATTCGTTTTAATTCCATTTAATTTTTTTTATTTGGCTCTCAATTTGTTTTACATAATAACAATTTTTTCTTTTAAGAAATTTGATTTAAAGAAATACTACTAATAAAGGAAAATCTAAATGAATAACAAAACTTGAAAATGTATATACATTATTGTGGAATACAGTAGAGTCTCAAAATTCCGAGTCCTGATTTTTCGAACCCCCTTTAAATTCAAGCCTATTCCTATTTCAGTCTATTTTATCTATCCCTATGAAGATTAACTGTCTCTGATGATATCCGTGCTTTATTTCTACTCGCAAACGCATCTGATCCAGTTGATGTCATTGGATGAGTATGGACATACATATGGAAATAACAATAACTCATGTTACGTGAATTGAAATTGTTCAAAAACTACTGAATGTTTATGGATAAAATTGTAAATGAAATATTTTACGTAACATGTTCACTGACAAAAAGTTTAGACTCATGTTTTATGAACAAGTCGTATATGTATCTGGATCTGTAAAAACAATTTGAGGAAATAATTATGCAGTAATGTAATTTTTAGTCGCCAATCACAATAACAAAATGCTATCTAACCAAAAAATATTTTATGATTTGAATATTTAAATTTGAAGAACAATTTGTTCTTGCTAAAATTCTGAATGTAAATTTAACAAGTATAATTGAAAATTTGTAAAAAAAACTTCTATTTTGTATTTTGTGGTGTTTTTCAATAGATAGTACTGGTTTTAAAACATATTACACATAAAAACTTTTTTTTTAATATCTCTTCAAGACTTTTGTAATAAATCTATTGTAAATATTCATTCTATTTGATAAATATTCTGTCTTTACCATAATGTACTATATTTGAAAATTTTCTGTCAACTGGTTTTCAAATAAGACCCTGTTTATTTTAAGAATTTATATATTTTAAGTAATGCACATTGTGTATTTGCGACTTTTTTTTTTAAAGTTCTATTTTTCTTAATTGATGTGGTATAATAAAATATATTGACACAGTTCTGTATGTTTATAGAAACTGAAACTGATGTTGTTGAAAAAAGATGACCTGAGTACCAATAGTTTACTGTCACATCTGCGCAAGATTAATGAACATCTTGGACAAAAAGGGACACGCTTCTTAACAGGGGACACTATGTGCTGTTTTGATTGTGAGCTTATGCCTAGATTACAACACATCAGGGTTGCTGGTAGGAACAGTTTGCCAAGTCTTTTCATAGAGTATTTTATTTATATTTTTGTTAAACTTCCTGTTAGTCTATGGTCTATGATAAAATGCAAATATTATGAATTTGGTTTCATGGGAGTAGAAAGAGAATATGTATTATTTATGTCATTGTTTTGATAATCCACTTATACGTTTTTACGGTCTAAAAGTTCGTTTTGTATTATCTGATATATATATATATATATATATATATATATATATATATATATATATATTTTTAAAAGTTGAGGTACTCGTTATATGATTTCACTTACCAGATTGGCTATCAGTGACAACAAATTAAGTAAGCTACTATGAATAAATGAAGTAACAACGGATAATGAATTCCCCGGATAATCCGCTATGAATAAAGAGTACGCAAAACGATCGATAATCGATTATTATACCATAAGTTACACAAATAATGACCCCGGTTAATGCAATTCACAAATAATCTTCAGAGGACAAAATAAATACAGAAAATAATTTAAAATGTCAATGTATTTGACGGATTATAACATGTACATTTATATGTCTTAACTATTTATAATACATACATAGGTATATGTCAAAAGTAAGTATGAATGTACATATGTAATTCCTTTACACATAATACTTTCACTTTTTAACAAAAAAAATATGTCACTTTCGTCTGTTTTTGTGTGAGGATTGATTTAGCTTTAATGTGCGATCCAAGTTTCTTGAGAACCATTTTGTCGCACAGTGAAGAGTCGTCTTGCTCTAATTATTGTGTCCGTTGTTTTCATCTCAAAAATTTTATTTCTACCATATACAGGTTTATTTGGGACATTAAAAAAGTGTATTAGACATTAAAATGTTGTTTTATTTATTGGTTTACAATAAAAAAAGGGAAATTTACATAAAATATCAACTAATTCAAATGATAAAATACTGCATGACAAAAAATAAAATTCAATAAAAAAGATAGAGAAATAAATAATAAAGCATAAAGTTTGTTTCTACTTGTCACTTGTGTCACAAAGCCATAAAGATGGATAATGCATATGTCACAGTCCTAGACTGTTTATAGCTGAGATTAGCTGACATTTGTTTACAATCTTATGATACACATTAGGTTTTCCAGCATCTAAGCATTTTGTCATTGTCTCTTATATACTGTTTTTTTTATTTATTTTTTTTCCTAATAGCCTTATCTCTTTTTCCCTGACAGACTTATATAAACTATAATCACTCATATGCTCATGGTAACAATATATATATATATATATATATATATATATATATATATATATATATATATATATCTTTAATCTGTGCATCTGTGTCATCTGATTTCTACTCTACACAATCTGTGATTACAACTTATATTTATTTTATTTCATTCTCTCATATTTCTTTTTGTGTTTTCTCTTCGATTGACAAAGACCACTGTGTGGTTAAAATATATCATTGTTTAAGTGCTTTTATGTGTTTCTATTTCAAGACTACAGTGTGAACTCTTACCAAGGTAAGTCTGTCAGTCTCCTAGTCCAAAAAATCTATATATATATATATATATATATATATATATATATATATATATATATATATATATTCTTGATATTTAACATTATCCATTGTTTTTCCGTTGCACTGACTTTATGAAGTTAATATATTACTATGTAAGTAATTTTATCCACCATTTTTACACAATGGTGGATAAAATTACTTACATAGTAATATATTAACTTCATATATATATATATATATATATATATATATATATATATATATATATATATATATATATATATATAGATTTTATTACATAATTATTTTTCCTGAAGATGCTGATACTTTTTTATCGGCGAAAAGCTTTGAATAAATATATTCATTAAAAGTATTCTTGTGTTTGAAATATTTTAAATTTATTAACTATATATACAAGAAAACATATCACCATATTTAATATATATATATATATATATATATATATTACGTTATCCATTGTTTTTCCGCTGCACTGACTTTATGAAGTTAATATATTACTATTGTAAGTAATTTTATCCACCATTAAGTGCAATGATTTTTCCTTGTGTGATGAGGCGCCTTTCGGTCACTTGACCATTGTCGAATCACCGATTACTTTTTCTCTATTTTTCTGGTGTGGATGTTCGGTCTGTGATGTTTGTATTTGTTGACGTCATTCATGTTTCTTCTTTAGTTGCGTGTATAATGTTTTTGAATAGTACGTCATCTGCATATGTTATCTGTAGGTTCATTAAATTGTTATGTATGTTCTTATAAATGTGGTATTTTTCTAGTGAGTTTAGTTCTATTGGGTTATTATTTATTTCAAGTATGGTTAGGTTATTTTCGTAATTTGTTATTTCATGTTTATGTGATATTAGGTGTACTGCAACATTTGATGCTTTTGTATTTCTATTTTTGAATGCTCTGTAATGTTCTTCAAATTTAAGTGATCTGGTTGTTTTCCCTATGTAAAATGTGTTGCAGTCGTTACATGTAATTTTGTAAATTCCTGATAGGTTATGTTATGTTTTTCTGTATTTGTTTGTGGTTTGTGTTATTAAGATATTTTATTATTTTGTTATTCGGTTTGTATGTTGGAGTGTAGTATTCTTTGTTGTATATATTTGTTAATTTTTCTATTTTTAATTCGTGTATTTATATTTTAGGTAGATTTTTTTTATTTTTATTATTTTTGTGTTCAGGTTGTAGTGTTGTGTTGAGGTTAGGTTTTTTTTGTAAATTTGTTGTATATTTTGTGTATAAGGTGTTTTATTGCTTTATTTATCACGTTACTGTAAGTGTTAATTTTGTGTGTCCAGGGGTGGTAGGATTTGTAATGTATTGTGGTGTTGTTGGAAGTTGGTTTTCTGTGTACTGTAGTTTTTATTTTATTATTATTTATATTTAATATAATGTCAAGATAGTTAATTGTTCTGTTTGTTTATGTTTTGACGGTGAATTGTATGTTTTCGTTGTATGTGTTGAATTTGTTTAGTATTATGGATGTGTGGTTGTGAATGGTAGGTTGGTATATTACAAGTATATCGTCTACGTACCTTGTCCGTAGTAAAATATTATTTGTGTTTAGTATAGGTTTAATTATTATTTGTTCAAAGTGTTGAAGATATATTTCTGGCATGACTGATGATATGGATGATCCCATGGGGAGTCCAGTTGTTTGTTTACAGTATTTATTGTTAAATTGGAAGTAATTTTTGTTACGTATGTGTTTGGTTAGTGTAATGATACTATTTATTGTGTTTTCTGTTTCAATATTGTGTATTAGTTTGTTTTTTTATTATTGCTATGGTTTTTTCTATTGGGACACTAGAGTACATGTTGGTTATGTCATAACTTATTATTTTTGTGTTGCTGTTTGTTTCTCTGTTTTTTTATTTTATTAATTGCACTTAGTTGTGGAAAAAATTATTTACAAGTAATAATAATAACAACTTCATAAAGTCAGTGCAACGGAAGAATAATGGACTACGTGAAATATCAGGATATATATATATATATATATATATATATATATATATATATATATATCGATATTTTACATTGTCCATTATTTTTCCGTTGCATTGACTTTATGAAGTTGATATATTACTATTGTAAATACTTTTATCCACCACAAAATGCAATAATTTTACTTTGTTGTGATGAGGCACCATTTGGTCGACAATGGTCAAGTGACCGAAAGGTGCCTCATCACACAAGGTAAAATCATTGCACTTAATGGTGGATAAAATTACTTACAATAGTAATATATCAACTTCATAAAGTCAGTGCAACGGAAAAACAATGGACAACGTAAAATATATATATATATATATATATATATATTTATCGCATGTATTTTTTTTGTAGTGCATAAAAATGCAGATCTAATGTTTCACCAGAATCTACACTATTATTACTATTTAAAGTACACTGGGTATCGAATATAACGACATCGCTTAATACGACGTACCGGCTGTAACGACGAAGATTCCCGGTCCCTTGATTCTGTAGTACCTGTCCAATGCATTTTACATCGCCTATAACGACACCGGGTAAAACGACGGATCGGTTAAAACGACACTCATTTCAGGTCCATCTAAAAAAAAAATCGAACATAGGGACGGAACACTCTAGAATTCTCCGAACGGTAATCCTCTCGATGTAAACAAAGCTTTCTAAGAATCGTGATCCCCATTCCATTTCCATTCCACTACAAAAATGATAAGTTCGAGTTATACAGCCGAAAGTGAAACACGTATGTAAGTTCGTAAAATGTCAAAAAGAAAATTGTGTCACTGGAAGAAAAGTTTCACGTTTGTTGCGCCTGGAAAATGGGGACAATAACTGACTTATTTACTAGTAAATAAAATATTCTTTCAAAATATGTACGTACATAGTTTAATTTTAATTATGTAACATTTAAATAAAATAATAAACCCGTTTATGATTAAGTTAATTTAACACTTTCAACACGGCTGCGATATTGGTGATCTCATCAAACTACTGTGTTTTTCGTTAACTTCCAGCTCTGACGGCAGTGGAACGCAATGCGGGTTGCATAGCTTGTAGCATCTAAGTATCAAGCCCGTTGTATTCATCTCAATAATTTTATTTCTAACATATGCATCTTTATGGTGGCATCATAACAGTGTATTAGACTCTAAAATATTGTTTTATTTATCGGGTCACAATTTAAAAAAAGAAATACAAATGATAAATTACTGTATGACAAGAAAACAATAAAAACGACAGAGAAAAAAAGAAAATTCATATACAAAACTAAAAACCCTACTACTAAAATATATTACATACTAAAATAAGCACTTAACATTTAACTCAGAATGTTTGTTTGTTTCTGTTTGTGCCAAGTGTTTAGGAGATCGATAATGTAAACATAGATAATACATATGTCACATCAGAGACTATAGCGGAGATAAACTGACATTTGTTTACTACAATCTTATGTTGACACATTAGGTTTTATGATCATTGTTTTTAATGGCCACATATAATGGTTCAAACTAAAAGAAAACATTAAAATATAAAAGTTAAACCAAATTAAATCTGTTCATTAAACTCCCTGAAACATTGTTACAGTTGAAGCATCAAAAGTTAACTTAGGATGGTTGGATTTGAAAACGACTCGGGCACGATATTCTCCAAACTCTTCTGAAGCATTGACGTAAAAATCAAAACTTTACACAAACACGTATCGACACTAGAGAAGTTTCAATTAGCCTGGGAGTGAGTGTGCCGGTGAGCTCGCCGTATCTAAGAAAGTAAGCTAGGAGCGCATCGGCACGCTCTCTGTACCTCGTAAAGGAACCCAGAGCGTGCCAGGCTTTATTATTCAGTCTAAAATTCTACCCACTCCATCTTGTAGCTTGGTACTGGATATAACGCCGCACGGATATAGCGACCTAATTTTCATCCCCCCTTAAAGGTCGTTATAAACGATACCCAGTGTATAGCCAAAAAAAATTTTTTGAAGAAGTTTTAGTGTTTAACTAATTTCTTTATACCTCACTTAACACACTCACTTTTAGTTTGGAAAAATTGTGGTATCTCAAGTAGAAAGTTATTCTTCATCAACCCAGATTTTGAAATCATTGAACTTTAAACATTATTACAATACTTAACAAGATTTAGCTGCATTGAAAAGTATTCATGCTATCCTGGTTTCTACAAATCTGGAACTAAGAACATAAAGTCACTGGGAAAAGTACATTGCACTAGTATGGTCCTAATTAGAAAAATGTATGTAAGTTGTTTCATTTTTTTAAAAAATAAAGTGTATTTAATATAATCAAATTTCTGTTGAATTTAAAGACAGAGTATAAAGACAAATAGTAACATCCGTGCAAACGCCCCTGCCCTACTGGAGCGCGATAGGCGTTCGTATACGTTCCACTCCTCTCAATCCAGAGTGAGGTTGGCTGTTACCGGAAAACGTATCACTAGTCTGTTATTGTGCAAGTCTTTGTGAACATTGTTGTGCGTTTCAGGTTTCGTTCCCTCTATCGGATTGGAGGCTGTGTTATTGTATTAGTGTTACTTGAAGTGTGTTATAGTGGGGTATTAGTTTTTGTTACAATGAATATGGATAATGAAGATGAATTATTGAAGAATGTCTACTCTGACAACATTTCTATATATTCCCCAATAATCATCCTTATTATCAATATTCATTTTACAAAAACTAATAAACACTACTATAACACACTTCAAGTAACACTGATACGATCACACAATCCTAATCCGATGGCAATAGTTAAACAAAAACCGATATGCACTGAGATGTTACATAGACTGGACAATAACCTACTATCAATACGTTTTCTGACAACTAACCTCATACTGAACCAATGAATTGAGGGGGGAAGGGGCACACATTCATTAAAAGTGGGGGTAGGCGTTTATGCACGACCGACACTCTCAGCGTGTTAATTTGTTTTATTGACTTGTTTATTTATTTTGTATTTCTAATCCCCTTTATATGCTATTAAAACTGCCTTCATTAAAAAAATATTTTTTCGTAAAAACAAGGGGTTAAATATTTATCATAAATACCATTAAATTATTAGCCCAAGATAATTTTTAAATCGAAAAAAGTATCCTAATTAATAATATGTATAACACGCAACAGTTATTTAATTACTATCTTATATAATAAAATGTTATTCATGCATATAGGTTTGAACTTTGAAGTGATTCTACAAAGAAAAGTGTAAAATATCATCACAAATATTGCTGCTTTTAGCTGTAGTTTGACAGTAACACAATGAATGTTTCACTTGTACACCCCTAAAAAAATGTAATGCTTTTACACAAAAATATGCACTGAATATATATGCTTTCATCAATAAATATGTACTTTAAATATGTAAAAATTGTTTTATATATTAGCAAGGATATGTTAAATTTTAAAATAGTGTAACACTAAGCGCTACATCACACTCAGGACACAAATTGCACATTTTTTAATTGGAGCTGTTTTGTTTTGCAGTTTGTGATAGTATCTCTGTAAAAAGACCTAAGGGGTAAACTAATGTGTGGTTAAACTAAAACTTTCGATAAGAGCGAATAAACTGACTACTGTAAATAAGAGTAAAAAACCAACATTCATGGACATCAGAACAAGTAGTCTATCATAATATTGTAAACAGATGTCAGCTAATCTTGGTTGTAAATGGTCTAGAATGTGGCACATTAAAGGGAAAAAAACATTCCGAGTGAACTCGGGTTAGTAAGTCAAGTGGTTAATTGAAACAAGTTGTATGCAAATAAATTTTTATTGAGAAATTATTAAATCAGAACTATAAATTCCAAAATTAACTTAATAGACTTTTATGTTTCTTTATGCTTTACTAAATTTTTTCTCCAGGTAAATACTTCAAAGAATTTGAGATCCCTGGAGATATGGCTCACCTGTGGCGGTACATGTTACATATGTACCAACTGGATGCTTTCACTCAGAGTTGCCCTGCTGATCAAGATATCATCAACCATTATAAATTACAACAGGTAATATGAATAGTTTGTATTCTTAGTGATAATTAAATACAGTAGATTATCAAATATCCGAACGCCTCTTCAACACTCTGTTACACGTGCTGCGAGGAAGTCCCTCTTTTTTTTAGTTAATTTTCTAATATTGCTAAACATGCTGGTATATTTGCGGGAAACTCTAGGACATCTACCCTTTACCTACCACGCACCTGTAAAATCCGATTTAGTTGATCTTGAGGTGATAGACAACCAATAAAGAGAGCTTAAAATGGTTTTGGCGGAGAATCTGTGTAATAACTAGCGCTAACAGTGCAATTATTTCAAAAATCATTATTTTTTGACTTAGTGGTTTATTAACTTAGTGGTTGACTTAGTGGTTGTTAACATGGACGTAATTTAGAGGGACAACATAATAATTTAGAGAGTATTATAAAACGAAACATAAATTGGCAAGGAATTCCCTGCCTACGTTTGTGACCTTGTTACAGAAAGTAAAGAGCTGTTAGTAGGATTTGAGGCATTTAGATAAATATTTTAACTAATTTTACCTATTAATAAACAAAAGAAACTTATTGTACAAAAAGGTAGTTGAGGCTCCAAAGATTGTAGAAATAATTAATACTATATGTTTATTACTGAAGCAAACTGCAACTAGGTTTGAATATGACATAATAGTTCACTTTGATGTAATTATTTTAAAACAAAAGCAAATTTCACTAAACACCATATTTAAAAGCACAAAATATATTTAACAAAAGTGTGTACCAGAAAAAATATATTGGTCTAAATATAAATTACAGTACAGTCTCACTAATCCAGACTTGATGGGACCGGACCCTGTCCGGATTAGACGGAAAAAGCCAAACAAATGCATACAATATGTGTTTTAGGCTGGGAAACATATTGAAATTGTAGTTTTAGGGAAATTGAGGCCTAAATTTAGCTTACAGTACAGTATTTCATAGCTTATTTAGCAAAAAATCCTATAATTGTAACAGAAAAGTATGACATGAATAAATATCAAAGCATCTTTCTTGTTGAATAAATGTATTCACTTAAAGTTATTTACACTATACTGTATAAACGCACAAAAAACTGAAACAAAAATAAACTTTAAAAAACTTAGTGAAAAATGTCCGTAATGTACTTTTGTTTTAACGATGAATGACGTCGTTTCACAGTACGATCTTGTAGGCGTTTCAAGGTCAGTTTAAGTATCACGTTGTTTATCAATTTAGGTCATCAACCTCTCCAGCATTGCAGCTGTCTCATCATGAGTTGGGCTGACCGGTTCGTTGTGTAGTCTTTCTCTTCCCAGCTGTCATTTTCTACGTTTGAGGTGCACATTGCGACGATTTCGTCCTCGTTGAGTACTTGATGACCATTGTCATTATCAGTGTCTTTCAACTCGGCACAACCCTCCAATTGTTGAAAAATCTGAACAAATTCAGCGTCGTTATTAGTAGGTTGACTGTCGGTTTTTTCACTTTCCTGTGGCATTTCAGGCCACAATTTTTTCCAGCTCTGTTGGAGTGTAGACGGTTGAATTTCCTCCCACGATTCTGCAGCCATATAAATGACATCCTTTATAGTCACTTTTTTAAGAATTTCGATAAATTGTGTAGCTGGATCTGCTTCTTGTTCCAAAAGCGATAAAATTAGCTTTTTCCTATATCGCAGTTTTATCGCCTCTATCACGCTCTGGTCCATCGGCTGAGAATGAGAACCGTGAAGTTAGGAGGAAGAAATTTAACAAAAATGTCACGATGACGCAATTCTTCTTTATTTGGGTGGCATGGGACATTATCAATTAGTAAAACTGCTTTTCGAGGAGTTTTTTCTCTTTTAAAAACTTTCCTGTTGTTGGAACAAAGTTTTCAAAAAACCTGTCCGCAAAAATTTGACTGTTCACCCACGCTGATTTTTGGAACTTGTATTGGGCCGGTAGAACACTTAAATTTACATTTTTAAAAACCCTAGGCTTTGTGGATTTCCCTATCACCAAAAGTGGAAATTTTAGATTGCCAGAAGCATTACATCGGGGCAGCAAAGTCATGCGTTCTTTCTTAACTTTATGGCCTTTTGCTACTGAATCTAATTTGAAAGCTAAAATTTTTTTTTGGAACATTTTATAATTTAATCCGGTTTTGTAAGCGTTGAACACCTAACAAGGTTGTAAGTTTTCATCTCTGAGGAACTTGCCAAATTTGTCTTTTAATTTTTCACTTTCATCACCGTCACCTGACAAAATTTCACCACTTATTCCGCGTTAATGGATGCCGTGTCGTTCCTTCCACCGTGACAGCCAACCCACATTGGCAGTAAAATTAGGGTCTCCTCTCAACTTTTCATTCAGTTTCAGCGCGATCGTTTGCAAATTTACACTCGATAATAGAACATGGAACACCCTGTTCCCGTTGTTGGCAAAACCAAACATACAAAGCATCATCTAGGGTTTCATTTTTTTGTTTTTTTAAAGTGCTTCTGCCGCCTAAAATGTCTTTACTAACAATTTTTGCACAAATATCTTCAATTTCCTGTCGCTTCATTTCCAATCGGAAGCAGTTTGTTTTCTCACGCCTAACTCTTTTGCAATTTTAGTAAGCGATTCACCTCCATGAATCGAAGCTTAGAGTTTTTGTTCCATTGTCACTGTCACTGACTTACGTTTAGTCACCATTTTCACTGAACACTGAACTAGACGTAAATAAAAAACACAGATCAATATCGCACTAGAAAGATCAATATCGCACTAGAATTAAATGACAACTGAGCAGATAACTTGCGAGAAGCAGTAAAGGTGACATCCGTCCAACAACACAACTGACCTGACGCTAGACGGATAGACTGTTTATCCGTTTAGTCAGCGGTCCTTTATCTTTCGTTTATTGCAAGATGTCTCTGATGTCACGTGAGTTGTAGTGTTGGGAGATCTAATGTGAATATATTTTTTCAAAGTAGTTTTTCCTACATTAATAGGCAAAAGAAACAAATAAAATGGTAAATTCATATTTTAATGAATAAATTATATTATTTGTCTATTAGAATAGGAAACCCCTTTTGAAAAATAACAAATATAAGACGTATAAAAATTAATATTTTTGTGGACGGCAGACTGATTGTGCACTGTAAAATACTAAAACTAAAAAAAAAATTTTGGATTAGCCGGACGTCCGGATCATCGGAGACTGGATTAGCGAGACTGTATTGTATTGAAAACTGTCATTTAGGCTAGTTCAAAATTGTTTAATTTATTTAGGGGATTTGAGTTAATTTACTCCTTTACATACTCCTTTATTTGGTAACTTTTCAGAGTAAATGTCTGTATGTAATCCCGGGTTAGAAAGCACTATATCATATGTAATATAATATATTACAACTAAAATAAAAGCAAAACACTAAATAAATCAAGGAGATCAAGATGAGGATATGTTCACATCAACAGCCATCGATTAGCCAGATAGATGTCTGCCTCTTACTGTGCAGCATATCGTAAACAACTGTCTGGGACAAGTAGTTTATTTACGAACAAAATAATGATATTTTGATGTTTGATGAAAATGATGTTTATAAAAATAAACATTGCTTTCTCATAACACGAACATAGTACACATTATCATTTAGTAAGACGCTGTAAAGTGTGTAATAATTGCATCGCAAAACATGTCGAACTGAGTCCGACCATCGAACGGAACAGGATTTTTAGTGGGACTCAGTTCCCCTGGAGAGCGCAAAAGGTTAATTTTTTAGGTTTATGTGCAGGGAACTTCTGTAAATTTCAAACACATACTATTTTAACCCTTTGTTTTTAAGCTGCATAATAGCCTAAATTGTAAAAGGGAAATAACAAAATATTACTTTTGATATTGTGGCTCTTTATAACAAAATGTTTAGTTAGCGGATTTTTAAGTGTGTGCTGCCTATATTTTAGTTGGTAGAAATGCTAAATTGAATAATGTGATGACTGATAAATTACTGAGCGGTAGATTAGTGAATTTCTATTGCATTTGTCTAATTAGTTCTACTGTTCTATGCTAATTATGTAGTTGTTACACCAACAAATATTTTTTTATTGTGATAATTTCACAAGATATGATAAACTTAAATTGTTAGCGTCATTACATCAGATTAAACCTTTAATGTTCGTTAATCTTGTTTTAATTTTCAAATTTGCGTATGAAATTGGTAATTTTATTTTACTTCATTGTAAAATATAATCACTGATTGACTGCAGTAAATAATTATTTTTTTTTAGGGTATGAAAATGAAGAAACATGAAGAATTAGAAACACCTACATTTACAACTTCAATCCCAATTGAGGTTTCTGTTGAAGACTAACGGCACTGTTGTCTCAAGTCAACCACATTCCCGTAGTCAAGGGACATTTCCATTATACCTTTATGAATTGTATAGTTTTTGTTGTTCAACATTTTTTTGATCATATAATATCATTGTTGGTTACCAATTATGCCTTGGTAAGCTTCAAGTCTATTTAATTGTTTTTATTGGTTGTGAACAAATTTATCTTGAACTGTTCATTAATAACTGATCAAAATCTGTTAATTAAATAAACAAAATTTTAATCTGTTACCTGCAATTTGTAAAATAATATCACAGTGATAAGTGAAAAGCCATATTGCTGGTTTTCTGTAGCTTTAAGTTGTAAATAAGCATGGACTTTAACCTGCAATAAAGCTTTAACCTGTTACATTGTTGAACTATTTGATTATCACTTATAAAATTTGTAATATTTCTTTTTGAATATTTGTATTATAATGTTTTACTGGATGAAACATGTTGTTAAATAATTTTTTTTTCATTTTGCATTACTGCATTGTTTTAAGCACATAAGATGAAAATTGAACAAGAGTGCTTTTCCATTCGTCTTGTTCATCTGTCACTTGTAAATAACTCTTCATACATAGGAAAAGAAATGTATTCTGTTGATACTACGGTTATGTGCAATTTTTCATTTAATATTGTTAAATTATTTTAAGAGTTTTTTACCTCTAGAGCCATGCCTTTTACAGTATAAAAGTTGTAGGTGTAATGCCCAATGTAAATTTATCCAGAAAAGCTTATTTTTGTATTTTATTGAATTTAATTGATGTTCTAATACTTTTCATTGCAACAAAGATTTTAAGTTGCATTATATATTATTAAATGGTTAGTGATTGAAAAGTTCTTATTTAATGGTATCTATATTAGAAAATAGTCAGTTTACAAGATACATTTTATCAGAAAGAATTGAGGCTGATAATTTTATACTGATTGATCAGATTAATTTTAAGGCATACATTTTCAAATCTAACAAAAAATGTTTTAAAATATACTGACAACCTTTTCAAACAAATAAAAAAGAAGGTTACTAATATTTGTAAAATAAGCTTTGCTAAATACTGTCTTTAATATCCCAAAGATCCCCTAAAAATTTAAATATACAGTACTTGTACAATTTTTAATAATTTTTTTAAAATTTATGAAAACAGATTAACATAGTTTTCATTCTCTCACATCAATTCCCTTAACTGTGAGGCCTGAAAAGTTGAAAATGTTAAAAATACCAAATTTATTAAAACTCCATTAATTTTGGGAGGAAATATATTTGTATTTTTTAAAATAGTTTATTATATATTCCAATAAATTCAGAAAAGCAGTAAGGTAACAGCTTGTTGAAATTGTATAAAAGCAGAGATAATCCAGATGCTCTGAATAGAAATCTTTTATTATTATACAATACTTGGTTCTGTTTATGTAAACTAAATTCTTACACTTCTGCTTCTAGTTTAATCTTTGCATATAAAATTTCAGTTGATCTGTTTCACCAAGAAAACATACTAATTCTTTACTGACATTTGTCTTGAATTCATATTTTATCAAGCAAGAAAATTTCATTTAATAATATAAATTAATTTATTTATAGATATTAGACAAAAATATTTTGCTAAAAATTGTTTTGTCATTAGTCTTAGCAAATTAAATGTCTATATTCTCTCAAATTATAAATACAATTTGAAAATGCTATTGAGAAACTTCTTTCATTATTTTTAATCATTACTGTTATATTAATAACAAAATTATTTTCAATACGTATATAAATCCCTTTTATGCTTTGCATAATAATTCTATAAATTGATATGAGAGATATCGTTTCCTCTTTCAAATAAATTTTCAAAATATAAAACATTTTTTTGCAAACCGCCCAGAAAGAAATTGTTAATCATAATGTGAATTTTTCAGTGTTACAAATATTATTTTAGACTTATAATGAAAAAGATTTTGTAGTACAGTTTTTCCTTTTACGGATTTTGTTGCTGTGCTATATACGTTTATATATATATATATATATATATATTTTTTTTTTACGTTATCCATTGTTTTTCCGTTGCTTCATATATATATATATATATATATATATATATATATATATATATATACAGTCAACTCCCGATTATCCGGGATAATTACCGGCAGGGCCATCACGGATAATGCGAAATCACGGTTAAAACAAATACCATAATATCCACAGCCCTACTTCTACCCAATGACTGTAAAAACAGCTGATAAATAGTATCGCCCCCTGTTGTACCGTCACTACTGTACAGTTCGTTTTGATCAGTAGCAACGCATAGACTGACCACTGAGGAAGGGTAGTGTTTACGTTCGACTCGAGCGATCGCGTAATTCCGCGAATTCCGCGTTCGGATTTATTCTCCGAAAAACGGCCGCTCGCGCTCGGGGTTATCGCACCTCCATGCATCACGTTCGATGCTTCGATGTGCTCTGATCTGATTGGACGTTGGAGATCAACGCATAATTAGGGATTCGCGCGTCATAGAACCGCGTGAATTTATAAAAGGACAACAAGAAATATAACGTAAACTCAGACATGCTGACCGAAACTCTGCCCGCGAGTGTGCGTCGCGGGGAAACAGGTAGGAAGGATTTAGGACACAGGGTGGCGACTGCGGGCGAGTTGACAGTGTATAAATTATTCCGTAAAGGTTACTGTACGCCCCAGCGACCGCCCGCGCTCGCATCCGTCCGCCGCGTTCACATTTGACTCCTCCCGCCCCACTGCTTCAAGTGGAGCTGACGATCCCGGTTGACCCGCAACCCGGTTGATGCGATCCCGGATAATCGGGAGTTGACTGTATATATATATATATATATATATATATATTATTGATGTTCTATATTTAAAATAGAACTACATTTTTTAAAGTATGGGCTTTTTATCAATTTAGGGGAACTTAGGGTTGTCTTATTGCAGCTAATTAAATATTTATAAATGAACTATCGAAATAATATTTCAGTTTTGTTTTTTACTCTTATAAGTGTTTTAGAACCTTATAATCAATGTAGGTTTATTTTTAAAATTTTATTTCTTAGAATTGTTAGTTTGAAAATATTATTAAAAGTTTAGGTACATTTTTTTGTGGAAATATTGTTTATAGCAACAGTATAAATAGCCCTGTGTATCTAACATTTAATCAACATGTAAACTGAGTTAAATAATCACTTTCTAAAATTATCATTAAGTGTCAGTAATTTACTTCGCAACTTATATTTTTGCAATATTTAAAAGAAATATTTAATAAAAAAAATGTTGATATTGTACAAGTGTGTTAATGTTCCTCCCTATCATTTTATTCCTATTTCATTTCTGACTAATTAAATTTTGTTCAATAAGAATATTAAAGAATAAAGCTGATCTTTTAATTTGATTCTGACAACTTTTAGTCTCTTAACATTAATATTTGTTTGCTAAAGTTTAGTATTTGTAAATCATGTTAAATGTACTTGACCTATTAAATAATAATCAATCCGCATGTATATTTAGTAGGAACTTGCTGGGCTTTTAGGGTAGTTATAAAAATTATTAACTTTCGTAAAAAAAGGGTAAAATGAACCTTTATAAAATACAGAAATACCCTGTACTTACGTGATAGGTGGGACAGAGTGATAACCGTGTAAGTCGAATTCGCGGGGTATAAATTTACATACAATCGCATAGGAATCGTGTAATTGGGACCAAAGACTAAATAACTAATAATTTTAAAGAAAAATGTGTATGTATTAAAATCTTAAATACATAATACAACAAAAAATTATATTATATACATACATACTGCAAAGAAGTAAACCAAAGTTATTTTGACATAGAAGGCTTCATAAAATCTAGTAATATTCGTTTGAATAATTGAAGATTTTTTTCTCTCGCAGAATTTCCTCGTAACTTGCTAATTTTTTTTGTGACAGAAATATGGTTATTGTTGGAGTCCATGTTTTCCAAAATTTGCAAACCTTGCTTAACTAAGCCTTTTTTCAAGTTTCTAACCGTCATTTTATCTTCTATGTCAACTGGGCCTAAAGAATCTGCGTTTTTAAGGTCTTGCTCTTGCTCAGGCATTTCTATGAGCTCATCAATTAATTGTCACCTCCTGGTTGTGTAAATCCAGCAGTTCTTGAACATTATCTTTATCCACTTCTAAATTTAGTTTTCTGGCAAAACTGACAAATCTTCAATCACATCAGAAATTTTATCAGACTCTGGCACTGAATCCGCTTGAGTTTCAGTGTCAAAAAATAATAGACACACCTTTTTCCAAACGCTATTCAAAATTTTTTGTTGAAATTTCATTCCAAGATTGTCCAATGATTCTCAAAGCATTTAAAACATTGATCTGCTTCCAAAAATCTTCATCAGAGAGCTCGTTTATCTGTCTCATAGCTTCCAGCATATACTCAAATGATCTTGTGTCAAAAGCTTTAAATGTTTTGATGGATCCCTAATCTATCAGTTTAAGCAAACTAGTTGTGTTTGGTGGCAAAAATATCACTTTCACGCTCGTGTCAAAATTAGTTGAAGTAGTAGGAGGATGGCCAGGTGTGTTGTGTGAATTAATAGGAATTACTTTTTTAGGAATTTGTTCAGACCGACAGTAACATTCGTTTTGAGGTATGAAATAATGACCAAACCAGTCCTCAAAAAAAAACTGTTACCAAAGCTTTCCGATTCGACTTCTAAATCACAAGCGAGCTAGCTTTAGAAATATTCTTTTAATGCCCTTGGGTTTTCTGAGCGATAAACTATGAGAGAATGCAACTTACAGTCAACAGCTGTATTTGCACCTAATGTCACTGTCAATTGGTATTAGGCAGCCTTAAAACCTGAAAATATTTTCTCTTCATGAGCTATAAAAGTTCTCATAAGCATTTTCTTCTAGAACAGGCCAGTTTCATCGTAGTTCGGACAGCATGATTTAAAACTGCATAACTTGGGAATCGCATAAGACGAGGTAGCGTAAGTTGAAATATTACTGTACGTACCTTTTAAAAACTCTTAAAAATATTATGTATATTATTTTAAAAATTGCAAAATTATGAATTGAGTAAAGTCCAATACGCTGAAGCATTTTCCCAGGACAGATGAGTAAATTCCTTAAATGTATCTGATATGAAATAAGGCAAATGACAGGTAGTATCAGAGAATGTGGAGTGTGAATCTTTTAATTTTAAATGAATTAATTAAAAATGAGAAGCACTACAAAGAAACACGAAAAATAGTACCATAGGTGAAACATAATAGGGAAAGTAAAAACAAAACTTTCCAGAAAGAAATTGTTCTAAATTATCTACTGTAAGGAGAGGTGAAAGAAGAAAGATACAGAGCAAACAAACTTTTAATAAATAATTCTAAGTTGGTTCTAGAAATAAAAACATAAACTTGCTTTATTCCGCTAACCCATTTAATCCCCTTACAGTGTTTTAATAAATTTCAATGAAAAATGCTGTAAGTTTTGTTTAAAAGGTTTAATTTATTAATATGTGTACAAAGCGTCTTTAACTAATGGGCAGTCAAAAGTTTTTATCAATTTCTTGCTATTCAAATTATTTAAAAACCTTTGATTATATCCTTTAAACATTAAATAATTTGTTCAGTGTTATAATTGTCATATTCAATAAAATGAAGTTAATGACTAATTTTTCTCTTTGCTTAGGTTTTTGTTTTTTCGACTAGTCAATAGCTTGTGACTACAATTATCATTTTATCTTGTTTGAAATATATTCTACTAATCGTATGTAACACACAATTTACAAACAAGACAGTACTTTAATATACAGGGAATAAAAAAATAGCATCTGACTAAATTTATGGTTGTGTTCACAAGAGAGTGGATTGTTCAATAACTTTTATCCATTATATAATTTTTTCAATTTAGAATTTTCTTAATGCTTGAATATTGTTTTTTATTAAGAAGCCTATCCAGAAAGTAAGTGTACTGAAATTTTGTAGGTTATACAATTTTTTATTTAAACAAAAAAATTACATGGTTACCTTAGTATTTATTAGGCTATTTTCCTACATAGTCGTCATTCCTCTAAATGCAGGTGGTGATGACCCCTTCTCCACCTCCTCCTTCATCTCCTTGTCAGTTGAAAACTTTTGTCCACCCATGTGCAGCTTCAGGGAGGTAAAGAGATAATAATCTGAAGGTGCTAGGTCAGGTGAATGCTCGGGATGGTTTATGACATCCTACTTAAACGAGGCAAGCAGTTCCTTCATGACGTTGGCCGTGTGTGGTCTGGCATTGTCGTGTAGCAGCAGACTCCTTTTGTCAGCATGCCTCTCCTCTTATTCTGAATTGCCTTGTCAATTTTTTTAGGGTCTAACATTATCTTTCAAAGTTGAAGCTCTCTTCTTGAGACATATATTCAATTAAAACTATGCTTTGATAGTCCCAAAAACAGATGCCTTGATTTTCTTGGCTGAAATTGAGGTTTTGAACTTTTTGGCAGAGGATGAAGAGGTGAGATGCCACTGTTGAAACTGCCTTTTGGTTTCAGGGCTGTAGTGTGCAACCCCAGTTTCATTTCTAGGTACATCGTACTTCCAGTGGAAAAATTCATCTCCTTACATAGAAAGGGAAATGAAAAATTGCAAGGATATTGCATTTCTAATTTGCAACTTAATATTGTTATTCTGACATTGTATATACATATGGTAGATATTGGTGATATTTATATGGTAATATTTATATTCATATGATAATACAGTCGAACCTCTGTATAACGAAGTCGATTATCCAAAGAAAAAATTCATTGTAGAGAGGTATTCGTTATTTAGATGTTGTGTTGTCAAGAATGATCCCACCCCATCTTACTGATTGATCTTACCGCATTACGCATACTGCACTACGTGCGGTAATAAAAGGGATACAGTATAATATCGCGAATTAGTGTAATAGGCCAATGTTAATGTAGGATAATGTTGTATAATGTCTTAATTTATTTGAAATTCAAGTTGTTAAAAATGTTTTATTGATGTTTTCAGAATGTTTCTTCGTTGTATTAGATATCCATATTCAATATTTTTCATTGGGTCTACTCTGTATAGAATATTTTGATAAGTTATCTAATGCTTATGAAAACTTATTGGTAAATAAGTACACTCACCATTCATTTTCAGGAAGCATGACTTGAACGTAGTGGAATTTAATTGAAGCAAACTCAGTAGGCCGTAATTTAGTAACTGTATTATTTATTAACCGTATTACATTTATTAACTGCCTATACTGATTTTATTTGAATACACACAATCTATCAGTATTTTATTTTTATATACACAATTAAATTTCAAACAACACAAACTGTTTTATACACTACACAGACCGTATCCAGAGAAAAAATACTGTATTAAATTAAACATAAAATACAATGTAGAGTAATACAGTACTGTAAATACAGTAACTTCGTATAGGTACTTTTTAAATCGTTTCTAGTTTTCAAAGTTTTACTTGAAAAAGTTAGTAATTTTTTGTTGCACTTTGCGTTTGAATAAAACATCACGTTCAATGAATGTTTCACATTTATACAGACAAAAATGTTGTCTGGTACACCATGTTTCAGTTGAAATCTCTGCCTGATGATTTTCAAAGTATGTAAAACTTCCATGATCTTTAGGTTTCTTCTCTTCAGATTCATCACAATCATCGTCATCATCTTTCAAAAGTTCATTTGAGTTTGTCATCTGGACGCTTTGGAGTATGTCTTCGTCGTCTGGAAAATTGGAAACAGCCAAATCTTCTTCCAGACAAATAAAATCTTCAAGTGGAACATCATCAGCTACATTTCCTGAACTCTTCAGTGCTTTTTTAATTCACTTAAAGTCATGTTGTCCTCACTGTCCTCTTCATGTGTGTCCGAATTAAATCCAGCTTTGGAGAAACAATTAAAAACTGTTGTTTTCTTCACGTCATTTGTCCAAACTTTTGCCAATTAAGCGATGCAGTCCCCTTAGATTAACAATGTTTTTGGATAAGATTTCATTGTTCTCTACGATAGTCACAATCTTTTTTTAAAATTCTTTTTCTGTAGTGTAGCTTTAAATTTTGTATTACTTCCTGATCGAGCGGTTGAAATATCGATGTAACATTTGGTGGAAAGAAAAACACATTGACACTCTTCAGTTTGGAATTGATATCATGCTGATGTGCAGGGCAGTTTTAGATGAGAAGTGCAATTTCTTTTTATTTTTGGAGATCTGCTTGCCCAGCTTCAATATCCATTCAATGAAAATTTCGCTCGTCATCCACGCCTTTTTATTAAACGAGTAATCAACTTCTAAGGACTTGACAGATTGGAAACATCGCGGAGATTTGCTTTTGCCAATCACAAGCAATTTTAGTTTTTCTATCCCTAACAAGTTAACTGCCACTAATACGACAGGGATCCTTTTTTTTGCTTTCTTTTCCTCTAAAACAAGGGTCGGTTTTAAAAGTTAGTGTCTTGTTGGGCAAACATTTAAAAAACAGACCCGTCTCATCAGCATTGAAAATGTCTTTCGGTTCATAATCATTTAAAACTTTTTCTAACGCATTTCCTTTCAAAAATTCATAAGTGGGGATATCAACACTAGCACTTTCTCCCGAAATGACTTTTTGAACAATGTTATGCGTTTTTTGAATTTTTCTATCCAACCGTTACTTGCGTTAAAGCCACTGTGTCCTAATGATACTGCAAATTTCAAAGCCTTTTCTTTAATAAGATTTCCTGATAATGGAAGATTTTTCTCATGCATTACCGTAACCCATTTAATCATATAGAGGATTTTGTTATCTGGAGGTTCGTTATAAAGAGGTTCGACTGTATTTATATTAGCTGTAATTATCAAATTAAAAAAAACTCAAATAAAATTTTCTTTGTTCATTCAAGTAGGAGTTTACTTTAAAAGTTACTATTTTTATATTACTTGTTTCTGGGATACATGAAGAAATTTTTTATCTATATTTTACCTTTTTAGGTAATACCTCATTATTTATGTGTTAGTTGATTATTCAAAAAATGACTTTTTTAAAGAAATAATAGAAGTGAATTGCAGATTGAGCTGTATTTAACTGTATATTTTTTTTTAGATTATAAACTCTCATTTTCAATCTAAACTCAGCTGTTCCTTTCATAGCAGCTTGATTTTTAAAATTTATAACTAAACATACTTGAATGTTAATTGTAACTGAAGACATTGTTTGTTGAATTATATATTACACCTGATATATATTTGTTTATATTTGGCACAAGGTGTATCCGGAAAGTAAGTGTATTGAGGCTCTCATGGCTGGAGGGATTTTATTTTCTACATGTTTGCAACACTTTCATGTAGCATGACTTCTCCCCTTCGCAATGAAACATGTTCGAAATCATAGAACAGTCTACACAACAACATGTTTTGTGAAAAACTTCAATTTAATCTCACACCAAGTGTGAAATATACTGTGTCATCTGTTATCTCGTTTGGAAAGGAAAACCTCCGGCTAAGGCTTATAATAGTCATACCAGCTGAAAACTGCATATAGTGATAAAGCTGGAGGCAGGCATAGTTTTTAAGGCGCTGCAAACTCCATGGAGATGAATTTTTCCACTGGAAGTACGATGTACCTAGAAATGAAACTGGGGTTGCACACTACAGCCCTGAAACCAAAAGGCAGTTTCAACAGTGGCATCTCACCTCTTCATCCTCTGCCAAAAAGTTCAAAACCTCAATTTCAGCCAAGAAAATCAAGGCATCTGTTTTTGGGACTATCAAAGCATAGTTTTAATTGAATATATGTCTCAAGAAGAGAGCTTCAACTTTGAAAGATAATGTTAGACCCTAAAAAATTGACAAGGCAATTCAGAATAAGAGGAGAGGCATGCTGACAAAAGGAGTCTGCTGCTACACGACAATGCCAGACCACACACGGCCAACGTCATGAAGGAACTGCTTGCCTCGTTTAAGTAGGATGTCATAAACCATCCCGAGCATTCACCTGACCTAGCACCTTCAGATTATTATCTCTTTACCTCCCTGAAGCTGCACATGGGTGGACAAAAGTTTTCAACTGACAAGGAGATGAAGGAGGAGGTGGAGAAGGGGTCATCACCACCTGCATTTAGAAGAATGACGACTATGTAGGAAAATAGCCTAATAAATACTAAGGTAACCATGTAATTTTTTTGTTTAAATAAAAAATTGTATAACCTACAAAATTTCAGTACACTTACTTTCTGGATAGGCTTCTTAATAAAAAACAATATTCAAGCATTAAGAAAATTCTAAATTGAAAAAATTATATAATGGATAAAAGTTATTGAACAATCCACTCTCTTGTGAACACAACCATAAATTTAGTCAGATGCTATTTTTTTATTCCCTGTATATTAAAGTACTGTCTTGTTTGTAAATTGTGTGTTACATACGATTAGTAGAATATATTTCAAACAAGATAAAATGATAATTGTAGTCACAAGCTATTGACTAGTCGAAAAAACAAAAACCTAAGCAAAGAGAAAAATTAGTCATTAACTTCATTTTATTGAATATGACAATTATAACACTAAACAAATTATTTAATGTTTAAAGGATATAATCAAAGGTTTATAAATAATTTGAATAGCAAGAAATTGATAAAAACTTTTGACTGCCCATTAGTTAAAGACGCTTTGTACACATATTAATAAATTAAACCTTTTAAACAAAACTTACAGCATTTTTCATTGAAATTTATTAAAACACTGTAAGGGGATTAAATGGGTTAGCGGAATAAAGCAAGTTTATGTTTTTATTTCTAGAACCAACTTAGAATTATTTATTAAAAGTTTGTTTGCTCTGTATCTTTCTTCTTTCACCTCTCCTTACAGTAGATAATTTAGAACAATTTCTTTCTGGAAAGTTTTGTTTTTTCTTTCCCTATTATGTTTCACCTATGGTACTATTTTTCGTGTTTCTTTATAGTGCTTCTCATTTTTAATCAATTCATTTAAAATTAATAGATTCACACTCCACATTCTCAGATACTACCTGTCATTTGCCTTATTTCATAATATTTGATACATTTCTTAGCATCATCTAGTCATGATGGTTTGACAGTAAAAAGTTGAATCAATAAACAAATTAATACACTGTGTTTAAGTTCCTTTGGAGTTACACTAAAATAGAGGGTTTAATATTCCCCAGTTCATAGACAAAACAAGTGCAGCACCTGGACACTTTCAAGATCTGTTATGTTGGGCAAGTGTACAAAAAGAGGAGTAATGTAAGTGACACAATGCTGAGGAGGGACTTTTACACTATGTATAACCATTGTACTCAATCAAACTTTCTTGTCTTTGTTAAATAGAGCTGAAATTTTGACTTTAATCTTCATCAAAGACCAATAAATCCGTAATTAGAACTTTAAAGGAGTTCTGCATTCTTCATCTTGTGCACAGAAAATAGACAGTTGTGACTGATCTATGAAACAAATCCTATCTATTATTTGATGAATACAAGTTTTACAGTATTTATATAAACAGATGAAAAGAGACAAACCTTTATTGAAACATTCAGCTACATTAGTTTCAAGGTTCATTAAGTAAGCAGAACATAATATACATCAACTTAGGGCCAATTATTTCGTTAATTTGAGTTTGGAGATCTAAGTACATCATTACATTGTTGTCGGATCGTTCCTGATAGTTACAGTAGTAATACCCAAACTACTAGAATCAAAGACTTTTGATAATAATTCTAACATGTTTTTAGATTTTTTTTACCAATATTGGGAAGAAATATAAAAAACTACTCAATATGAGAACTGTCTTCTGCATTTATATTTAAACTGCCTTTAAAAAAGTTTGTATTCCTTTCTTCCCCTTTTTTTTAGAATTTCAGATCAAATACAAAAGATGCTTATTAGATAAAAGCTAAAATAACTATAAGTTAAATATTACCATTTAAATCAGTGAGTCCCAACCTGTGGTATATGTACCCCCAGGAGTTCGTAGAAGCCTGTGGGGGCAAAAATAATACCAGTAATGGCGGACATCAATATTTCATAATTTAGATTTGAAGCAAATACGAGTTAACACTAGTTGTTGACAAGATAGTTGATTGGAAATTGCGTGAAGCTTGTAAGTTTGTGTGCGACTGAAAGCACAGGAAATAATAGCCATGGGAAACATCTATTCCAGATTTAGGTGATCAATACAAAAGCAGGAGTGGGTCTACGATTTGATTGTAGGGAACTTCCAGAGAACCGTCTGTTGTGTTGCCCACACAAAAATATCGTATACACAGATATCGTATCCACCCATTACTTACAAGGCAGGTAGACAACCACTCTTTGTCTTGACCACACTAAATTACCGTAAGCAGAGACTCTTTCTATTTCTTTGTTTTCCTCAAAGTTTTACTTCAATAATATTGCTTCTACTTCAGTAAGTCGTTTCATTTGAAGCAAGTGCAGGCATCTTATCTAGTTATTGCAGTTAGCTTCTCCGTTGCTGTCATATTGTTGATCTTATCGTATTTGTAAATACGATCTCAGTGACCAGATGAACATTATTGTGTTTAAATGGACAAGTGGTTGACAAGAGGAACATTTAAAACTTCTACAAGTAACATAGATTATCGGGATGGTGAAGCAAGTAGGAGTTCAAACCAATCTAATTTATAATCACCTTTATATGAGAGGAAGTCAACAGACAGAACATCGGTAAGCAGTAACTCTAGCTTCAAAATGATTCATTTGAAAAAATGCTTGACCAATCAGTCAAAATTGTGAATTTTACCAAGCGAAGCGCAACAAAATCAAGATAATTTAAATTGTTATGTAAAGATATGGTTATCCTACATCTCATGTTGCTTTATCACAGAGGTGTGATGGATATCTTGAGGAAAGGTACTTACAAGATTATTTTAATTGAGAAGTGAAGCACTAGTCTTTTCTGAAGATCTCTCTTTTCAGTTGACTTTCAAGTTCCATGGTTGTACTTGGCTTCACTACCTTCCATACTTGAGTGACAATTTTTCAGAGATCAATAAATTTAATGTAGGATTGCAGAACGGTTCTATTAACATCTTCAACGTATCAGACAAAATTGAGTCTATGATGAAGAAGTTGCAGTTTTGGGAATCTTGCCTTATACAGAACCAGTGTGTAGTTTTTGACGGAAAACAATTTCAAACACTTTGAGAAAGTGAAATGTGATATTGTATCACACTTGAAAGGACTTCAAGCATCATTCAGGAGGTACTCTCCAGAGAGAAATTGTGAATACAGCTGGATTTGAAATCTCTTTGATCACCAATATTTTAAGCAAGCAACTAACTTGCCAGTCTTGGACAAAGAGGCATTGAAATGTCAACAGATTCTTCTCTGTGCTCCGTGTTTAAACACACAAATCTTACTGAGTTCTGGTCAGGAATCAGGAAAGAATATGAATGTGTCATTGATAAAGCCCTGAAGTGTCTGTTGCCTTTCACAAGCTCAGTGGTTGTTTAAAGAGCATTTTGATCCTATGCCTTCATGAAAAATATACAGAGAAATAAACTTAATACAGCTCCAGATATAAGGATCTACCTTTCATTATTAGATTCAGATTTTAAAAAGCTGAACTCAAACATTCAAGATCCAGAACCCCAAAAAATAAATATGTTTAATGTTCAGAAAGGTTCATGAACTGTATTTTTTCACTTCCATTACAAAACGTTCTTCAACTTCCAGATTTTGTTTGAGTAACATGTATTCAAGTTAAATTAAGTATTGTTTTGTGACTTATTATAAATAAACTTAGTGGATTTTAGTTTTGTTGACTTTATACCTACTAACATAGGCCTAAGTAAAAATTAAAACCAATTCTTACTTTAAAAATCTATGAATGGTTATTAGAAAAAAATTACTAAACGCTTTTAAATGTTTTAAACTTGCCTATAGTAGCACTTACTTTGCTTGGTGAGGACGGTCGTTTCGGGAGATGTGTCCCTTTGTCAACTCAAGAAGCAAAATAAGTGCTACTATAGGCAAGTTTAAAACATTTAACAGTGTTTAGTGATTACTAGTAGCTCATGCGAAGATGGAATCAACAAATGAGAAAAAAATTGATAAAATAATAGTAGGCTAATTCCCCTTCCACATCGAGGAATATGGGTACTTTTCATTGGAAAATCTTTTTTTAGGCTTATTACACTTTTGCTATTACTTATGACCAGACTTTTTGTTAACTAAAAGTTGTTAAATTGTTAACTATCTTTTTTTAGAGGTATGAGAAATAAAAAAGTTTGGGAACTACTGATTTAAGTTATTAACTGATGTCCAGCTTTTATTACTGCATAGAAATTATTACTGTGGTAATAATGGTATAATCTGTGGTAATCAATGGTAATTGAGCCTACAACAAAAAAGTTAAAGCTGACTGTCCAATTGTTGATAAAGAGAGGAATCATAAATACTCTACATAATATCAATACTGATGTTACTCTAATATTTATATCTACTATGTTAGTACCATTGTTTCATATCTTTAAATTTGACAAGATAAACTTTCAAGAGTTTTAAACACATAACTCTTGAAATGTTTTATATGCATTGTTTTTATTACAATTATAAGAGTATTTTACTAAATTTAATGAAATTTTATACTGTATTTTGGAAGAATATATTTCAAAGGCAGATTAAATAAAAAAATGTTTGTATACAATCCTTTAAATTAAATATTGTTCCCTTTTATATTTATTTCCACTCTCAAATACAATTAAAAAAATACCAAAGTACATAAATAACTCATTAAATTCACAATATTACATGTATAGTACTGAATCTTATTGTTTTTAAATAACGAGATCAATTAATTAGTTTATACTATCTAAAATAATTAAATATTTTATTATGAATGAATTTTAACTTTCAGTACCAGTACTCATATGTACAATATTTATAAAAGATGATTTAGAAATTTCTTTACAAAAATATTTATGTAATTATGTCAAAAATGTAAAGAAAATATATTTCCAGATTTGAATGATAAATTATTTTAAAAAATTAACTAAGAAACAGAAAGACTAAATTATACCAGTTTAACTAAAATTTAATAGTATTAACAAAAAAATTGATTTAAATTATGAGCAAAATACTCGTATCCCTAAATTAAGCTCACTTACAAAACCAGCTTTCACAAAAATATAAAAAGCAATATAATGTTAACTGTAACATTATATATCCACCAACTCTTGAGGTTGATGAGTATTAAATAGAAAATGCACAGAAATAAATTTCTTAATTATACACATAAAACACAAAAAAGAATATATATATCCTATATAAAGTACTATTTCCTTGAATATAATATAAACTAAATGTCTTTAGTCATTATAGCATTTCACTGAAAGCTCTTGAAACAATTTATCCTAAGCACTAGTTTAAAAAAAAAACCTAACCATAACTACAGGACCGAGTAAACATTGGAAAATATTTAAACTACTCAGTTGTGCTGTCGAGAGGAAAATGTTTGAGTATCCCTTTCTACCTACAGTAGCTGTACATTAGTAGTCAAAAGTTAGCCAGTTACAAGAATCTTCTCTTAATGTAGTTTGGCTAGCGGCTGAGAAACTCTTGTCTTGCGTAGTAAATAAAGTGAGGGCTGTAGGGGAAGTTAAGACTTGGCACATGACTGACCCTCCGTATCATAGTTCTAAGGCTGCTAGTATTCCTATCTTTTTCCACAACATTTACTCAGTCTAGTAGTACCAAATTAATCTTCAACTCCTAGTTTCTTTACATGTACTTTTAAAAGTCAATATTTAAAGCTAAAACCAAAAATAGTGTCCCTAAAGTATAACTCAAATGCAGTAAATGATGGTTATATGAGTACCATCTTTAGTGAATCAAACTTGATACTTTCAACTCCTCAATCTGCCCGACACTCTCATAGCTACCAATATCATTTTTGCCTATTTGATTTTGTAAGCAGCTCTCAAAAACTGTTTAGAGTAACTACCAAAATTTAATATAAAACAGGTAGACATGGTAAAATAATGAATTAACCTTCACTTAGGAATAGGGCATTATAACACTGTTATCGCTGGACGATTACATTGATAAAACTTGTTTCTTAGATAGCAAAGAATAAATATTAGGGACCTTCTTAGAACTGAAGGTGTAAAAATATTCCCATAAAACAGAAAAATAGTGCCTGACACACAAATTTTTAAAATGGACATAGCATGAAATTAAATAACACTAATTAGCGATATGTCAAAAGAAGTTCACTTCAAAGAAACTGGATCAGAAATTCAAAATTGCCTTTTCTAAACATTGTTTGATTTATTTACTCATGGGCATATAAACCAAATTCAGAAAAGTGAGGTGAAACAGAATTGAAAATAAAGAAATTAACAACAATAGATTAAAACAATTACCTGAGGCAAATACACTTACAACAAAGGAAAAAGACGATAAAAAAATTGGTGGCCCAGACAACATTGTTGAAGTTTTTTTTTAATGAAAATAATGGTGGGCATTTGCTCTCCCTACAATGGTTCTTTGGTGGGTTTTGCCGAAAGACATAAGAACGGTTTTTAGTTCAAATGCCCAAAATGAAATTAAAAACTACACAACAACAGAATCAATACTATATGTAGATAGTTTGAAGAAACACCAAACAAAAAATTGAAAAAGCTTGATAATAATTAAAGTCAACCACAAACATAATTTTTTTGACTCAGAAACAAGCTCATAAATACTTTAAAAGTGGAAAGACTAAAAGAGGGTTAGCCAAAAGAGGCAAAATAAATGACATAGTAGCACAGCAAGGTAACACTTTGAACCTTATCTAAGTGAATTTATGCGGAGATGCTAATCGATTTGAGGATCATGGATGCTATACAGAAATACTGGCTGTCAGCAATTCAAGTTTACTTAGTTTTTGTAAATTTAATAATAATTGGAATACAATATTTTGAATGCCTTGAATGTAACTAGCATTATTCAATAACTTATACTAACTTTTTCACTTATGATGCTACCTAATAATCCACAAATTGTAAATCTCACAAAGATTGCTAGATAGACCACCTTTGTTCTAGTACCACTATTTGCTTCCTGTCGGAGTCAGAGAATGTTGGGACCTGTACATTCCACAAGTACCAACTTAGTAATGTTGTTCATAAAATAAAGTTATAATGCCTTTTTCGGGTATAAAAAATATTAATTCCTAGGTAACACAGAGTTAAATATATATTAGTGTTAATAACTAATTTACAGAAACCAATTTGGACAAGCTTATTATAAAAACTAGGAAAAAAGTAATTTTATTATTTTTTTGTAAATAGGTTTAAAAATAATTTTACACATAATACTATTTTACTTTTGTATTAAAAACTATAATTAATTAATTACTTTCATTACACATATGAATTTTGATTTAATCCATATATATTAAACTGTCACACAAAACACAATGGAAGTATTTACTTTGTTAATAGTAAATGTTAAGAAAAAAATATAAAAACTTTACTCCATATTTAAAAGGAGGTTTCAATTAGTTTAATAAATTGGAAAGTTTTTAAGCTGTAAAATTTCATCAGTAGTAAAAGATGTGATAGGTATAATTAGAGTTATATTTTTAAACAATCATGTAAAATCTGAGAATTATTAACTCTTTACATAATTTCCCTCCAAATAAACAACCCACATTCTAAACAATCCTCAAGAGAGGTAAATGTTGTGGAAGAAGCCAATATTTCCAGACTGTAACTGAAGGGTAAATTTTATATCATACATATTTAAATTTCTAGGCCTACCATATAACCACAATACTGTAATATAAATTTTTTTTTTTTATAAATTACATCTTTTTTTTGCTTGTATTATTTCAATAACTGAAATCAACACTCATTTCATTCCTGAAAAAAGTATAATCTTTGTTCAGTACAGAACCTTTGCAAAGGTTTTTGAAGAAACAAACCTAATAAAATTGTGTAAAACAATTCAATGAAATATATTAAAATGTAAATGATTTACTTAGGTAGTCTAGAAAGTAAATAATATTTATGCATCTTATGCCTTGAGAATCCCCCCATACAGCGGCAGCTAGTTCAACTCTCTTGCGCAGTGTGTGCAACATTTCATTACAGTGTGGCCATGCTTGTGTTTTGTGAATATTCAAACATTGCTGCACTAAATGTGAAATACATTGTGTGATTTGCTTTTTAAAAGCAAAAATATTTCGCCTATTGATATTTATAGGCAAATTAAACATGCACCTTTCCTCTAAATCTAAAGTTATCTATTACATTAAATTGTGTCAGTGCACCTTAAATACAAAAAAATCTGTGGTTGTTAGCTGACCAAGATGTTTGATAGATTCCCGTAAGACGAAACAGATGGGAGTAAAACATGAGTTTTTAACTGTGCAAGACAAGCATGGTGAATAATTTCCCAACTGCTTTGTAACGGGCAATAAAGGTTGGGGTTCATACAAAACAAAGCACTAATATATGGAATGGCAGCACTTAAACTCCTCACAACTCAGGAAAGAAAAACCAAATCTGATCATCAGAAATGTGATGGTAACAGTTTTTTTTAGGACCAAAACGGTTTAATCTGTGATGATTTTGCTAACAGGAGTATTAATCAACTCAGTAGCCACCAATGATTCTCTATAAGGTGCTGTCCAAACAAATGATTTAGCTTTGAACATTGGTGGCTGACGACAATACAATTGGCATCAAAAAACTAGTTACAAATGGCTTGACACCTATGTTGACTATATAAAAAAAATAGGCAAGGTAATTTAATGGTGAAAATAGATATTTTTTCATTATTTTGTGTATTTATTCAATTATAGCAAAACATTCTTAACTTTTTAGAATACTCTCGTATTTATAAATTTCAAATACACAAAAGATTTTAAAATTCACAAAGTTGTGAAATTATATTCGAGAACAGTACAACTGTCTTTTGGTATGTGTTTCATAAAGGCCAATGAATTTGTACTAAAAATGTATGACATATGGATCATAACCGCAACATTTTATTTATTGTGATCATCTTGTTATGGACCACTGTTAATTCTTATAACATTAAAATTTTATTGTTTTAAACCTATTGTTGTAATCCTATATGTTAAATTAAAATAAACAAATGATTTAAAACTCACAACTTTAATTGTCAAAGAACTCAAATTTTCTATGGAGAAATAATTCCATCAACCGGGTTATCGATTTTTTTTTTTACTTCGTAATTTATTTCTCAGCTTAAACTACTGATAATTAAAACAGTGCTAAAATATTTTTTTAATTTGAAACATTAAAATTAATGTTGTCTAACATAACTGATATATTGAAAAGTTTTAGCATTCCCAAATACATTTTCTTTCATTCTCTGACAGTTTCACTTGCAGCAAAGAGGAATTAAAGCTTTATGCAACAGATCACTCTGCTACTGGCGCTTTTTCATTCAATAATATTCCTTATTGACTAAGTTAATCAACAGGTTCTAAAAGGGTTTTACTTAGATATTTTTTTGTCAGTCTAAAATGGTCTACAGAACTAGAAATCATTGATTGCAGTCTGTTTGCTATCTTACAATTCATCCAGTAAATAGAACTTTTATATTAAAATTGGTTTACAAATACAATAGCCCCCACTTAGTGTGATCACGCATAATATTAACATTCGGTTATTATTATGGTTTCACTTGAATCATCTCTTACGTTATTATCATTTAATTTTTCATGCAATCAAATATGGGTTCACTAGCACAGACCAAACAAAAATGTTTACAAGTGTCATATATTCTAAAAAATCAGATGAGCGATTAGGCTATGAACATATTTCATTATCCAAATGTCATTCATATCCTGTATGTCTTTACTCCTGTTCACACAACTACTGCACCGTTTATTTCTTTATTTTCATATACATTTATGATTTCAGAGCTATTTTACGTAAATTAACTTTGGAAGATCTTTATTCAATTATTTGGTGAGGTTTGGTGTCACTTAAAGTTTCAAAGTGTAGCAAGATATCCGAATCTCAAAAGAAAGAACATGATTTGTTTTAAAGAAAAACGTGACATTCTAGATCATTAGAGTAAATTACTAAAAAATAACTAACAGAAATGCTGCTTCTCAACTTTACATTTCGTGATCTCTCTTTTGTAAAATTTTGAAGAACAAAGACATTATCAAAGTGTAATGAAAATGTTGACAGCAAAAGAAATCGTTTCGGGAAGGATCCACAAGTAGAATCAGCTTTGAAATTATGGTTTACAAATGTTTCCAAAAAAGATGCTTGTGTTGATGGCCCATAACACCCCAAAAAGCCAACTTGCAAAAAAAAAAAAAAAAATAGAAAAGCAGGATTTTAAGGCTAGTGATGAATGGTTCAATGAATGGAAGAGTATCGATAAATATTATTTATATGAAAACATGTGGTGGAAAGAAAGATCCTTATTTTGTTGGAGCTGATGACTGGTTACAATACAAATGGCCAAACATTTTGACTGAGTATTCTCCTAGCTCCATATACAATGCAGATAAAACAAGACTTTATTATAGAGCTTTACCCGAACATACTTGTGTGTTCAATGAAGATGTTATTGGCCATAAAATATGTAAACAACGCATAAGTTTTGTGTTGTGTTAACATGGTTAGACAAAAAAAATCTTAGTCAGGTAAATCTAAAAATCCTTGCTGTTTTCAAGTATCAAAAAGCTAGCAGGTGAATATCAATAAAACCTCCGGTGCTTGGATGACATCAACAATTTTTAATGAGTGGCTGACTAAATGGAAACAAGTCGTAAATGAGAAAATAAATGAAATGTCTGCAGGTGATCAAACTGTAGCAATGATGGGTTAAAAACTATGTAGCTTTATATAAGGTGGGATTACAATGATAGCGACATTCATAATACACATGGAACCTGTCTTTTACAACTTAACGCCTGATAAAAAGTTAAAGTATAAAGGTAAAAAATGTGTGCGAATGCTAAGTTTGTTGAAAACATAGTTTTGATATGTGCTAATATGACCAACACCAAAAAGATATAGTTCCTGGTACCAGGAAAGTTGCAAAAGTTTTAAAAACATCAAATGTATTCTTGGTAATTATGTTGCTAATAAACATTGACCACAGATAATGGCTAGTAATTTTAAAAAATAAATCAGACAGTGGGATTTATCTTGCTTGCAAATCGTACGTTTGTGTTACCGCCAATGGATCGAGGAATGATTAAAAGTTTCAAATGTAACTATCATCAGTTGTTGATCTTAAATTTAATTGAAAAAAAATTAACAGTTCTCATGAAACAGTTTATGATGACAAAGTTTCCATGCTCAATGTAATTTGCCTCTTCAGCATATGCATGCTAAAATGTGACAGAAAAAGTAATCAACTGCTTTTAAATCCAGGACTTTCAGCATATTCAGATTGCAGTGAAGATCCTGAGGGTGACTTGCTTTTAACACAGTGGTTTGAATCAAGAAATGTCCAAATGATTACAGGTTTTTCGAAGGAGAAAGCCTAAACAATTTTGTGGACAAGGGTACTAAAGTAGTGATTTTTGGTAGACTAGAGTATAAATTCCCTGAAGTAACTCCATCAGTATCGCAAACGATGATGAAATCATACATAATGTTTTCACTATAGTACGAGAAACCAGTGACCTATCAATAAATCCATTTTGGAGAAAGATGCTGAAGAAGATCCAGATGCTTTGAAACTTCCTTCTGGTAACTCTAGAATAAAAATTTCAGTACCTGAGTGTTTTAAGAAAAAGTTTTAGAAAAATGAAGTATACTCGTATAACTCAAACAAATATAGACAATTATATTTTAACATGACTTTTTTCACTCCGTCACAACTATGCAAGTTTTTCTAATTGTATATTATATTATTTGTTTGTTTACTTATAGTACAATATTTTATTAATTATGTATATACATAGTATGTTTCATAATTCTTCGTCTGTGTAGAAAATTAATTTTAAATAAATTTACATTCTACATTCCATTGCTTTTGTATGGTTTATATGGTTTGGACACCTTTATATACCCCATCACACCTTTCATGAATAATGGAATTAACAAATATCTTGGTCCCATGGAATTCGTTTTAACCGAGTTTGACAGGGGTAGATTTGTGATGGTATGTCATACTGAAACCTCTGATCGGGGGAAAGTTGAATATATAACTTAATTTTTAGAACTGTGGAATGTTAGTAGTAAGACAAAGACAACTTGGTTTTTGACTGGACTGTACTTCTGGCTTTACACAAGGTGATAGCCGACTCATCCTCCCTCACCCTTGCCGTGCTATAGTTCATCTTACACTTAGCTGTCAATGTCAACATTGGCATTGGCTGTCAAGAACATTGGACGGCCTGTCACTATTTTATGGTTTTGTTCTGTTTAATTGTGTAGTGTTTTGGAATCAAAGTGTATAAATTTTGCTAATTGTGTGCTATTGTACATGTACATGCCTTTACAGTGTATAAAATAACTCATTACTTTGGTAAACCAAAGAAAGCAAAACTAGACGAAGAAACTGAAAAATGCACAACACTTCCAATGAAATTAGACCAACCAGAGTCAACACAACCTACATCCTTCAGCGTCACTTTATTTTCTTTTAATGACATCAAAGAAGGTGATAAACAGTGATCTGACTGTTGCACTTTAAAATCAAAAAAAGAGTTTTGTAAAACATACTGCTGGCTTATTGTACACAACAAAAAGCTGGTTTGTGAGGTTTGCCGGAATGTTGGATATCTAGGTATAGAAAAAATATCTGCAACGAAAATGTCTGAACCATAGACTGGATAAGGTATTAATAGTTTGGGAAAACTTGAGCCCAGCAGCAAACGGCTTTAAGGAAAAAATGTATGATTACAAAGACAGTGCTGCAAATTTATCAGCTTTTAAAATTGTTGCAGTGTCCCAAGAAAAACTAAAGAAAACATGTGTTTGAAAACAGTATCAAAAGAGAAAGATGTCAAATTTTCCAAACTGCCTGTAAGGTTGTAAAAGAGAATAAGTCTTTTAACGACTTTGAGAAATCGATGTACAAGAGCTCAATGGATTATATACAGGTAACATCCTACATTCAAATAAGGATCGAGTAAATATAAACCACAGAAGTGCAGAAATGAGAAAGCACATTGTACAGGAAATAATAAAATCAACCAATAAGTTGGGCAATCGATCATCAACTTTGATTTTGTATATTAGAGTTTACCTAAAAGATTTAGGTATGAAATTCGCTGTGAATATATTTTTGGACCTGTTTGAACTCAACGGTATGATGTCTCTTGAAATTGTTTAAAGTTATAATTAAATGCCTTGAAGGCTACAAATTAGATGATGTTTGCAAAATAGGTTATTGCTGTGGCATGTAATTGAGCATTAATGATGGTTGGCAGAAGTTGTGGAGTGTGTGTGGCTTATTAAAAGACAAGTTTCTCTCAATCATTATTTGGCATTGCTCTAATCACAAGCTAGAACTTTGTGTGAGTGATGTTTTGAAAAATATGGTCAGTATTAATTGCTTTAAAATTTCCATTGATAAACTGTATATTCTGTACCACTCCTCATCAAAGAACAGCCAAGAGTTGCAAATAAGCTTGGAGTTCAACTGTTGAAACTAGGAAGGGTGTTGGACATACATTGGGTAGCCTTTAATTTGAGAAAACTATGAAATTCAACCAAACAATTTTGTCAGCCAAAAAAAAGACCAGTTTGGACAGTTACCTTAAAGTTGTCGGTAAAGATTGGACAGATACAAGTATGACGTCCTCTTATGAAACTTACATTTACTGTTTTTGTTTTAGATTTGCCTCTAATGTGTGATGCACTTCAAGAACTATCAAGTATCAGTGAAGAACTGCAAAATTGAAATTTAGATTTTTTCTGAGTCAATAAAGGTTTAGAGATTTTGGCAAACACATTTATTGCTCAGAAAGATAAGCCGAAAATATTTTACAAGCAAACTGTAACATCTGTCAACAACAAAGTTTTACGGAGTTGTACTTTTTACAAAAATAATGATTTATTCTGTTTTATGAGGAACTATCAGGAGCAATTAAAATGAGAATGTTGAGTGGTGAAGACGCAACATTGGCTAATTCAGCCCGTATATTTGACCCAATAACATCAAAGACAATACTTTTTGGGAAAAAGATATTGAGACACTCTAGCCGTTCACTTTCAGTTATGGGGGCGGAAACTAAAAATAAAACAAAATATCCCAAGAATTTGTTTCTGTTGACAACTGTTATCAAGACATTCCCAGTGTTTTTTAAAGCGAATGTGAGAGGCTTTTCTCAAATAAAACTTATCATAACTGATTCCAGAGCATCTTTGTTAACAGAAACTGCTTCTGCACTAGTATTCCTGAAGTTGAATGGCCCACCACTCATTTCTTTTGATCCTTCAAAGTACGTAGAATCTTTTGTATACTAACAGTAAGGGGAGAAAGGAGGGAGAGAAGGCAAATACAATGAAAAATATTCTAAACCGTTGGACAATTTTATAAACTGTAAGGTAAAACATGTTTAAATACATTACCTTTTATAATAAATTATTATTTCAGAAAACTGTAGAGACAAGATTATAAAACAAGAAATAAAAGATTGTTGGTAAACATGTGTATATTTTCAAACCAAATGCATCAAATTTTTTAAATTACGTAAAAAAATTTTATTGAAATAATGTACATTGTTTGAGTGGTAACCTAGCTGGCCTACATTAAAATTTGATATAGGCCAATGGGTATGATAAGAAAAATGTTGCTACAATAGTCTCAATTTAATTTAAAATTGCAATCAAAATTAGATTGCTATTTTGTTAAATGATTAATTTTTAAACGTGTTCAGAAAAGTGTAAAAATATCGTTTTAAGAACTCTAAATTTCAATATTCCATAACCCTCCTACCTCTGTCACCACCACCTGGTAGATACAGGATACTCTTTTTTTACAAATCAAGCACTGTATGTATATGTATGTATATATATATATATATATATATATATATATATATATATATATATATATATATATATATATATATATATATGTGTGTGTGTGTGTGTGTGTGTGTGTGTGTGTATGTGTGTGTGATATTTATTATTATTCCATTGCACTGACTTTATAGAGTTCTTATATGTTAATTGTAAACCTTTAAGTGCAATCAATTTTTACCTTGTGGTGAGGCATTTTTCGGACACTTGACCATCACTGAGTTGTAGAATTCAGTGACTTGACAATGGTCAAGTGACCGAAAGGTGCTTCATCACAAGGTGAAAATTGATTGCACTTAAACGTGGAATAATTGTTTACAATATATATGTATATATGGCAATATCAATATATAATATTGTAAAGCAATAATAATTTGACTCATATTTATAAAGGAAGAAGAAATAACTGTAGATCACATCATGATCAGCAGGTTTTTTGATGAACTATAATGAGAGAATTACTGTGATTACTTAAAATAATGGGAAGTTTTTCAAATCTGTCTTAGTTTATTATCTAAGGAATCTGCTAAGCCATATTATATTATGAAAAAAATAATACTGTTAGGAACATTCCTTAATATGATGAGCGGAGTTACAAGTTTTGTTCTGAAGGGGCCCAAGATTGCCCTGGGGAATATGAAATAGGGGTTGGAAGTACTCCACTAAAAAAATAGAAAACATTTAAAAGATTGTCGACATTCACCCACCATCCAAAAACTTACATTTTAAGGTACATTATTTAAACTACTTTTTTTTATTGAAAAGTGAGGGTATGGTATTCAAAAATATGTGTCTTATAAAATGCAAATCGTTCTAAGTCTTTAAAAGCTTTGCAAATTTTTATGAAATTTTGCAGTCATAAGTTCAAAAATAAGCCTGATTTTGTGTCTATGAGAAACATAACCTTGACTACCAATCTTCATCTGAAACAATTTCTCAAATTTTATTTTGAACATCACTACTTGAAAGATTAAAATAAGGTTCATATTTTTCTTTGATCATATAGTTATATTTACAAAATAACTTTCATATGATCAAAATAACAACTAATACTGCAGAGTAATTTTCTGGTCAGAACTATTATTATATTTGTAGTATTTTAACGAGTTCATTATTAACTTTTGATTATAAAAAAAAATAATACACCTGTCCAGAAAGTTGTGAGGGCAAATGCCTCTCTTTGCCCCCCCCTGCTTAATAGGAATAATTAAAAATGTGTTAAAAGGCTCACTTTTGTTTATACCCAATCAACTATTTTTTATGTAAGCAAGATAAAATATCAGTGCAGTTGATATAGCGTCGATTTCAGCAAATTTAAGATAGAAATATATTGAAAGGAAGAGAACAGCTTATTTTCAACTTAGTTTTTGTGTTGAACATTTTAAGGTTTTTTATAAATTACTAGTAGCTTATTTATGTCGATGAGTGTTGAACTTTCCCAAAGTAAGTAATAAATTTATTGATAAAAGTACTATTTTAGATGCAGATGTTTTATGAGACGTCTGTCAGTTACCTCAATGAATGGACCTGTCATTTTTATGGCCTGGTTGGTTTATTTTGAGAGAAATTGCATTTTGGGAGTCTATAAACAGATTTCAAGTTCTGTGAACCAAGCTAAAATTTATTGTTACTTACAAGTACAAACTTTTTGAAGAAGTAAAATGTTTTAAAAAATGTCACAATTGAAAATGGTTTAGAATAATCTCAGTTAAAAATGTCAATGATTAGTAGAAGTCTCGCTCCATGATGAAAGTAAGGACATTACTCATGACAATTTAGGTTACCTCTGAGAAATACTCCTGTGTTTGCCAGGGACTAATGATCTGGTTAAATGAGTGTTCCCCAACAAGAACATTATTCGGACTGAGAATAAATCTCAATTAAATGTTGTAACACTAAGAGCAATGGAATGGAATGTTGGATTAAATTCATGAAAAAATAGAAGGGGAATCAGTTATGCACAGTATTTTCAATTGCCTTAAAATAATTATTATCTCCCTAATCTGTGACAGCCTGATTTTTCATTGTTTACATTTACTATCTGGTTTGTACTGGCTTATTTTTTTAAAGCTTATACCTTTTATATTTAAAGTGCAAAAAGGTGTAAAATTTTATTTTCAAATGTTCTTCTTTAGGTTTGCATCAAAATAGGGTCACCTTATTTTATACAGTTTAGGTGTGTTGGAAATGAGATTAAATGTCTTTTCTTGTATTTTTAATTATTAGGGTGACAGCATGAGGTTTTATTATTTGTTTTTTTTTACCATTTTCCTACATCAGAAAGCAAACTGATGTCTAGTTACCAAAAATTGACAATTTTATTTGAATAATTTTTCTTATATTTTTAAAAATCAAGCATACCCTATCCAGATAATTTGTAACTATAATATAATGTAATTTGTAGTAATATGTTATTACATAGGCCAATAATTTTTCAACAATTTATTCATACAGAACTTTGTCAAGAGAGGTCATGTTTGTGTTCCAATATTAATACAACTTTTAAGTAATTTTATGGTTTCTAAACTTTTAAGCAATTTTTTCCTTAATTCGAATGTACTTTAAGTCACATATGTGAATAGTAAACAAATCATAGGTGGTGGAGTATCAGTAAGCTATTACCTTCAAAATTTTTAATAGTACAGTATAACCCATAAATCAAATAAAAATGCAGATTTTTTTAAAGATTTACAACTTAGTACAAATAAACAAACAGAACAAAATAAAGATAACGTACATAATATTTTGTTTTCTCCCAGTAAATTGCAATTTTAAAACCTACTACACAAATTTATTTTATGTGTTCCAGCTGCAATATTTCAAGTGTAAAGAATGTACTCTAAAATGAATAATCCAGTAAAAATTCCTTAAATCAGTCTAATTAATACATATTTGAAATTTAAATTGTAATATAAAAAAAATTTCTCAACCAAATGAACATGCCAATTTAAACAATACGAAAATACTATGTTTGTCCTAATTATTGCTAATATGTGCATTAAAACTCATCTTTTTCTTCTTAATGAGTTACAAACATTTTGAAAAACAAAAGAAAGTTGGTAGTTATAATCATCTTTGAATTAACTAATTAGACTCATAAATAACTGATTTATAACTTAGTGGGAAAACTATAACAACTTACTGTATTAACATGTTTTGAAACTGTTGTTTCATTTACGATACATACCTGCTATTCAGTTGTAGCAGGTAGGCTTTTTAAATTAAAGATGGTTTTAAAAAACATCAGTACAGTAAGTTTCCATAGTTTCTTTCATTTGATTATAAAACCATTATTCATAAAAAGAACTGTCAATCTATATTACATAGTTAATAATTTCTGTCTTTGTTGTTACATGTTAGTTTTTTGTGATTCTTTGACTGGTTTAAAATTGCATGTTTTAACAAATAGATAAAAAATAAGAGTTAATAAAGTTCTGGCTTTAAAAAATTTGTATAACAATCATGAACATGAAGAAATAAATATCTATTCAGAACCACTACAAAATTTAGATTTTACAGGAAATAAAATTCTATGAACAGTATGACAATATATAATCAATATAATTGTCATCAAAACCTAAAACTACAGTAATATTTTAATATAATAAAATATGGTATTTATTTCGCATTACCACATAATTGATTTTAGAAAAAAAACCATACTCGATGCAGAAAGTCATTAGGAAACCAAAAAAATTATAATATATTCCGCTCATGCCCCAAAAATTAAAAAATGTTAGAAAATAGAAATCCCCCTCCACAGTGCACATAAAACATTACTACTTAAACGTTTTGGCTTTATTATTTTGACGTAATAACTCAGAAAATGCCTCAAATTGTAGTTAAATTAGGCTTTGACTCCCATAAAATTACAAATAAAAAAAATTAACTTTAACAAAGCACTATTACAACATTTCACCCGCCACACAAACCTCATAGAATTATAAAACTCGCACACACATCTTATTTTTTTTTTTTGCAAAGTCGCAAACTTAATTAAAAGGACAAACACTTTCAGAGATAATATTTTATTGTACATTTACAAATCTTTTGTAAAAAATCTATGCCTATTATAAAACCTATTTAAAATAGGTTAAAACCTATGCCTATTTATATCTATTATAGGAAATATATGTATCTTACTTAAAACCGATAAACTTACAGTGAAAAGTAGTGTTGAATTGAAGTGTTGAAGTCGATTTTTTTCAAAATTTGTAATTTAGTGGGAGTTACCAGCAAGTTTAATTACATTTTGCGAGTTATTACATCAAAAAAAAATAAAGTCATAACGTTGAATTCGTAATGTTTAAGGTGTGCTGTAGAAAGAGGCAGAAATTAGTATTTTAGAAAATTTTTAATTTTTAAGGCGTTAGGTAAAGTTTATATAATTTTTATCTCATTCCTCATGACTTTCTGCATCACCTGGTATAAATTTTTCAGCAAAAAATAGAGTACAAGGAAACAGGAAATAAATACCTAACACATAAACTAAATACAAGCAATATTTAGAATACATTTGTTTCAATATATTTATGACAGTATATTACTTATTGCTGTAGCTTTGAGTTTTATTATCAATTAAATAGATTTCACAATTATAAAATGATCTATAGTATTTGATTGGGAGTGTGTTTTGTCATTTAGAATGTGTTGTGGATAGTATTTATGGTGTTTATATATCTCAAAGTTTTCTACTGTGTTACGTTTTTTGCTTTTATTGATGTAATGTAGGATTTTAGGTGGTGTCTATGTCAGTCTTTGAGTGAAGTGCGTTTTGTATGTGTATAGCAAAATTAAATATTGGTTGTGTCTTTCTTATCTGTTTTACGTGTTCTTCCTATCTTGTGGTAAATGTTCTCCCTGTTTGTCCTATGTAAACGCTGGGACAGTTGTATGTAATCTTGTATACGCCTGCCCTGTCATGTTTATCCTGGTGTGGTTTTGAAGTGTGCAAGTGCTTTTTAATTGTGTTGGATTTTGTGAATGCTACTTTGTATTTAAGTTTGCAGAACGTGGAAGCTATTTTTTATAATGTGTTGTCGTGATATGTAAGTGTTATATATTTTTGTGTTTGTGAGTTATTGTGTTATGCGTGCATTGTTTTTTGAGCATTATGTTGTCCATCAAGGTGTGTTAGTATCCGTTTTTATAGGCTATGTATTTTATTGTGTTTAGTTCGTTTATTTTGTCTTCATTGCTCATGGGTTCATGTTGATTAATCTGTGTATCATGGAGTGGAAGGCAGCATGTTTGTGTTCTGTGAGGTGATTGGACGTGTTGTGTATAACTCGGTCTATGGTGGTGGGTTTCCTGTATATTTTAAATGTGTGTTTGTTTTGTTATCGTTAGGTCTAGTCAGTTGATTTTGTTCTGTTTCTAGTGTGAAGTTTATGTTATTGTGTGATTTGTTTATGTAATTGTGAAAGTTGTTTATCTGTCTTATGTTGCCGTTGTATAAGATAAGGATGTCATATACGTAACTGTACTAATATATTATTTTCTGGGCGTGTTTGTTGTTGTTTATATGTTTTTGTTCTAAATTGTGTATGATTATTTCTGACAATATGTTTGAAAGAGGGGATCCCATGGGTAAGCCTTTGTTTTGTGAGTAGTATTTGCCATTGTATGTAAAGTAATTCTTAGAAGTGATTGTTTCAGTTAGTGTTATTTATTTCTTTGAAAGAAATAATGTTTTGAAAGTATTTCAAATTTTTAAACTGATATTATAAAGAGCTTCTCAAGTTTATGGCATTTGATTAATGAAGAGGAGAGGTGACTTGAAATGTGGATGACAGTTGAATATAAGATTTTTTGAAAAAAGTAACAAATAAAAAGTTAGGATAATTTAAAAAATGGAAGTAAACTTACAATAATATTCATACTATTATCCCAAATAATGTATAAGAATGGCAGTATATTAGTAATTAGAATGTTTAGTATATGTATGGAGTGTGATTTGAAGTGTTTATATAATCGATTGGTCTATTTTTTAAAGAATGTTATTTTGGTAATTATTAAAATCAGCGACTACTGTTCTGATCGGCAAAATTTTTTTCCTGATCAATTTGACCTTGCTGAATACGAATCTAGTTTTTTTTTACTGCAAACACATTAAAAAAAAAATAATAACCTAAACTAACCTGACCTTAACTGGTTTTCTTAGGTTAATATGTGTTTGCCATTAAAAATAACTCCAGATTCATGTTCAGCAAGGTCAAATCTATCAGGAATAAAAAATTTTTGTCGATCAGAGCATTAGTAAGCACCAAAGTCAGTTCAAGTTAGGTTAGGTTATTTTTTAAATATAAATATGTGTTTGCAGTAAAAACACTTCAGATTTGTGTTCAGTAAGGTCAAATTGATCAGGAAAAAACTTTACCAATCGGAGCGGTAGTCGCTGATATTAATAATTACCGTTATTTTTTTAGTTACACAGAATTTGTAAACTAAACTGATATGTTTGGGAGCCTTTTCTGTATTTTACCATACTACATAAATTTTAGTTTCAGCTAAAGTTAAAGTTAGAAATAGGAAAATCTCGACATTTATTATAAAAGTAAAAAATTTAGTATTTCAAATTCAAGAAAAAAATTAAAATTCAACGTATCATAATTTGGATTGAGAATTTTCGTATAAAAATTAATTTGAAAAAGAATAAACATATAATGGGTTTTTAATACTTTAATTCCCCTTACAATGTTGTTTAAAAATAATTTTATTATTATTTACACTATTAATGTAAAAGCGTATATTCCTGAATTCCAGGAATAAATGTGCAAACTTGAACAAATTTTTAGCATAATTTTAACTTAAATAAATACATTAATTCAAAGCAAATGTGGTAAAACTTTACTAACACAAATAATAATCTAATAAACCACAATATTTCATTTTTGGTAATCTCTTGATATATATATATATATATATATATATATATATATATATATATATATATATATATATATATATATATTTCTGTTAAAATTTATTCAATTTATTTTTTAGATTTATTTGTGTTAATAATTATAACTTAATATCATTAAAACCTTTGAGAAGATAACGTTATATGGTGGAACTAATTAGATATATATTTTTTAAGCATGAATTATGTTGTTACAAAAGATAAATCATAAGTATTGCATTCAAAGGGGTTAATGTTTTTTACTTAAGTATTAAAAACTCTATACAAATAAATTCATAATCATCAGTGAGAAAATTAAAAAAAACAAAAGTAATATCAACTCATTTTATGACAAAATTTTGACAAATTTAAGGCACCTTAAAAAGGTTGATTTGTTATAATTTTTGTACAGAAATTTCATCAAAATCTAATAAGCAACTGTGAAATGAAGTTCTTAAAAATATAATGAAAGTAAAGGTAAAATCAGTAATAAACCAATAAAAAGTGTTAATTTTTAAAATGTACAATAATATGATACAAAAGAATATATATATAAAAGGGAATGCATATGACATTTACATACTTACTAAACTTCGAAGCCCATCTACATAACATTAATGTTTACCGAATTCGGATTATTTATGTTTTAAAGTTAAATATCACTGACAATTATTAACATACAGGGCATAAGTTAAAGCAAGATGTTAATTTTATGCATCTATTTTCTTTTGCATCATTTCAAACAATTATATGTTTGTGTTATTGTCTTGTTTTAATATGTTTAACAATAACACAATTGGACATCAAATTTACAAATATAATCAAGCCAAATAACTATAAACATCTTTCTGTCCTTCCGTTCTATCTAAATATTCTTTTTCAATTAAAATATCAATACATTTCTTTATAATATGTACACGAGGCTTGAACCTTGAAGACAATTGGTTTAACACTTCAGCAACAAGTTGTTGGTGTTTCAACATTTTCCGCATCTTCATTATTCTTACAATTGCAGCTTGAATTAACAACTTCCGATCTTCTTCAATATGTTTATGTGTTGTTTCCTGTTCTAACTTTAACTCTGCTTTCATGGGGATATTGATGTTAACTCTTAGTTTTTTGTTCTTGTATGCAGTAAAAAGAGACACAACTGAATTTGCTTGAATATCTGATTCATGATCCTCACAATGTAACAATTTTGCTTTAAGTAAAATTTGCAACACTTGAAGAAGAAAATCCATTCTAATCTGAGTGGATTCGCTCAACTGTTGAACACTCCAACTTTCACTAAGATTGAACTGAAGAAGCACAGCCATTTGAAATGTTGAAGCTTGAAGTGTATATCGGTTTTTGAAACAATTTGTAACTATTTCACCTTTGGACATATTATATAGCCAATTGAGTTTTCTTCCACTATGTCTATTACTATAAAAAGTAGTAAATCGATGAACACTTCGTTCAAGCTCTGTTGGTAAAGAAAAATTGAAACTTTGTTGAAATGGCCAAGAACCAGATGATAGAACTTGAATACTAAAATCAATATCTAAGAGCTCATTAGAATTTGTCAGGTGTGTTCTAAACTGTTCATTTAAATCTTTTGATACTCCTATATCCTGGAACATCCTCTGTAATTTCGATGTATATTCAAATCCACATGCTTGTTTCAATTTTGAAATCATTGATGCCTCAGCATCATCACTTGCAGACATATGTTGAACTAAACGTTTTGCTAACATTTTTGAATAAAATTTTTGGAAAACATCTTTATCTTCTATGTATTTGAAAACAACCATCACTTGATTGAGAGTATCTTCTAATTCAGCTTCTTCTGGGTTCTTACTTGACTTCTTTAACAATACATCACAAAATTTAGCAAGCAATTCAGGAGACTTGGAGCTTGAACTCACTGCTTTTGTTACTGCATTACTATTGATAAATCTACCACAGGCTTTGTCTAATGCAGCAACAAATCCTCTGTCATTATTAAAAGCAGTTAGTACTAGAGCATTATATTTCTTATGTACTTCAAGAATCGTGCTTACATAAATCTTTGGATCATTTACAGCTGAGTCACCACATTTATCGATAGCTGAAGACCCCTGAGTAGCGATATGTGTTTCAAGTAGATTTTTTAACTGCCATAAACCATCAGGTATTCGTGATACCAACTGATACATTCTAGCCAAATCTTCATTTTTATCAGCATCAAGAAGGTGTTGAAATTCTGCATGAAATATTTCAAGATGTTTTTCAATGAGAACTCTTTCACAAGTTTTAGCAAGATTTTCTGCTGCTGATTCATGAAGGTAGACACGAACACGTTTTTGTTCTTCTAACAGTCTTTGTTCAGCTTTTTTTATGTATTCTGTTACAGGATTCTGTCTTAAAAATTCTGTGCTTTCTCGTGTGTAATACCTCTCTGTATCTTCTAAGAACACATTTTCAAATGACTCTTTATATATTACTAGATTCTGACCTTTTGCAATTGGATCATCTTCATTTAACCCTAATTCTACATAACAGTTTATGACACCACTTACAAGGCTTGTATTAATGGGTTCCCCATTCCTTTCCTTCTCAATCAATTTGAGAACAGCATTTGTTACTTGTTTATCGAGATGTTTAAATAAATTATCTCTCCAAGTAACTAATGCAAGCTGATAAATTTCATACATTCCTTTACGACCTTCATCACACTCCCGACGCACCCAATGTCTATTTAAATAAGCGCATACCCCATTAAGAACTTTGGAACTAAACCGATATTCTTCCCATTGTTGAGTATAAAACTTTAACACGTCTTCATCCATCAAGTCTCTTCCATCTTCTAACAATTTAACAAGATACGTGCGTAAAAAATCTTTAAGTTTTTTATAAAGTTCAAATCCTACAAATTGAGCACCTCCAGATCGGTGAGGTCCTTTCTTCTTTGATGACTGAGGTCGACTTGTCTGAACGTGAACACTTGTACAATAGCTATAGACATGGGTATAGAGTTCCATGTATCTTGGCTTAGGCATACACTGTCTATTATATACTTGCTCTATTCCTGCTTTCAAGTCACCCCATATTTGTTCCAAGTCAACTGGTTTTAAACTAGGATTGTTGGAGTCTTGATTTGAACTAGACATGTTTAAGACTTCAAAAATGTGATTAATATAAGTGTGTTGACCAATCAAGAAAAATATATATATATATATTGGGGCCAAAATATAACTAACCAATAAGTAGCACTATTTACAACCTAACCTTTGCAAGTACTGAAAAACTCTAGGTCAACATTTCCTGAACCTTTAAAACTACAAATCAATATGCAATATTACAATAAAGCAGTTATTGGTACAACCTGAAACAATTTTGAAATTTCATTCCACAATCACTGTAGATAAATTTTTATCCGCCTATATAAATGTATATTTTCAACAAATGATTATAATAATGGAGAACAGTTCTAGGTGAAAACGGATTGTTCCATGTGATGAACCTTGAATTTCTTTCTATACGTTTCCTGAATTTAAAAAAAAAACGATTACTGTACTATAACTGCAGTTTCGACAGATTTTCAAGCAGTAATCAACCTAAAATTATAAACAAGAGTACACAAAATTCTGTTATTACACACACAATTTGTTAACTCACTTTTACCACCAAAATACTGTTATGTTTGGATTTACTTGAATTTAGAAAATAAATCTAGACCATGTAGACCAAACAGAAACATTCACTATTGAAACAATGTTGGCTAACCTGGGTGCAATTTGTTAACAGATGCTAATTATTTTTTAATATTATAAGTTGTGGAAGAGGTCAAAAATAAATAAAATTCGACTAAAACAAAAATGGAATTTCAGATGATAAATTATTAGCATAAAATTGTCTACTAGTATGGACATTGTTTTATACTAATCCGAATTAAACAAACACATATTTGTAATAGAAAAATCATTGCATTTTGACTTTTTGAAATAACTATCATTCTTTGACTTTAAATAACTACCATCTGTTTTAAATTATTAAAGAAAAGCCTATTTAGGATAATTTATATACAAGCTGTAGCATTCACAATTTTTTACACACACACACACATATATATATATATATATATACATGTGTGTATGTGTGGGTGCAAAAATGCGTATCTATTTTGTATAGCAATGAAATCGTGTAAATATAATAACATAAAAGAAAATGTTAAAATAATATAAGGTAGAGTTATAGATTTATTTTTTAAATAAATTACACTCTATAAAACCTCCCTCTTACACATATCTGTTTTCAGAAAGTCTTTTATCGTAAATTGAAATTGTGCTAAATTGTAAAATTAAAGTTAAGTGAGTTTTTATTTTGTTAAAATCAAATAAACATTATATATTTGCAAAATAACATATAACTAGCATCTAGTATGTTTAAAAAAGCACCATTTTATACAAAACTTTAAAAAAAGTAACCCCTGTTTATTGTATTATTTCCTTGTTTATAATTAAATTCATGGGTTATTTACCAATAGCATTACATTATTGTTTAAACAATATAAAATTTGGATTGTTATAGTTGTCTAGATTATTTACTTTATATTACAAAGTGAATAAAGCAATACAATTCTAACTTAATAGATAACAGGTACTACAGATTTGGTTGTTCTAGGGTTATGTGTCTGTGCTGAAGTGTCCTGTGTTCCTGTTATTCAGTATTTTGTTGGCATTTCATTGGAAGTATTGAAATTTATCAAATTTAGACAAGCTTTTTCTTGTGGTCGCTTTATGTTGCTTTAACATATAGTTTGTTGTTACTTTGATCATAATCGTTGCAATACAAACTACAATTTAAAGTTTACATAATTTGTAAGTTATGATTTATGGAAAATAATTTAGTGTTAAACTGATAGCCTTTTGTTTTAACAGTTTAGAAGCCATTGCCGGTAAATAATACTTTCCAAATTTTTAATTCTATCTTAACAGTTTTCAAGATTTTTCCGGTAAATTGTATTCAATTAATAATACTTTCTACATTTGTAACTAACATTTTCATATATTAACATGAGCTGTAATCCTACATCTTCATCATTTCCCACTGTAGCCACTGTTATGGGACTAAGGTAATTTATGGATACTATTTTATACAATTTGGTATAGTATACAATTTAATTACTCTTTTTGAATGTAAGCCTCAGTTATTACATATAAGCCAAATTGTTATTACAGACACAAATTATAAAAATTTCCCAAATATATGTTCCAATTGTAAAAGGGATTTTAATATTTTGAGTAATAGTTGACCAAATGTTATTAAACCTAATTTTGTTATTTGTTAGTACAAGTTTTTCCCAATTAGATGATGGTTAAAATGCTGAAGGTCGGTGCTATACGATATTTTGGGAAATTGTTTAACACCACCAAATAGGACGATATCCACAAGAATTTTTTTTTATTGACCTCAGAAAGTTACTTTTTTCAATTTAAAGTAGGGTAAAAAATTCAGCGCGGATGTAGAAGTTGTGAATGGGCGCGGAGTGATACAAAATGTTTCGTTACGTCACAGTGCTGCGCATAAGGCTGTACGCATCGGCCGCGGTACGTCACGGAACCTTACATGTGTAGATATTTGAGAAACGTTTTGGCTTAATTTTTATACATGTATTTAAATATATTTATAAAGTCTCCAGTTAGGATAGGTTTGGTTTTAAATTAATACAACACTGTATACCTATATTAAAATATACCTAAAAAGTGTCGTCAGGTTAGATAGATTTGGTTTTAAATTTATACATTAGCTAAATGGTTACATATATACAATGAGAACCAAATATATCCTCACTGGATACTTCATAGGTATATTTCAATATAAATATATAAAGTTCACTTTCTTTGGCAGTAACAAAAATAATAGTTATCAATATAGCTTAAAGACATGTTTTGGTAATTTTTTATTAGACCGGCTCCATACGATATTTTGGATTATTGTTCAAAAGCACGAAAAGGTACGATATCCACAAAAAAAAAATTTTTTTTTGAGGAAAGTTATTTTTTTTGAGTTTAAAGTAGGGGTAATTTCTTTCGGCGGATGCATAAGTTGTGAATAGGCGCGGAGTGATACAAACGTTTCGTGTTGTCAAGACTGCTGTGACATCACGCGAACTCTACATTAAAACTTATCTTGTGGCTCCGAGAAGAAAACATTTTGCACTAATTTTTATGTTTTCACTAATTATTTTGTGTGGATACCGTCTTTTTTGGTGGTTTTGAACAATATTCCAAAATATCGTAGGTGGCCGAAATAACAATTACCTTTTATTCAATATTGCTATCTACCTATATTAAAATATACGTACAAAGAATCCAGTCCGGATAGATTTGGTAATAATTTTATGTAACATTACTATCTACCTGTATTAAAGTATACCTACGAAGTATTAAGTCAGGATAGATTTGGTTGTAATTTTGGTAAATATTGTCGATGCAGAAAATTACAACCAAATCTATCCTGACTGGATACTTCGTAGGTATACTTTAATATAGGTAGATAATATAATGTTGATTAAATTTATAACCAAATCTATCCTGACTTGTCACTTCATAGGTATATTTTAATGTAAGTATATAGTAATGTTGTATAAAACTATAACCAAATCTATCCTGACCTAATACTTCGTAGGTATACTTTAATACAGGTAGATAGTAGTGTTAGATAAAATTATTACCAAATCTGTCTTGACTGGATATTTTGTAGGTATATTTTAATATAGGTAGGGATACTTTGTAGGTACATTTTAATATAGGTAGGGATACTTTGTAGGTATATTTTAATATAGGTAGATAGCAATATTGTATAAAAGGTAATTGTTATTTCGGCCACCTACAATATTTTGGAATATTGTTCAAAACCACCAAAAAAGACGATATACACAAGAAATAATTAGTGAAAACATTAAAATTTGTGCAAAATGTTTTCTTCTCGGAGCCATAAGATAGGTTTAAATGTAGAGATCGCGTGACTTCGTGATGACACAAACGTTTGTATCACTCCGCGCCTCTTCACAACTTATCCCTCCGTCGAAAAAATTTTTTTCTACTTTAAACTCAAAAAAAGTAACTTTCCTCAAAGAAAAATTTTTTTTTTTGTGGATATCGTACCTTTTTGTGCTTTTGAACAATAATCCAAACTATCGTATGGGACCGGTCTAATAAAAAATTACCCATGTTTTTGTTACATAAAGTTTAGATTGCTAAAACACGCAATACAGTTGTAACATCACGAAGCATTTGTATCACTCCGTGCCCATTCACAACTTCTACATCTGCGCTGAATTTTTTACTCTACTTTAAATTGAAAAAAAGTAACTTTTCGAAGTCAATAAAAAAACAATTCTTGTGGATATCGGCCTATTTGGTGGTGTTAAACAATTTCCCAAAATATCGTATGGCGCCGAGCTTCAGCATTTTTACCCAGATGATTTCAAGAGCAGTAAAACAAAAAATTTAAATGACTACTTTTAGTATCACTTGCCAAAACACTGCTGTTTATTGATATTTTTCAGCAGACGCCATTCTTACTAGTTCAGTGCATTGTTCAAGGCACATAAATATTTAAAACGCATCTGTTGATAAAGTGTTGTTTTTTACCAAGTAAAACCAAAAGTAATAATTTTTTAAAATACTTCAGGATGTACAATATAAACACTGCAAGTCAAAAGTTAATAAAAAAAACTCCACTATTCATTCTTAAAAAGATATTTAATACGGTGAAGCCGATACTGTGGAGATAGACTCAGAGGTAGAGATGTTGCGTGGTTAAGCGAAAGGGAACAATTGTTCTTAGTCAGTAGGGGCATTGCTGCTAAGAGCCCCTATGAGTCAATCAAGAAAACTCCTCCCTAACTGTAGGTGGTTGGCTAATAGATGCCCAGAAGCTTGATAGATCTCACCATCATAATTACTAGCATTATTATTACACTTTTGCTATTATTAGCATTCTTCCTACTGCCAATGAGTTTTTAAACAGATGTCTACCATCCTTTTCCTGTTCCTCTTGTTTCAAGTATGAACTATCGGTGTAAATGAGAAGCTATTAATTTTGCCGGATATGGATGATGGTTGCACGATGATGGTCCAGATACTTCAATAGTTCATTAAGACAATTTCAAAACGCTTTAAATATCAATCTGGAGACTTGTTTATTATATGTAAGACAATTTTTTTAGCACCCATTGAATTTGATTTTACATATCCTCAGGAATGTGTTACATGTTTTTTTATCACTGTAAATAAATCCTATAAAGGTGTTTAATCATTTTATATCTTTTTGACAAAATTTTTAGTTTTCTTCATTTTATTTACATTTAAAAAATTTAAGATAATTTTTACTTTATGAAGTACTTATGTATAAATAATATAATTTTATAAAGAATATAATATATTTTATTAAAATGCACAACCCTCTGCCCCTGTAAAAGAGCTTTCTGTAACATTTGTTAAAAATGTACTACAAAAAAATAATTTTATCTAATGTTAAAAGATGTAATAATCTATAAGAAAATATTGGGTGCCACACATGTTTTAAAATTTTATTTTTAAAGTTTTATGAACCATTTTTTACTCATTAAAATGACATATTTAGTAGTGTTACAATAGTAGTTCGTGTTTATGAATTAGGTATTTATTTACCATGCCCATGTCTACGATTTTAGCAAAAAAAACTATACTTGCGAACGCAGAAAGTCATCAGAGATTTGAAAAAAGTTATTACAACTCTCGCTTACACCCCAAAAATTAATAATTTTGGAAAATTGTAATTCCCTCATATGTGGTGCTAATAGTGCTGGTAAAAATGCACATTGTCCACCCTCATTACAATGGTTATAAAACGAATCAAAAACATGTTCTGAAGCTATATTGGTAATTATTGTTTGTTATTGCCACGGGAGGTTGATTTTATATGACTATGAAGTATCCAGTTAGGATAGATTTGGTTATAATTTTATACGTTTAACCAAATGTACACATGTAAGGCTATAATAGAGATCACGTGACGTCACCTGGCAAAACGTATTACTCCGTGGAAGTAGACGTCCTATTAGGTAATGTAATTCTATCCTGGATACTTTGCAGGTTTATTTTAATATAGGTATATAGTAACTTATAAAATTACAACCAAATCTATCCTAACTGGGAACTTTATAGCTATATTTAAATATACGTATACGTGGTACGGCAAGCTAGTACTTCTACCTACTCTGCACTGAATTTTTTACCAAACTTTAATTTGATAAAATGGCATTTATTTCCCTGAGCGAGAGTTTTCGTTATTTTTTTCGTATCCCGAATGACTTTTTGCGTAGGCCGGTATAATTTTTTTCGCTAAAATGTATGTGGGCACGGTAAATAAATACCATGAATTAACCTCATGGACATATGAAATTCAAGCATTTTAAATCTGAAAACAAAATAACTTATTAAAGTACTACATGTGATCTAATGTTTGTTGAAAGATGGGAAATTAAGTTCATTTTTTTATAAAAATTGAGCCAAGATATATATACTATTTATTTTATAAAAAATATAATTAAATAATTACATAAATATATTTAATTAGGATACTTATAGTGTATATATTTTATCAAGGAATACAAAACTGATTGTAAGTTCCAATCTTATTACTCAAACATTTTCTTAGAATTAGTTGTTGTATTGATATAAAATAAAACTTAATCTAATTAGGTTAAAATTTGGTAATAACTTTTGAAAACTTAATTAAGAACAAATTTTATAAAAATAAACCCTATCTCTATACATAAAATTTGAAACTCATGACCGACTGACTGTCTGATGTTCAATGTAGAGCTGAAACCAATAATGATACAGACTTTAAATTTAGAGAGAATCTTTGTAATATTACTTAGGTGCACAGTAAGAAAGGATTTACCAAAATTTTAATTTTAAGGGGTAGAAATCACAAAAAGCCTGGTAGAGATCTACTATAAGAAATATACAGAGTTCACAATCTGCCTGGTTGTATAATATAAAACGTTCATCCAATAGACATGAAAATTTGGGAAATTATTAACACGTTCATTGCCAAGCTGGAAATTGGAATTTTGTGTGATGGCTGCTATAATAATTCACTTAGAATTTGGATAGCAACGGCCACGCTATATCGCGTGATCAGCCATCCGGTAAGATCTGGCGTCACGTGATATCGCGTGATTGGCAATGAACGTGTTTTAAACCTACTCCTGGGAAGTTTCTGTCATTAGAGTCCGATTTGGGGCACCTAAGTCAATTTTTTCAAAGAACAAAAAAACCTTAAAAATTTTACAGCATATTTTTTGACCAAGCATTCAGTCACTTATATTGAAATTAAGAATTATTAATAATAGATGTAACTAATAATCAATAGATGGCAGTAATCATGCTATGATGTACAACTGATACTTAAATTATTTGAAAATAAGATTTCATATAACAATTTTTATGTGTTCAGGTTAGTTTGCATAACAGCTGTTTTAATGCGTATGTTATATTACTTTATTTACTGTACAATATTAGGTAAAATGCTATTGAATTGAAAACATCTTCAATTTATAAGTTAATAAATTTATAAAATAAATCTTACTAAATTATTTTAGTAAATATGAATCCTATATTTGTTGTGTTAACATATTATTTGAATGTAATAGATATAAAATTAAACTAAATTGTTTTGTTTAGGGAAACATACAAATAATGGTATTATATACGCTTTAGTTCTAGAAATACTGATTTAAATTTATTTAGTAACTATGATTTCATATATATTGGGAGGTGGTTGTAGTCGTTTTTCAGTAACCCTAAGTACATGGTTAGATATGATCTAGAACAAATTAAATAACGTTGTACATTACAAAAAAAACATTATACTTAGGCAATTTTTTTTATTATGCTTTTTTAATTTCTCTTCGAATTGAATAATTATATAAAAAACAGTACATCTGTCGGGTCAGATATTATGTTCATAAATACTTAATTGAGTTTAACTAAAGTTAACATGACATTCATTGACTGATAGGCAAAACTCATAGAGCTGGAATATTTTTGAGAGATGACTGTTTCTCACATGGACAATTTTATGTTGCAAGTTCTAGAGTAAGCTCTTTCAGTAGTTTAGTGATTCTTACTCCAGATGGAAGAACCACCAGTGTTATATACGAGGTCTGTTAAAAAAGTACGCGGGCTGTTTGAATTTCGCGGCTCTAGTTAGTTTCAGGAGAATCCGCTTGGTCGCTAGGTTCGTATAAATCAGCTGATTAAACCACGGTATTTCAGTCGCAGATATCGTCATTTGTTGATGAGTTACACGCAGTTTAGTAAAGAGTGTTTTTATCGTTTGTCGGATTGTAAAATTGACAGCCTGAAGGAGCAACGAATTGGTTTTTTGAGTTTTGGGAATAAGAAAAAGTCACAAGGAGGAAGGTCAGGTGAGAAGGAGGGGGATTGGTAAAGAACAGTGATCAAGTGTTTGGCCAAAAACTCATGAGTTCTGAGTGCTGAGTGAGCTGGAGCGTTGTCGTGATGGAAAAACCAGTTATCACTTCTCCACAGTTCTGGCCTTGTGCGTTGGATGGCGTCCCTCAGGCGTTTCAGCTTCAATGTAGGTAATCTGGTTGACTGTAGAGCCTTCAGGGAGGTACTCGTAGTGAACAACACCCTTAGCATAAAAAAAAACTGTCAGCATCCCCTTCACATTCTGCTGAACTTGGCGAGCTTTTTTGGGTCCTGGGGACATTTGACTCACCCATTGAGATGATTGGACCTTCATTTCAATGTCGTAACCATACACCCATGATTCATCACAGGTTATAATTCTTAACAAAAAGTTCTCATCTTCATTTGAACGATCAATCAGTTCCCGACAAACCCGGACGCGATTGACTTTTTGGTCGTCGGTCATCTATTTCGCACGCCGCGATGCATCTTCAATTTTTCGGTCAAAATCTCGTAACAAGATCCAACTGATATCCCACACTCTTCGGAAAGCTCCCTAATGGTCAGACGTCGATTTTCGCGCACCAGGGTGTTGATTTTGTCAACGTGTGTGTCGTCAGTTGATGTTGAAGGACGTCCAGGACGCTCATTGTCGATTGTTGGCCACCCTTGAAACGTTCATGCCACTTGTAACATGCAGTAAGCTTCATGGCAACATCGCCGTAGGCCGTTTCTGTTGCAGATTTTCCTAGTTTTACACAGAATTTCTCAGTAATTCGTTGCTCCTTCAGGCTGTCCATTTTACAATCTGACAAACGAAAAAAACACTCTTTACTAATCTGCGTGTAACTCATCAACAAATGAAGATATCTGCGACTGAAATACCGTGTTTTAATCAGCTGATTTATACGAACCTAGCAACACCAAGCGGATTCTCCTGAAACTAACTAGAGCCGCGAAATTCAAACAGTCTGCGTATTTTTTGAACAGACCTCGTATAAAGAGGTTTTGAGATAATCAAATTATCAGCGAAAATTAAAAGTAAAATATCCAACACGCTTAGTAGATCTTTTTATTTATTTTTTAGTTAAAAAGATAAGTACTTAAATATTAATTTTTATATTACATTCATTCAAAACTCACTGTCTCAATTTGGACCATTTTCAGATGGATCAATATATATTTCAAATATTTAAAAAATAATAATAAATTTTATAAGAAAAAGATTAGTAAAATAATATCGTTTATAGATTTTTCAAAAGATTTGATAAATGAAGTAACTAGTATAAAATAAACTACTTTTGTCTAATTTCAATGACTCAGTTAAAAATAAATAAAACTTATATTAGTATTTTTATTCATTATTTACATATCAACTATCATGATGTTTATAAAAAGTTTGGCAACTTTCAACTTGCCCGGGCAAAGCCGCGATGGGGCGCAGTTTTATAATAATAACACAAAATTAAAATTATGGGAATACTGTTTTCTTGTAGTGTACTTACCATTTAGAGAAAGAATGTAAATAACAAGAATCTTAGTTGATATCATTTGCTAGGTGGATTTTAGCAGGAAATATTTATGAATACTGCAGCATGGCTTCATTTTGCTAAAACTTCTGTCTTGCTACTATATTGTTGCACTTCATAAACAGTGAGATAATACAAAACTAATTTGGGTTAACAAAATTAAATAAGAATCTATAAAATAAGTTGTAATTAAGAATTTTTAATACAGTATTGCACATTTGTATTTAGCTAGCCCCAGATAAAATTTGAAGGATTTGCAAACTTTTATTTAAAAATTACAATTTGATATTTTCGCATTTTACAATGTGTACATTTAGATATTTATTTGTGTTGGTTTTCATAAATGAAAAAAAATATATTTTGCTTGTTGTTTTCAGCCGTGAATCACTTGGTAGTAGTGGGACATTTGTTGCAACTATTGCTGTTGATCCAAAAACCATTATGTCTAACACTGGCACTGTTAATAATAAACCTCTTCAAATCAAGGCAGATAATCCTATCACACAAGCTTTAGTAGATAATATAAATGGCACTCTCCCATTAAAAAAAGAACCAGTAAGTTTTCTATAGTGTAATTTAAATAATTTTGAAGTTAGTTACTAGAAGTAATTTATTGTATATTGTTTTTTCATTTTGTTGCATAGATATGTTGAAAATAATTATTAAATTGTAATTTTACATGTAATTTCATTAGTAACATGTTACGCTTATTATTTTAAGGATCAAAATCTAAAAATTTTTCTAGGTGTGAATGTGAGTGTGCGCATGTATTTGTGCGTGTGTGCATGAGGGGGGCTGATTTCAGCAGTCTAACACAATTTGATTGATTACTACCATATAGTCATTTACTTCATTTTGAACATGCACTGAGTCACTTGACCAAAGTCCACTAACCTGTTTTGAACAAACATTCACAGGCACTTGAAGCTTAATGTTTGTTGAAGGCCGTCATATTACTATCAACCCTGCATGGTTTGAGCTCTCTGACCTAGAGTCAAATCTAGGAAAAATTGTTTTCAATACTTTTTCTACAGACTATGTCATTGGAGGAAAGAGGTAATAGTAAATTTTACCACTTGATTGTATTTTCAATGATGATAGTAAAATAGCAGTGTTTGCATGAGCATAAGCCATTAAAATGCCACCACGAAAGTCTTTGGTTTATGGGGGATGGCAAGATTTTAATGGAGCATAAAGTGTCTATTTTAGATACCGTGATGTGCAGGAGGTCCTATTTCAGCAAATTATAACACTGTAAAAAGAGAATTATTTGTGGTTACAGTTAATATGATACAAATTCATTCTCTTCTAACAATAACCTCATTACTGTATTAAATCGAGGTTTTGTTGCTTCCTCACTTATCACAATAAAAATATTGAAAAGAACCCCAATACCACAAAAAAATAATCAAAAATAACAAATAAGACAAGTTACTTAAGATTAAACCCTTATGTACATTTCGATGACCATGTCATCATCATCAGAGGGTCTTGTTACAAAACACAATCTAGCACACAAGAAGTTACAAACTAGAATGATGAATTATCCTTGAATTAAAAAAAATGTAAATTACTAAATTTAAATGGTTCTATTTAATACTAATTTCAACTGCCTATTTCACACTCCTCTTTCAGAAAACCTTAAATACCGCATAATTTATATGTGAATAATTTATCTATGACTTTTTGTATGCCCTTATATACCAAATTGCTGACATTTCTTCGAGTACCAGCAATTTGGACACATTGACTCTTTATAATCAAGAAGGAAGTAAATAGTCATTGTTGCATTGAGAGATAAAGATTCTGTGGATACAACTTCAATGTTCCAACTGTAGAGTGAACTATCCAGACTACTTCTTTAACTCGCTGAAATTAAATTAATAGGAAACCATCCTAATCGTGATAACTAAAGATTGAATATCAATCACTGAGGCTTAAAAAATCCTTAATCTTTTGACTAGTAAGTTTTTACATGATAAGTAGCACTCCTGGAGTGAGATGAAGATATTTTTTTATTTTATTTAAAATATGTTTAGCTTAAGTTGAACAGTTTGAAGTATTTATGTATTGGTACTTTTATACTCATAATTGAATACAAATAGTGGCATGTTTAGTGGAAGCATTGTGCCAACTCCTATCATTGATGGATAGTACCGATGCATAAAGTCAGTTATAGTGCTGTATCATAGCACCAACTGGTCGCTGATGTTAATCGCCAACCATATTGCCGATCAATAATCCTACTTATTAGAATAATAAAATATGAGGAATCACTGTCTGAATTGTTTTTTAACATATTGGGTCAACTAATAGTCAGCGTCAGCGATATGAATCTAACAAAAGCATTATAAATTCTTTCAACTAAACATCTATTGTCCATAGTTAGAGAATCAGTGATATTTTGGTACATTATTGTCATGAGAAGTCAAATGAAAAATCTGAAAGCTATGATTCAAAATGTGTCTTCAAAGAATTTTGTCTTTAGGACATATCTCAATGATTCTCATAATTTCCTACTAAGGAAGTATTCAGTTTTTTACAGAATATTGAGTTATAGTTAGCATAGTTCTTTACCGCATGTCAATATATATGCTAATCCACTTTACAAGCCTTAGCTATTTCAACAAGTTACAACCTGTGATGTGGATAGACAGCTGTTAATCTCTCATTTTGTAGTTCTTTGTTGGTCAACTGCCTGAATGTTACTCAATTTAAACGGTAGCAATTATATAACTATCAAATTTTCTTTTTATGATTCACAATGCTAGTACATTGAAACCCTGTTTGGATCATGGAAAATGTCAACTGGAAATCGTTAATAGCAACCCAATATCCAATGTACAAGGATTGGTTGACTTTCATTGATGATAGTTATTACAAACTCATTAAATATATTTTTATACACCATAAAATTTCATTCTATCCACATCACAGCCAGCTAGCCCAACCCTATTTACTATTCTTGAAGTTTTTGGGTTAGCAACTGTCAATTCTACTTCTCTGCATTACCTCGTGTTTTCTAACTCCAAAAGTGTACCTTTTCCTTTTTAGGTTTGCATTTTATAGGATATATATTTGAGTTTTTTGTTAGTTTAATGCACAAGCTTCAGTTGCTATCTTTAAAGTAATATATTGAAGTATATTACTAGATAGTTAATACAGGAAGTTAACTGGCAACTAATCTCGATAACACTAGATAGTGAACTAAAAACAGGAAAGCAAATGAAGCAGCTAAATAAGTAACAAGTGTGATATCACCTGCTTTACATACCATGTTATTTGATTTTCCATGTAAAGTAAAATATGCACTTTTCTGTTATTAGGATAAACAATACAAAACTACTTGCCAAACAAAGTTATAGAATCAAGGATATTTCCTATCCATGCAGGTCTTTTATTCAATTCAAGTCATAGAGAAAATGTGGTAATTATTTGTGTTTACCTTTCAAAGATGCTCATGTTGAGTAAAACTTGGCATTTTGTAAGTTATAAGGAGTTATTGTGTTAATCATGCATAAACTGTTTTATTGTGATGAATTAAGTGATATTTTGTAAAAAACTTATCTTCGAGGAAGTTTAAAGGTTTCATCAAGTAATAATGATGCTGTTGCTATGAATAGTGTCATTGCCTTTTTACATCAAAATAAGGCAATGCATTTGGGATGTTGGGTTATTTAGCTGGATGCCTGGTCACTTCAAAAATAACTTATCAGAAGTAAATAAAGCAGCTAAAGGTGTTTTTACACTGTATAATATTATAGCATCTGATTTTCCATATAAAGTAGAAAAACGACTTTTATGTCATTGGAATGAGGGATCACAAATTTTGGATTACAACAAACTGAAAGATATCTAAGATACCATAAATTAACTGAGATTTTAATTTCTTGTAAGTCGTAGAGAATAAGAGGTTGTTGTATGTCTTCATATCAGTCTCTCAGTATTAACTTGATAATTCAAAGTGACAGAAAGATCTGCTATTTTGTCAGTTGTGTGGAGCTATATTACAATCAGGCATATACAGTTTGGCTATAATGGGTTGCCTATAAGCTTATTGCAGATGTAAAAAAATTTAAAGGTATCATTAAGGGTCATTCCCCTTTGTCACTGTTTGTTTTTGTCGCCTAAACATTATAAAGAGAATCAGAAATTAATTTAATGAATGTAAATGGTTACATCAGTTACCTATTACTATTACAGCATCTCTAGGTTGCTAAATAAGATTAACCAAAGCCTATTAATTTTAACAAAAGTCTTATTTATTCCAGCTTAATATGATATGATGAACATTTTATGATTGCAAATAATCTTATAATTACTCAATACAATACTAATCCTATAATGACTAATAATTTAAGTCTCAATGAACTAATTATGGACTCTTGTTTCCTTCGCTTAATACAATATATATTCTATACACAACTGTGCTTCACTCTTATAATCTCACAGGTCACTTTATTTGAACCTTTGTAATTGTAATTATTGGTATAATATAATGAAAAATTCTAATAATAATTAAAATAATTGAACGTGAAAACATAATAAATTGGCTAAAATCTTTTTTTCTTGGGTGAAATTAACAAAGTTTTTTTACTTATATTTTTGAGAGTTTTCCAGGTGGTTTTTTCCGTTGCTTTATGATGTTTAATTTTCTGCACACCATCTTTCTTCAGTACTTTACCGATTCCCTTAATCTTCAATTACTTTATTTAAAAATGTCTAACAGTTCTTAGTAGCTGTAAAAAAACTGATGAATTTCCAAATATGTCTTTTAAATAACTGAAATTGGTAAATTCAAAATTGTCATTAAAGAATATTTATATTGAATTATGTTTTAAACACATTTGAACTCAATTAAAACTAAATTACAATTGTAATTTTAAAATTTGGATTGTAAAATTGTTATTTTTGTCGTTAATAATGAAAAATTCATCGTTCTAAATAAATGCAACGAAATCATGAAAAGTGAATAAAAGATATATCACAAACAAATAAAACCCCAAGCCTCCATATAAAATCCACAAAGAAAACACACCCATCCGTCCACTAATCAATCACACACATGCACCATCACATAAACTAGCCAAATACGTAGACAAACTTATCAGAGACAACATAAACTTTCACAACCACACATCCATACCCAATAACATAGCCCTCATACACAAAAATTCAAGACATCCACATACCACACACTTCTACCATTGCTTCATTCGACATAAAAAACCTTTACGCTAATGTGCAATAGAACAAATACTCCACATACTACAAAATATGCTCACAGCAAACAACACTCCACATAAACTCACACATGAAATAATCACACTCACCAAACTCATCACATCACAAAACTACTTCACATACCAACACAAATTCTACACACGGAAAGATGGCCTCCCAATGGGTTCCCCTATCTCAGGCATCCTAGCAGAAATATTCCTACACCATATCGAACAACAATTCATTCTACAGAACAATAATCACGCACATAAAATAATTTATTACCATAGATATGTAGATGACATTTTAATATTATACAACGGCAACAAACGGCAAATCAAACAACTACACAATTACATTATTACCATACACCATAACCTCACATTTACCCTTGAATTAGAAGAAAACAGTAAAATAAATTTTCTAGATCTTACTATCACCAAACACAACACCAGACTCAATTTCAAAATATACAGAAAACCAACAACTACCGATATTGTCATACATAATACATCTAATCATCTCACACAACACAAACACGGTGCAATCATATGCTACACCGTGTAATCAATATACCAATGCTACAGAAAGACTACGATGAAGAACTTAATACCATAAAATACATCGTTCAACAAACTGCTACCAACACACACTCATAGACAACATACTCAGGAAAATTAAACATAAACACCATCAAACGGCTACGCAAACATACCACACAAAAAACAACAAATACATATCCCTCACCTACCACAACAAAAACACACAGAAAATAGCCCCACATTCAAAAAACTCCATTACCAAGTATCCTACAAACAACAAACACTCTAAGACAACCTTTTCAAAAAGAAACTGACAAATACAAACTCTCAGGTATTTACAAATTAACTTGTAACGATTGTCCCAACTATTACATCGGCCAAACTGGGAGGTCATTCTATACACACTTCGAAGAACACATTACCTAAAAAAACAGACAAACCCTAAATCCAGCTACGCAAAACACCTAAAAAACACCCAACACACATACGCACTTATTTACACAACAGATAAAGAAAACGTATTAAATGATCACACACACTTTGAAGCGAACAGTCTTTTCGAAAATATGACACAAAACTCAAACAACTCACCCCATTCCACTGTCATAAATCCATTCCCGTTAGAGAATTTGCACACAACCGATGCCGCTAGTAGAGGGATAGCTTCGTAAAAGGAACGAATGTTTTGAAACGCGTTAGCAAGTAAGCAATTACGTATTCACTTGGTTAAGTATTTTTAAAATTAGGTTAATAATAAAATGTTTATTTTGCTGTTAATATTGGTTATGTGGTTGCAGGAAATCTTTAAATGTGAAATTTGCAATGTATCTGTAACAAAGCAAGTAGTTTTGGATGCTCACCTTGTTGGGATAAAACATGCTAAAAAGGTATGTTCTCTACATCATTTTTGAAAGTAATGAGTTGTGAAATATATGTAATTTGTAATTGTTGGAAAATATGGAGATAATATACACTTGACTTAAATTCTGATTATCTTGTCACCAAATTTATTAATTTAATGAAATGGTATTTAATATAATTTCATCAAATGAAAATTTAATGAAAAATATGTTTTTTAATGAAAAAAATATGAAATTTGTTATTGTTAAGGAAAAATAATATTGAATACTATTGTATTGGAATTCATGTTTATCTGAACACTCAAAATAAGTATTAAATAAATGATTAACTGGTTGAATATCAAGTCAAAAACGTTTATTTAATTAGTGCAACATTTCGGCAACTGGTTCGTTGTCCTTATCAAGCTTGTTGTGCTGTAAAAAACAAAATCCTTATATTTAGAGTTTAAATGAATAACTCATTAGAAATTTAAATGCAAGGACTTTGTTTTTCATAGCACAACAAGCCTGATAAGAGTAACAAACCAGTTGCCTAAAAGTTGCAATAATCAAATAAGCTTCTGTGAACTCGATATTCAACCGGTTTATCATTTATTGAAATGCTGTTTATTTAATCATTAAAACTAGTATTATTAATCATTATTATTTTTGCTGGTGAACGATTTTTTTAATTACATAGAAGAATATCAGCCTTATATTAGTAGTAATCTGTTAGCTTTCATGAGTAAAGCTACAAGGTATACAGTTTGGAAGGTTTGGTTATAAAATAAAATGCATTTAAGATGATTACATGTGCTAATCAGTAAGTCTCATGATTTGGCTATGTACATGTTGTTGGAAAAATAAGGTCGCTCGTTTAATGCCACGAGTGTTTAGTTACATATTGTTTATTTTATTTAGACAAATTCATTTTTATTTTCTTTACTACCAAATTTATCCTAATAGTGATGCAATTAATATTTAATAATGGACATACTTCTTTTTTTAAATCTTTAAATATCCTATGGTATTTATTGATTTAAATTTTTTTTGTTTGGTATTATTTCTATAACTATTGTATATAACTATTGTCTATGTAATATCATTTCTAACAATATTCTTCATCACATAATTTTGGAATTTTAATTTAGTCTCTTCATCAATCAATATATTATCTTACCCCTATACAATCTTCGATCCCAAATTTTAAACCTGTGTTTAATAACTTAATTTCATTTTCATTAACCCGGCAGAGGTTGTGTGAAAAATAAAACGTGAGGGGTCGCACACGGTGGATTCGACCAGGTCATTTTATTAATACAAAAAATTACTGAACAATATTTTATTTTAAAAATACAAACATCGTAATTAAGTATAATGTATTTAAAGTTCTATTGGTTTTAATTATAACATTAATGTATTAAATAATATTTTAAGATTTAACAAATTTATTTTTTGAAAAAAATACAAGACCTTAGATAGGTTGTCATAACATAAGGACTCTTTTACAAAGACTTATGTTTATTGATAAATTCTGAAAGAAAACTAATTTCTGAATAAGAAAATGTACTAGATGTTTACAACAGCTGTAAAGTAAAAGAACCAAATTTGAATAAAAATGTGTTGAATGTTTAAGTAAATTTATCATAATATTACAATTATAGTGATGAAAAGAAACCGTAAAAATTTATGATTTTAAACAAAAAATTACATATACTATGTCTAAGCACCTGAGGGTTATAGCAATGAAATTTCTTACAGTTCCTCATCCGATTGATGCCCTTGGCTGGCGCAGTCTTGACGAGAAGGTACAGTGTGTTCCCTGCAGATGAATCTACAACAGCTGTTGCACCGAGTTTTTTATTTCCTCTTTTGTCTCTAGTTGCATAGACCGCATCGTCCTTCACGTGCACCTTCTGCAATATTTCGCCCCTGCGGCTGTAGGTTCAATGTTTCTTTTCACGAAAAAGTTGTCTTCTAATACTACCAGGATTTTCAATCCTTTCTTCCTCACGCCTTTCTTCCACTTCCAGGCTATCTAACACTCTAGAAAATCTTTCTTCCTCTGCTCGATTCATATTGCATAGTAACACATTAAATATAACACACAACGCACTAAACGATCAATAACACAAAAGTGAAATTAAATATTATGTCACACTTTAGCACATGCGAGGGGTTGCGCACGGTGGTTTCTACACTGGCTTTTCTTTAGGCTGTTACACTAAGATACTCGGTAATAGCGAAAATACAAACATAGCATTCACCAGTGGACGAGTCTATTTGAAGGTACTGAGGGGTTGGATGCTTACAAAAATCGGCAGTTCGAGATATTAGGAAAATGGTGAAGGCCCGGTGGAAAAGACCGTGACGCGACCTTTGCCGGGTTAAACACTTCTTTACTCCAATTATAAACAATTTTTTCTTCGACAAATCTTTAAAACTAATATTATCTACCTTATTTTTATCCTGATTACTTAATTCTTGTATTTTCTTCTTACTTACTTCTTGCTGCGGACGTCCAGGGTCATGTGACTCCGATGGTCCGATGTCCATAATAAGTTGCTGCAGCCAAGGTCCAAAACTGTTTAGTGTATTTCTTCTTAAGCTGTTGGAATTTTTTAGAACATGTTTATAATTTATAATCAACAACATTTTTTCAAAATTTGCATTAAACTCACATAACTGAAGTATATTCAAATTCCTAACAATCTTGAGGTGAAGCTAAGTTTTTGTAACTCTAAAGTGGCTTGTTTAGAATATAATTATTTTATTTATAAAATTAACCAATATATTTTTGTTTTATTCCTAATTCGTTGTGTTAAATGAAGCTGATAACATTCACTCCTTAAGTTACTTACTTTAGTCTCCAACCTGTATAACATTTTTTTTAAATTTTGAAACTAATATTTTTTATACAACAAATGACTGCTATAGCCAACAATAACATTCATATAGGTTATTTTTTCCTGAGTATAAAAATGAGGCTGTGAATGTCATAAAATTATTGTGAAAATTACTTTTATACTATATAGATGTGTGATTAAAATATATGAAAGCTTGATATAGCCTTAGACTTTCATCACACTGGCATATTGTCAATTATAAGACAGAATATAAAAGCGATGAAAATTTTTTTCTGCTTCATGGACAAATAAATTTAAAATACACATGTTGTGTTAAAAAAAATTGAAAACAAGCATTTTTCTGATTTTAATTTAAATTCTATTGAAAAGATTTTGGCTTTAGTAATATTCCTGGTCTCTAGAATTGCCAAAAATACATTAATTCAAACAATTTTTTAAAATTTTTATGTTATTATAAGAGATATTTGAATTAAACCTCGTTTCCACATAAACAATGATTGATATTTAATGAAAAAATCTGTTTGTAAAATTTTTGCAAATAAAAGTAATTTAAGGGGGGGGAAGCACATGACTACTGAAAAATTGGAGTAACTAAGTGCTGGATTACAAAGTTACTACTGTAAATGTTTAGTAATACAAATTTGTTTTGAAAGAACAAGATAATTAATAAGGGGTTTGATGAAGAGTCCTTATTATTAATAAAGACATTAATTGAATAACTTGATATTCCAGTTAACACGTTCATTGCCAAGCTGGAAATTGGAATTTTGTGTGGTGGCCGCTATAATAATTCACTTACTATTTGGATAACAACGGCCACGCGATATCGCGTGATCGGCCATCTGGTAAGATCTGCGCGTGATTTGCAATGAACGTGTTAATATTTCTACAATTTACTGTTATGGCCTTTGCTAAGACTAAAGAATTTGGCTATTAAAAAAATAAATTTGATTACACATTTTTTTGTTAAATCAAGTTCTTGTTTAGATAAGTAAAATATAGTAAATTAAAGATATATTTCAACAGGAAATGTGTATCTTTTATATTTATATTATGATCGAAATATCTAAGTATTTATAGGAAAATGTTTTGCAGTATTTTATATATTTACCATCATTATTATTTGTAATTGCGAGTTTGATGTTTCAGCTGAAATCCCTGGAATTACTTAAAGAGATTAGCTCTGCTGGTGGTCTCTCATCTGTAAGCAATATTAAAGATATGGGGTATAGTTTTGAAAATGGCCTTCCATCTACAAAAAAAGTAGGAGGATTTAATTGTAAAATTTGTAGTATAAGTGTCAACTCTTCTCTTCAGTTGAGTGCACACATGCAAGGTATTTAGAAATATGCAAAAACAATTTTTATCTTGTAAGTTTTTAAATTACTAGAACACATTCTTATCTTTTTTATTTTACATTCTGATTATTTTCAGAATTATTCCTAATAAATTGGTTATTCTTGTTATTGAGTAATTTTATTTTCAAGAATTAATACTCTAAGCTTATGAAATTTATTGTCATTCTAAAAGCTATACTGATTTGTTGTGTTTTCTTTGACTAGATGAGGTACATTAATTTAGTTTAATCTATAAACTGTTTATAGTACACACAACTCGGACTAAATTACAATAAGCTATAAAGACAGATAATTTCTTACATAAAGTAGTGAACAGCATAATAAATAATATTATAGTATTTGCTTAGACTTCAAAACAAAAATTAAAGCTTGCCTGGCATTATCTATGGCGACTGAAATAATGTTGCATGTTGTCACTGCCAAAATTCAAATAAAATACTATGTTAAAATTATGACCATTGAGAACTTCCTCTTAAATAATAAAATTGTTAGTTGAGATATGTAGCTCAGTTGGGATATCAGGATTCTAAACAACTGTGTTGAAATTGTAACTGGCAAGACATTATTTGTGGTCAGTAAAATTGTTGGCCTAGAGATGTTATTCAATTGCACACCAACATTAAATATAACTAATTTTAAACTACTTAACTAAGTGAATACGTAATTGCTTTCTTGCTGACACGTTTCAAAACGATCGTTCCTTTTACGAAGCCTTTAGAGGGTTAGAGCTTCGTAAAAGGAACGATCGTTTGAAATGCGTCAGCAAGTAAGCAATTACGTATTCACTTAGTTAAGTAGTTTAAAATTAGTTTAATCAGTGAATTCAAGATGATTACATCAAGAACTTCATTAAATATAAGTTTGGAGGAACATTGCTTGTAAAGAGTAAAATTCTTGGCCAAGAAAGCCATTAAAATTGTAACCAAAGAACCGTTACTTTTGGATAGAAATGGATGCCTACTCAAGAACAGAACCTGCCATACTTAGGCATGGGCAATTTAAAGTAAAGCCTACCTAGAAGGAATCTCTCTTATCCGTTGTGAACAGGCCATCGTTAAAAAATTCAAAGCCTTTTCTTGTATTATAGGTCCGTGACGGAAATACTATTCCTGATATTTCTGAGAATAGTAAAGGAAATAAGAACACCTTTGTCTCTGAAATGGGTAAACGTTAAGTATAAAGACTCAATTACTGTTATCATTCACAATCTTACATCATTTTTCTCTCCTTTCAGTTGTACTTCAATGTATTTTCAGTCACTCTTAAAGAACTCCATTTTTCTATTTCCAATCGTCTGTTTTTCCATTTTCCTTTTTTACCCATTCTTTGTCGAGTCTTTTTATTGCCTTAAGTTTTTGTTGAATTAATTCAACGACCTTTCTTTTTGCTGCTACAATAGCGTACTAATCAATAAAATGATAACACAACAGTAACAAATGCTTAAAACATAAAAGTAACATGTACTTATTAAAAACAATAACACTCATGGCTGTAGTTTTGAATTGCTCTTGAAGAATTATTTCTGTGAGAACTTTTTTACCCCCACCCTGTCTTTGTGATGGGCTTGTTTCACAATTGACTGGTTTCAGTGTCTCATCCCCAGTTGTAAGTGGTGCACTTTCTTTAGTGTGGAACTTGAGGGATGTCAATAATATAGCAAAATTATTTTTTGTTTGTTTTAAGATTTTAGCACTCATCTGGCATAAAACCTGATGTGACTTAGTATTTTAATTCGAACTACAAGCAGAAAACTTCATGCAATTTGAGGAAATGGAGTATGAGCTGTATAATAAAGTAGTTACAAATCTTTTTTTTTATTATCATTGTTAGTTCGTCAATTGCTAACCTAGATAGGCAGTGATAATAATCCTTTTCATGAACATTAGTGAGTCCTTTTAAACAGTGACTTAGTCCTTCACTCATTATTCTACCTCGTACACCTCATATAGTCTGCCGTCAGGAGAACCGAGGCGATGTATGAGGGGTGCGGGGAAGTATTCTTGGAAAATCTAATTTGCCTAACATATCCTTTACCCCCACAGCATTCTCTTGCACGTGCCAGTTAGTACTAGCCCAGCCAGGAACATTCGCCTGAGAGTTTTAGTTGATATTGTGCCTGTGTTAGTTGCCTTTATCTGTGTTGTGTTGATTTAGTGACTACTTGTGTTCATTTAAACAGTGGATTGTAATAGTTCAGGGAAGAGGGGGGAAACCATTCATTGCGAAGCAAGAACGTCATCGCTAGTGTTATTAGTAAGTGGGATGAAGAATCCAAAAATAATCAATTAACCTTTGCACTGAAGAAAGCCAGTGAACGAGCTGCTTCTTATACAAACAGACCATTAACTTTTGTTTATAAAATTTGACAAGAGTTCAAGTCTAACAAGCCTTTATTTACACCTGGAAAAATGTAATGAGCAGCGCACAGAAATGCAGAAATTTGTAATTTTGATAAATGTGTGATTAGGAACATTGTAATTGAATATTATGTTCAGCATAAAAAAAAGTTTTAAATTGACTTTCTGTGGAAGAAAAAAACCCTTCGCAAAGTTCTCCATATTTTTAGAAATATGGCATTTAGAAATTCAAAATTGTACAATAATGATTTCTGATATTGTTTACAGTGTATTTATATAGTATTTAATTATAAAGTCGCCCAAATATATAAACGAAAACCGTTTAAATTTAAACTCTTTTTGTGCGGAATAAACCTCCACAAGCATTCTCTCCAGTTTCATAATCTATACGCCCCCTCGAAGGTTTTATTTACTTCCACATTAAAAATAAACAGTACCAGAAAACTGGCACAAACTTTCTCACAATAATGCATCAAATAAGCCAAATTTTTGTAATTTTTTGCTTAAATTACCGGCTATTTTTTAAAATTTCAACGTAAGAGGCCAGTAGACATAAATATACCAAATGTCATCAAATTTAGATGGTTAGTTTATTTAAAAATAATGAAATATTGTTTTGTAGTTACTATGGCGCTTATAAGTACCGTTTAGTTTAGAATATTTATAAATATGTACATAAATATACAAAATTTAATTAAAATTGCATCAGTAGTTTTTGCTGTAGGTCGGTATACGGACACACAGACAGACATACATACAGACATTTTGTATAAACCACTTTTTTGGGTTCAGGGGACCTTAACTGGATATTTCCACTAACATCTCAAAATCAAATTTATTTACAATCACAATACTTTCTCCGTATTATAGTATATGAGAGAAAGTAAAAATACAGCCTTTGGTTAAAATTTCTGTTAAGGTTAGTATGTGATATAATCTTTTAGACAATCTAATTAGGTTCAAGATGAATTAATTGACAGTGTCATGGCACGGTCTAACAGTGAACAGGCAGGAGGGGTGATGTTTTTACAACTCTGCAGAGGGTAGTACACTGACAGTCGGGCCAAATGAGAGGCTCGTCTCCCTATTCCTTCCAGCTTGGTTCTCCTGACAGTCGTACTCTAATTTGCTGATAAATTTTAGTTGGTTTGTGAAAAGCCATTGTACAATTGTTAAATAACTCTTTAAAGATAAAAAAAACAAAGCAAGAACTGGCAACATTAATTACCCTTGGCAGTTCTACTTGCTTCCATAATGATATAAGGGTATATTTTAACAAATGTTTTAACTTTCCTCTTGCCAGGTTTGTGTTCATTAAAAGGTTTTGATGTCTGATTTCTGATTATGATAACTGTGTGAATTCACAAAGCTTTTTTATGATGAAGTTGTAAATGGTTAGAGCATCAAGGAAAGAGAATTATGTCCTTCTGAAACTTGCAATGGAGTTACCACAGTCTTGTGTGATAGTATTGAATAGTGTAGATTTTACTTGTACTATTGGTATTGTACATTTCATATGATGTTGGTTAGAGTAGCTTTCTCTGCCCTTATAATAATCAAGAAAATCAGCCTTACCGTAAATTTGAAAGATGTCATTTGTTATTAAAAATTTCAGTTAGTTTTTTCAGATATCACTGAGGATTTTAACCCTTAGCACGTGGGACATATAAAGGGCAAGTAACAGATTACGTGCTATTAGATAAAAAAAAACTTTTTTGCGAAATGTTCAAAGTTCTATTTAATTCTGACTTCCTAAAGATGTATGTGACAAAAAAAATTATAAAGTAGTTATTTTTATATTTTAACACTAGGTAATATAAGATATCAATAAATCCATTTAAAATAAAATTAAAGTAACTAAAATTATTATCCACCAAATCATAAACAATAAATTATTCTTACAGTACAAACAAAGGTCACTCACGTAAACAGTAAACAACTATAGCAATCACAATGCCAACACAAAATACGACAATGTGTGTCCTGCTGAGAATATCCTCGCATGCATAGACCACGTAATGGCGCCTGGTGGCTAAAACAACAGAATGTGAATCAGACGCATGTGGCCAAGAACAATAAACGTAGCAGAGGAGTTTATTAACACCAAACAAACATTGTCACACATTGTAATGAACTCTAAACAAACAACTAGGACTTCCATAAACAAGCTATTGTAAATACATGATTTCTCGTGATACGCGCTAGCAGAGATTTCAGCCTTACGAGAAATCACGTTATACGCGTGCAAAGGGTTAAGAGTTTTTCGTTGCTTTGCCCAAAGTTTACAATATTTGGTGCAATATAATGTTTATAATAATTAGGATGGTTTTTTTATGTAATAAATTTAGAAATGTAATTCTTGATTTACTTTCTTGTTCTAGAACTGTAAAGAATAAATATTTAACATTATTTTTTAAATAAATTGTTTTAGGAACTAAACATAAAGCAAAAGCCGAGTCTACAGCATCAAATACTACATACATACCTGCGGTTAAGGTTGGTTTAGGTAAGATATTTAGTGGTATTATTAGATAAGTTTGATGGTTTATTATCTTATTTATTGATACATAATACATAAGATGTTATTGAATTAAAAATGTACCTAGATAATCTACAAAAATGTCTTGTGTCAGATTTTAAATTATTTTTATTTGCAGACAATATTGTTTTGGTGTCTAAAGTTATAATAAATCTATGGTTAGTAAAACATTTCTGTAGAAATTTTCAATTGTTTTTCTACAGCATGAGTGGCTAAAATTTCTAGGTAATATTTTCAAATATCTTTATTTGTAAAATTCATAGTATGAAAATAATGTGTAGTAGGGGTAAAAACTTTTCAAAATTTTCTTTATTTTGGTATGAAAAACATTCTAAGCATTATTTTATTGATACACATTTAGAGTTATTATTATTATTACATTAATTAGCTTTATAGTCACTAGTGATGTGACTGACTGTCCCTTGTGTATCAATCTGATTTATTTGATCCCATCAAAAATTGATGTGATAGATAGATTGTATTGATCACACTTAGGTACCAATGATGACAACATGGTTGGGATTGATGTCAGCGCTAATCGACTCTACTGTGCAGCCTGTAACATTCATGTCAACTCAGATATTCAGTTACATCAAGTAAGTTTTATTAATTTCATGGTCTAACAAATTTCAAAATGTCTACCTTTTTTTCAATAATTTCATAGTTTTATATCTGTAAAAAAACATTTTAGTAGTTCCAACTTGCTTAATTTCAGTTACTTAATTTCAAAAGTAATATTATTTTTTTGTTTTGTTTCTGTTTTAATCTCAAGGTATTAGTGTATGTTTATATATTTTAAAGTATATAGATTTGCTTAAGCTAACACTAACTTTTAATTTTTATTTGCTATTACTGTTTTTTGAGATTTCTTCATCATGTCTCAAGCTACCCAACCTCATTCATTATATGTCTTAGTTGTTATATATAAAAAAATTGTTCTATATATCAGGTTCAGTATCATTTTATATTTACACTTTCCTTACAAACATTTTATTTTCAGTATATATAATTTTGGTATTAATTAATAATGCTAGCAATAATTGTGTCAATGTTCTATTTGTTGTCAGTTCTGTTTGCATTATAGAGCATGTGATGAATTTGTTTAGCTTACTAGACATAAACACTTTTTGTAAGAAATAAAATTAAAGTCCAAAATTATATATTCGGCAAATTTAAAAAATGTTAGCTTATTTCTTTCAAATAAATAAACTGTGAACAAATTTCAATGTCAAAATTATAATAAATTATTTTCAATTTCCTCTCATTTGAAGGGCTCATTATTACAATGTTGTGATAAGGTATCATTTTTTTTCTAATTAAAAAAGCTTAAGTTTTGGCCTCTATTGTTTTATTTAACTTTGGTATCGATTAATATATATTTTTGGTATAATTATGATTTTGTTAATACAAATGTTTTAGAGCTGCAAAATATAGGTATCTTCATGTAATGGGGCCAAAATAACTGTCTTAGAAAGAGACGCTCGTAATTCTTTTCTTTTATTCCAGTATACTTACCACTTTGACTGCTAAACATTTTATTGGTACTGTTACATGGCTAAACAAAATTATTGGCGAGTCACCTACCTTATGGTAATTGAAGGTAAGACGTGCTGAAAAAAATTTGTTTTGGGCTACTTCCTGTCTGCAGGATGACGTCATAGGTGAGGACGTCTAAAGACGTCATTAGCCTCTCTGTTTTGATTCATAAAATCAAAGTTTTTTCTTACGTGATTTTTATGTATAATATACTTGAGGTTTAGTCTTTCTAGTCACTTGTAAGTCCGACTATGTCCCCATGCCATATACAATATATACGTTTGTGCGGTGGGGTGACCAACAATTGACTTTTTGTCATTCCTTCCTGCTTGTTTTGTTCCGTTGTTACATGTTTATTTAAAAAATCTTTGTTTCTCTGAAACTTTTTTATTTTGTATTTTTTGAGGTTTTCCTTTTCATTTTTCTTCTCAAATGTTGATGGTCTCTCTAGCATGGTTTTGGGTTTTTTTTACTTGCTTCTAGCTCTTTTAGATTTACATAAAACCGCTTTCATTTTAAATGACTTTGTCTATAACTCACTTATATCATTAATTATATGTCTATGGCATTATGTTTTGTTTTAACTCTTTTTTTTCATGAATTACAAAATTTAAAACAAAATTCAATTTAAAAGTTTTGTTATAGTGTGACCATTACAGTGTATGTGTGTGTGTGTGTGTGTGTGTGTGTGTGTGTGTGTGTGTGTGTGTGTGTGTCTGTGTGTGTGTGTGTGTGTCTGTGTGTGTGTGTGTGTGTGTGTGTGTGTGTGTGTGTGTGTGTATCTGTGCGTGCGTGATGTGGTGGTGGTGGGGTTTGTGTGTTGTGCGCAATTACATACACATTTTGATGAAAAAGATGTTAGTATATGATATTGTTTATTAATAAATATTTTTTTTCAATAATGTAATTTCTCAAAAGCTTGTACCTTAACAGGGTGGCTGTAGGCTTGCCTAGAAGCATCACTAATTAAATGTAGGACTATATATCTTCTATCTTGTAGCCATGGATTCAATATGAAAATCTATTTTTTGCAGCATATAACTTCCAAAAAGCATTTGGACAAAGTGAATGGAAAGACCCCTCAACAATCTAAAGGCTATTGGAAACAACGTAATTACCCTTATCAGAGACCATATAAGCCATATACCAATAAATGGAATACATCTTCGATGGACAACAATTTCGTTTCTGGAGGACGTTTATATGACTTCTGAAAGGTAGTGTTTTAATTTAAATTGAAATTGAGTTTTTGTTTTCAAATTTAGAGGGAAACTACTGTATATGAATTATAATTATTGGTTTATACTTCTTAATTTCTTATGATTATATAAATGGTAACTATCAACAATAATTTTATTTTTTTAATATTCCCGAAAGATAAATTTATGTTGACAATTACCTACAACAAATTATTTTCTGTTGTAGTTTTAATTGATTTGATACTATTATTACAAACAACAATAATAATATATCATATGATGTGTTGGGGTTATGTACCAATTTTTTGTTTTTACAGTTATATCACTAATACTGATCGACCCTCCTTGTTGTTACTGATATTATTTTATTAAGTTGAGATGTTCTGACGGGTAGTGTGTCACATTTTTTTTTTTACTTATATGTAATAATTTATACATAAAAACATTGGGGGTGATGAATAACCCCAGATATCTGTTAGTAATTGTTATTATTCTCTGCATGATTTTGACTGTCCGTGACTCATAAACCTTTTATATCAGTCAGTCAGAGAAGGAGGGGGTTTAGTGGCCCCTGAGGTTATGCAGTGTCTGTTACTGACAATGGCTGCGGGTAGGAGTATGGGATCAGGGCTTTTGGTGGGGGCTGGATGTAGGACGGTCATCTGAAAGGCAAAAAGTTTTTTTGTGTAGGATAGTTATAAGGATTTTATTCTGGGGGGGGGGGGCTACGTTTATTTTAAACATTTGGACTGGCTGATTGACTTTTTTTGATAACATTTTTCATTTTATGTTTATGACATCTGCAATACCATACATATGTAGAGTTCAAGATAGTTCTCAAAATATACATCTCCCTATACAATATGTAATTCTACTGACAAAATCAATTCATAGAACTGGATGTAATATCACTTATCAATTCCAAACCTTTGGTTCACATCATCTTAAAATAGTATAATATCACTATCGTAGGGACTCTTAAAAACAATAAATCTGAAATTCCTCCATCATTTCAACCAAAAAGAAGGAAGAAAGTTTTAGTCTTAGTTCGGTTATAATCATCTGGAAATATTTGTACCATTTACACCCAAAAAAGGTAAATCAGTGATTTTGTTATTCACAATGCATTAAAATGCTAAAGTAGACAAAAATACTAAAAAAAACCAAAATATTTGTTTACATCAGTACTAGGGGAGGGATTAATATGTTTGACCAGATGGCTTACAATTAATGTATTACTAAAAATATTAGATGATCACGTTTTTTTTTTTAATGTTGAAATTGATCGAGCTGCAAAAATATCTTTCTAATGTGACATATACTATTGAAAGACGATATTTTGTTTAAAAAACTGTGTTTAGAATTTGCCAGACCTCATATGTTAAAAAGACTCTAAAAACCTATTTCAGGTACAGTGATACCCCGTACTTATATGATAGGTGGGACCGAGCGATACTCGTGTAAATCGAATTCGTATATGTCGAGGTATAAATTTACATACAATCCCATAGGAATCATGTTTAATTGGGACAAAAGACTAAAACAATTAATAATTAAGAATAAAAAGGCGAAGTGCATTTGTAATTAAGAAGAATTCCTTTAAACGGAATTTGTTTAGACCGAGAATAACATTCGACTTGAGGTATGAAATGATGACCAAACCAATCCTCAAAAAAAAAAGATGTCACCCAAGCCTTCCGATTCGACTCCCAAATCACGGGCAAGCCAGCTTTAGAAATAATTTTTTAATGCTCTTGGATTATCTGAGCGATAAACTATGAGAAACTATATTGCAACTTCCAGTCACCAGCTATATTTGCACCAACCATTACTGTCCATTGGTCTTTGGCGGCCTTAAAACCTAGAAATATTTTCTCTTCATGCGCTATAAAAGTTTTTTTATGCATTTTCTTCCAAAACAGGCCAGTTTCTGCCTATCTCTGACAGCATGATTTGAAACCGCATAACTTGGGAATCGCGTAAGATGAGGTAGTGTGAGTCGAGATATTACTGTAATCTCTTATCCTCAACAGCTGTTACAAATCAAAGAGGAAACTGAAATTAGTCCTCCTCTAAAAGAATGAAAATAATATGCCATCAGCCTACAATCCAACGACAAAAATTAGCTGCATTAAACTTGTCAGTTCTGAACACAGAAATGAAATATGCACAGAATATTGGGAAAAACTGATATATTAATAAAATATCTGATGTACAGATATACAGGGTGACTGAAAGAAACCGGACATTTTTTCAACCAACATTACTCATTTATTATGTTGTAAATTAGAACTTATAATAAATTTAAATATTTATCTACGCTTGCATCATTTACAATGCTGATTCACTGGTAATTTTCACGTTGTGAAGAGAAAACCATCTCTTGAATTTGTCAAACTAGCCTTTATTTGGTGAAAACGATTAACTATCGTCATGTTCACCACAGTTTCGTATAGAATACAGTACTGTGCAAAATAAATAAGACGAGAACACATTATCCTACAACCGGCACAGTAACTATACTATCTTTCTTGTCTTTGTTTTAAAATACGATGCATATTAGCGGGAAATGCTGTAATTTTTCCAACTGCGAATACCAAATCTGTAAATAGCGATGGTGTAATTTATAAGTAAAGGCATCAAGGACAATTTAAATACCCCATGAAAAATCAATATTGCTAAAGCACGTAACTGATATTGGTGAGTGAATGTATCATTAGACAGATTGTGCACAACTTTTACTTAAAAAAACAAGCTTCCAACTAAAAAAAATGGTTCTTGTGTAAAAGAGTCAATGTTTTAGAAGGGGGGAGGGTATAAAATATAAAGAAACGGGAATTCAAATGACTTGGAACAAAGTGTAATCAACCAATTTTGATTAAAAGGTATGACAATCAGATACAAGTATGATATTAAAAAACACTACAGTGGTATAGAGAAGAAAATATGCCTATAACTTACATAGACAAGACATTCATAGTATCCATTCTGCTCTGTCTAGTTGGCAAGATGAAATCCACGTTTGATATTTACTTTGCACCAATTTGTGGAAGAAGAGAGACCGATTATTGGTGCAAATTATTATTGATTAAGGCTTTTATTCCTGCTGCCTTACTGATTTTTAAATCAAATTGAAAAATGGACAACTACCATCACAAGATGAATTTTGAAAATTTTAAGTAGTTGGTTACAACACAGCTGATTCCTAATTTACCTATTCAGAGTGTTGCCATTATTGGTTTTAATAATATTTATTTTGTTTACTTTGACACCTATTAATTTATATAAATTCTTTTAAAATTAGTCTAGCAGTATATGTTGAACAACAGTGAAAGAACTCATTTAACTGTAGTTATTCCATATTTTAATCGTTCAAGTCTATTTCATTTCTCAGTCTGTTCCACTCTGTCCTTGTAGTTTATAAATAATTGCAATAGTAATACATTTTTCATTGCAAAGATTGTAAAATTTGATAGACCACCTAAGATTAAATTTGAATGACTGAAAAAAGTTTTGTGCGTTTTTTTTTATTATCCCAAAAACTTTAAGGTCCTTCAATATTACATCTTGTTATGAACTCTAAAACATGAACTCTAAAACAAACAATATAGTGTGTTAAAGATATTGTAAATTTATTTGAATGTCTGAAATGGTAATAGCATTTTCCAATTATGCATTATGGTATTTTTGTATATGTTACTAAACAAATTTTCTAATTTGAGGTTTTCTTTGTTAAAGGCATAAAAATCAAGATTACAGCAAATCATCAACTTTTAATTTTAAGTTAATTGATATATTTTGGATAATTTTAATAAAATTTCAATTATAATCCAGTATTGTATGTGTTCTGCATGTTTTTTGAAATCTGTTAGCTCTATAATAATTTTATATAAATATTGTAAGAAGTACTGTATAGAACCTTCTTAAATCAAACCAGCCAGGAACGTGACTAATCCAACAACCAGCCAGAGAATGTCAGGAAAAACAAAAAGTAAATATATTGTACTATACTTATAATCATTGTCCTTGTATTACAGAAAAAAGCACTGTTAAAATATTTATACAATAGAAGAAAACATAAAAATCACTTGTATTAAATGTACAGTAACATCTATAGAAAATTGAAATTTTCTGTTAAGTTAACTTTGCTTAGTGTCTATGTTCTGCACAATGATCCATCCTTCTCTTCAAGAAAAGCTCGGGAAATGCTGTCTCCTCTTGGTGCTCAAAGTAGATCATTAACTCATCTGAGTGAGATACGACTTCCATGTGACTTCTGGCTTTACAGCATTGTTTTAGCAATATGTTTTTTAGATTCAGAAAACAGTTTTAATATTGAATGTTTTTAAAATTTTCATTCTATCATGATTTTCCTCTTCAACAGTTGACTTAAACATTGTTCATCTGTAGATAAACATGCACTCAATGGTCTCAAGAATACCCTGATCTGTTGGCTGTAACAGTGCAGTCATATCAGGCCGTGAGTATTTTAAAATAATGTCTCCATAATCAGTGTAGGGAGATTGTCAATAAGCAGGATAGCTTTAATTAATTAGCCATGCTGTCTTAAGTTTTATCACATCAGAGACAAAACACCCATAGAACCCGTCTTTAAAAATGACGGTCCAGCCACAGATTGTTTTAGGGAATGATAGATAGTAATTTACTTTCTTCATAGTGGAGGATTTTTTTGTTTCCCTATTAACCCATTTCTTCCCAACGTTGCATAAACGCAACAGTATATTATATTGCACACAACTTCTCCATATAGTGAGTAATTTTCAATTTGAAGTGTGTTATTTATTCTAAGAATAGAGTATTTTTCTATCATGCAATAATTATTTTGTTTTTAATAATATATCTTTGTCAATAAGGACTTGAATTACGATAAAATAAATGTCGAGATAATCGACATTTTCGGTGTAAGAAATAAGCATCTGTCAATTCTTGGAACAAATTGTTTTGCTATGTCAGCCTTTCTTATCATGTTTACTTTACTGCTGAGTCATGTTCGTTGAACCACAGCTTTCCACTTCCCCTTTATACAACAGAGTTTGCATGTGTTGCGTTGACGGAACGTTGGGAGTTTCCTGGCAGTTGAGATACATCGGCCGTGTTGAAAGCAATTGACCAGTAGATTCGCTATGAACTTTAAACGTAAGTGTTATAAAACAGCAAAAGAATTGCTTAGTTCTTGATGAAATTGAGGAAGAGGAAGTAGCATGCGATGTTGATGTAGTTATCATACCACCTGACATTGATGAAAATACCGACGAAGGAGATATCGACGATAATCAAATTGTCATAAATGCCTGTGGTGATAGCCTTCCTTTGGATATCGCTGGTTCTTTCGAAGTTCATCTTTCCATAAGTACAGAGAAAAGTAATCAAAAAATTACGCAACGTTGGGAGTTCCCCGCCAGTTGGGCCGTGTTGAAAGCAATTGACCAGTAGATCCACTATGAGTTTTAAACGAGTGTTGTAAAACAGCAGAAGAGTTGATTGCAATTCTTAAAACACAGGTATCATCCGCTACCTGAATAAAAAATGTATTGGAGTAAAGATCTTTATAAAGGTGTACCAATTGAACGAGATACAATGTCTAGAAATAAATTTGATGAAATCAAAAAATAAAGTAAAACTATGTGCACATTGTGTTTCAATAAATCGTTTCATGTAATGATTGTCGAGTTTTTTTCAGCACACGCCATTTCCCAACGTTGCGTTAATGCAAGGCCGCGAGATGCACGGAACTCCCAACGTTGCGTGAACGCAACAGGTCATTACTCAAAAACTAAAAGTATCAGATTCATATTCAGGTTATATTTTATTACTTCTATAGTAGAAATGTAGATTAAATAAGGAAAATCACATAAAATATAGATGTTGACCTATTGGGAAGAAATGGGTTAAAAGAAGAGTATATGTATGTGTACCTGATGCACTACGCTAATCACTTTGGTAAGGCACTCCTTGCTTATTTAGGCCTGCAAACTAATAATTTTTCTTAGTTAGGGCATTTCTTAGTAACATCTAACAGAATAGTCCTGTTTCATTGGCATTATTATGGTTCTGCTGATAAGTTTCCTTTTTGTATAAACCGTTACATCTCTTTTTTTTAATTTGTCAGCTGTGTTGATGTCACCAGGCAAACTTTATCCAGTTGCAATAAATTGATGAATACTATGAGGTTTCTTCCAATTTTTACTTTAATTTGGGTTTCCATAAGACAAACGTTTGTTAAGATGAGGGGGTTTTGCTGTATAATAGCCCCTGACATTGTTGAAACTTGTTCTTTTTCTTTATGTAATTACATAAAACAAACTTTTAGTTCTTCATCCAATATTTCAGTTTCAGCTTTTTTTCATCCGTCTTCCAAACTGTCTTTTGAAATAATTCGTTAATCTTCAGTATTTTGTCTGTTTTTCACAATTTATCAAACTGGTCCCTGTTATTAGGAGGCTGACTTAACAAGGTTCTACTATTTTCAAGAAATCTTAATTCGGATTTTAGAGGAACTGCCTTAAAATTATTACAAAATTTAACATTTATTTCATCAAAGTTTAGTTTTGTAACATTAATAATTTAAGCACTCTAGCTGATGTTGTTTATATTATCTTGTTTATGTAGTTTTAATGAAATTCTTTACAGTACTTAAGGTTTAAAGTTCGTCAAAAGGTGGATTAAATTTTAAGTAAATATGGGTTTAACATATTGTAATAATTAGATTTTTTAAATCAAATTATTGTCTACATTAAATCCTGAACCAATCTATTTGTCTGTGTCTACCCAGTTTACTCCTACATTAAAGCACTTGTTATTTTAAAAGTATTTGACTTCTAGATTCCATCTTCATGGAAATTAGCTTGTAAATATCAGCAGTGCTGCACAACCAATTTGATATTACATAAGGCAGAACATTCTCTTAAAGGTATAAATATAAAATAATGAGGAAGAAGCTTTGCCCAGCAAATTGGCAAAGGGAAAGATTTTGGTGCAGAGAATTTCTTGTTTACTAGTTTCATCATATTTATAAACTCTTCTTTAGAAGAGAACATTGTTTAAACTTTGTGTAAACTATAAGGGCTGCTCAAAAAGTAATGATAATAAGGGCCCTGCAGGAAAATATTATGCTTTGTGTGTGTATGTTAGATATTCACCTACCATGACCTGCATGGCAAAAAGTAAGAGCAATGTTGTAACTTGAAAATTTTAGTAAAACTTGGAAGAACTAAAAAGACGTATATGAATTATTAACAAAGGTATATGGTAAGGCATTTTGAACCATTACACAAGGTAGAAGATGACCTACAAGTGCAGAGTACAAATGTAGTGGTCCCAAACTATATGTCATGAAGAATCTGGCATTATTTTTTTCCAGAATCTAAGCATGTATTTGTCTCTACTGATTTCAATTTTTAATTAGTATTACACTTACTTCCATTGAAAAATTTTCTCCATTTATGACTTTCAAGGCATTGTTCTGAACATTGCCTGCTTCCTGAAGTTATTATGACTCACAAAGGAAAATACTTCACTGGCCTAGTCCATGTATATAAGTTCAATGTGTAAGGTTTGGTTAAAAGTATATAAATTTAGTAAACTGTTTTTATCGTTAGTTAATGTCGTTTTGTTAACTTCTGCCCAAGTATGTTTATTAGGTTTGATTTGACAGTCAACTTGAAGCAGACAATGCTACTATTAGAGTGTCAGTATATAGGACACGAAGTATAGGGTCATTGTCATTTTATAGGAGACACGAAATTAGTGTCTTTTACAACAATCAACCTTAAGAATTTTGTCATGACTTTAATCAGAAGGCAGCTGATGTCAGTTTCCTTGAATAGACTTTGTCTCAGTTGACTGTACAGCAATCACAAACTCTGTTTTAATGAAACCTGAAAGGAATAGAACATATTTTCCTTTATCCTGCGCAGTAGTAGATCCCTTCAGACTTTGTAATACACTGATTTGAAATCGATTAGGACATCTAATGAAGACTGCTTGTAGTGGTGTCTATTATTTGCACAAAATTAATAATTTCTTTGTTGTTATTCAATACTGCTAAAAACCTGCCTGCTTGTCACAGATTGTCCCTTCTGCTTCTAAAAAATTACAAACTCTAGGCTCGACTAATTTTTCTGTCCATTTAGTTAGCGATAACAGTCTTCAGCTGCTATTATTGTTTCGTTAATTATTTCAACCTACCTTTACTGGAGCAGTAATTATTTTTGACAGGGCAAAGTTTATGAACTTGAGGAAGCTCTCCTTGATAGTGTCTTGCAAATAATTCATGCATTCCTTGTAAATTTTATTACTAATGCTGGGTAAGACAGTACCTTTCCATTATTTTCTATTTATTCCTAAACTTGGCTTTTATGGTCATTATGGAGAATTGATAGAAAACTTATGGATCTTAATGCTATCTCTTTCTAAAATCAAACTTTTTAACTAAGTTTCTGTAGATGTGTCTTTTTGATTCAATAATGACACTTTTCAAGATTATTGACTTCTTTCTCAACATAACACACTCTAACTGATCGTTATTTTGTGACCATCTACAACTGCATTTATTTGCTTATTGAGCAAATCTCTGACATCCCAGAAAGTTTTACATTTTATTACAGAACCATGTAGGACTGTTTTTTAAGGGCAGGGTTATGATCCTTAATGTATATTCTTCAGACGATTAATCTGAGTTATCAATTATCACACTTAGAGTTGTTTTTAAGTTTGATACGTCAACAAATTTTTTCTAGCATTTTCAGAAGATAATGCTATGTTCACAACCTTCAAGCACTTCCTTCATTTTCAGAATAACCTGGCTATGAGACCCACCTGCATCAAGGCTAGATCAGGCGTGCTGTCATACCTGACAAAAGACAATTTGGGCATATGATATTTGAATCAGGGTTACAGTTGGGTAGATAATCAATAGCGGCACCTGAAGTCTTTGTAGAACCTCCAGTGGTATAAATGTGCATTGAAATATCTGATTACTGTGAGCCCATGGTGTCATATAAAATGTGATATGTCTTTGGTTTTCATTCTATTGTTCGAAGGGTTCTATTATATTTTTCAATATTATAGCATCTGTCGATTTTGTCAAAGCTTGATAAGGAGATTGCTTTCGGTTTGTCACTTTTAGCCACAGTGTGTAGTACTTTGTGTCTGCAATTGAGACCTATCTTAACTCTCATTGTGATTGATAAAGCCTTTTGCCTTGATTGAGGTTAAATAAAATTTGTGTAGCTGAACATAAATTTGTAGTGATAAAATGTGGAATCTGTAGGTGCTCCTGTCTCAGTTATAATAAAAATATCGTATAAGGTTTTTATAAATATTTTTTTTTTTAATTTGCTAAATTTAGAACTTATGTATGCCCCTCTTTCCCACAGTTTCAGAATAGAGGAGGATTTCGTCGAAAACCTGGAAAGAAATGATTATCTAACTCTTGGAGCTCAGTGACTCTGCACCAAATCTAGCACTATCCAGGTTGCACATTGTAATTAGATGTATGTATGTGCAGAAATAATTATAAGAGTTATAATCTGAAAAATACAAATTAAACATTTCAAAGATATTGTGTTAAATATAAAATACGCTATAACAAAGTAAAAGCATCTAGGCAAAAAAATTTTAATTTACAAAAAAATGAAACGTTTGAAGTATTAAGTCATTACAAAGTGTGTGTAATTATAAACATACTGACGATTATAATAAACTAATGGCTCCGTCGCAAGTTTAAAGTTGTCACACTTTACATAAACATAATAACGATAGTTGGTAGAATATAATGAATATACATAATAATATAAGGAGTATTTATTGTAAATTAAAATTAGAAAATAGTAGTATATTTGAAATATTAATTTATCAAATCTGTCGAGAAAAATCTATAAATATCTATAAATCTTGTGAATTTACTTGTTCATTAAATATATTTTCTTTCTTTAGTTTTGACTTATAGTAAATTTCTAAAATTTTCAATCGTATTCCTTTGTTACCACAATGAAATATTTTAATAATGAAATTCACTTTTACTTTACTACCTCAAAACCTCTTTATATACAACATTGGTGGTTCTTCCTTTTCGAGTAAGAATTCTAAATTACTGGAAGAGCTTACTATCGAACAGGCAACATAAAATTGTTCATCTGTGAAACAGTCATCTCACTGTTTACAGTGATGACTGTCAACAGTCATCAATTCCATCTATTTGAGTTTTGCCTAACAATCAATGAATGTAGTGTTAATTTTAACTAAACTTAATTTAGTATTAATGAACATAATAGCTGACCCGACAGACATCCTGTTATACGTTGTATAAATATTCAATTAAAATAGAAATGGAACAAAAAATTTTCAAAACAATTTGCAAAGTATGTTTTTTTGTAATGTACAAAGGTATTAAATTTGTTTTAGATCATATGTAACAATGTACTTATGATTACTGAAAAACAATTATATATATATATATATATATATATATATATATATATATATATATATATATATATATATATATATATATATTTAGGTTAGTTCTAGTAGAGCTTAAACCTTATTTAGGAATTTTTTGACTAGATAGGAGACTGATAGTCCCATCCTGACAGTCTCCTATCTAGTCCAAAAATTCATATATATATATATATATATATTTAGGTTAGTTTTGGTTGGTAAAGATTATTTAGATTTTTTGGACTAGGAGACTGACAGACTTACCTTGGTAAGAGTCCACACTGTAGTCTTGAAATAGAAACACATAAAAGCACTTAAACAATGATATATTTCAACCACACAGTGGTCTTTGTCAATCGAAGAGAAAACACAAAAAGAAATATGAGAGAATGAAATAAAATAAAATCAATTTTATTTGATTCGACAATGGTCAAAGACCGAAAGGTGCCTCATCACTCAAGGTAAAATTATTGCACTTAATGGTGGAAAAATTACTCAAAAATAGTAATATATTAACTTCATATATATATATATATATATATATATATATATATATATATATATATATATTGTACAGTAGATAAAGTAATTTTAATGTACATGTTAAAACATTTGTTATGGAAACTAACCTAAACACATAAAAATTGTTTTATGAAATCTTATTTTCACATAATTTAAGTATCAGTTGTACATCATAGCTTGATATCGCCATCTATTGATTATTAGTTACATATATATTATAGTCAGAAAAGTATGCAGTTGCATTTTTAAGGTTTTTCTTGTTTTTTTGAAAAATATCGACAACCAATTATGACAGAAACTTCCCAGGAGTGGGTTTAATAACTTCCCAAAGTTTCTTATCGATCTGATGAACGGTTTACACTATACAGCCAAGCAGGTGTGAACTGTGTGTATTTCTTATAGTAGATTTCTACCTGGCTTTTTTAAAATTAAAATTTGGCCAAATCCTTCCTTAGCCCTTATATAGTACAACGAAAGTTCCCTCTAAATTTCAAGCCTGTATCTTTAACCTGTATATGTTTTGGGTCTTCGTTGATCATCAGTAAGTGATTCAGGACTTCAATTTTTATATATAGAGGTTATGTATATGTTTATAATTATCCTTAATTTGTAATGACATTCTGAATATTTTAAACTTACAGTTTCTATAGTTAGTTCCTTTACCGTTGATATTTTTATACCACTCAGGAACATTGGAATCTTTTATGACTGAAAGTAGAAGCATGAGGTACCCATAATATATTCTATAACATATTATTTAGTTTTAATTAGTAAATTTGTATGGAATTTTAAAAAAAAACATCAACTTGTAAACAAAGTAATACATTTTCAAAGGTTCTACTTTCAGTCACAAAAATTCCAGTCTCCTTGGGAAGCAGAAAACCTTTACAGAAAAGAATGATTTATTCTTTTAAGCAATTTATTATGAAATACAGTAAAAACAGTTGTATATTTTTTTAAATTACTTTTTTCTCTATGATGTTATATAAATCTACTGACACAAACATACATACTCTCACAAATTTTAACGTACGTGTTAAAACATTTGTTATGGAAACTAACCTAAACGCATAAAATTGTTTTATGAAATCTTATTTTCACATAATTTAAGTATCAGTTGTACATCATAGCGTGATATTCATCTATTGATACATACATCTATTGATTATTAGTTATATATATATATTACGGTCAGAAAAGTATGCAGTTGCATTTTTAAGATTTTTCTTGTTTTTTGTTGCTATATAAATCTACTGACACAAACATACAAATTCCCACAAGTTAAATAAATTGTATAAAATAATAACACTAAACAATTACAAATATTTATAATTGTTTAGTGAAAACTAACAGCTCACATGAAGATGGAATCAACAAATATAAATAATAACAATCAAGATATTACGAGTACATTATTGTTTCAACTTTGGCTAATTTCAAAATTTATTGCTAATAATTGTGTTTCTCATCATAATTGTAAAATTAAATGAACTAAAACCTAATATAATAATTTTTCACAACTTGGTATTGTCATCAACAATTCATTGATACAGTAACACTTTGTGTAGTTCTGGTGATGTGCTCCATGGCCTTGCAGAGCTAAAATGATTACGTAGTCACGTTCGGCGATAACATGCATTCTATAGCACTACAATATGTTTCTTATTTGCCTTATTTTGTAATTGGGTTTATATCTTTAATTAACCGGCTTCTAACCACTTTTGACCTTGTAATTTCATATCTAAACTGATATTATTTATTATTTTTGACATTGGAACTTTTTGAGACTAACATTTTATAAACTAGAATAAAATAGACGGTCACAAATTTTGCTCAACTAGACTGAGATTGAGTGACTTGTCCTCAGGATTACAGATAATATAGTCATATATTCACAGAAGGGTATGAAGCCTACATAATTGTTATAATAAAATTTATAAACTGATGTTTATTTATACAGGGAAGTAACTGAGAGGGCAACAAAAGTCTGTTGATTATATTCTAGTTGGCCACAAAGCAATAAACGAGTCTATCAGCCAGTTTTTTGATAAAAACAACAATGGCTCGATAAAAATCACTGGTGACCATGACCGTAATTCATAGAGCCGCTATAACAAATTAGCACTAAACAGGGAAGCATTAAACAAGGTATAACCTTATATCAAATTGCAAACTTCTAGCTTGTCAATAAATTGGGCTAAATACTTTTATTTTGTTTAAATAAAATTTACTGACCATAAACAGATATCTTGGACGAGTTAATAAAAATGCATAAAAATTTTTACAGACCAAGACCAATGAGATTTTCACATTGAATTTTAAAACAATTTTATAATTGAAGATTAGTGAAAGTGTATATTTCACATTTATGTAGACAGCATTCTTTAAAGAGAAAAAATTGCATTTGCAGTCACACTATGTTACTATTGAAACTATTAGGAAGTAGTTAAAATTAAAACAGCTAATTTCAGTTTAATAACTAAATTTTAATTAAAAATAAAGTGGTGCAATTCCTTACATAAGCAAATAAAAAGAACTAAATATGTGTTAATGCAGACCTAGCTGCCAAACATATTTTTATGGTAAACTTTTTGCAAAGTAAGTTTAAACAGAAATAAACTTTTAAAATATGAACTAGAAAAAGAAAATTCATACTTGGGTGATTCATACTTTATAATGGTTTCTTTGAAAACCTTGATGTTTCTTATATTCCCCCCACATTCCATTTATACTTACAAAAAAAGAAATAATTGTCCAAGTTGAATAAAGTGGTTACTTGGTAATTAGTTGCATTTATTTACTTCAGGTTCTAATCACAAGTAGAGAATTTCCTTGAAGGGTTGTGCATTTGAAATTTGTAATGTATATTCCCTGTGGAATAAACAAGCAATGTTTTTCATAGAAATTGAGAAAACAGCTGTTTTAGTGTGTGCGTAATGAGGCTCATTTAGATTACAGAGGCAGACAAATTGTTTTTCACCTTCCATAAGATTTTGGCGATTTTATCTGACGTTTCCATTTCTATCAGCTTCGATTTTTTTTCTCGTAGAATCTTTTTCATCTTTTTATGCCATCCACTTAGACCCGGCAATAGAAGGTTCTTGCATCACAAGCATAACTATCAAACTTTACTAGAAAGGAGATAGGATGCATATTTTTGAGAATGCTTATTCACCTGGTTTTAATAATAAGTTTCTTCTAGCCTGATGTTTTCAGCCTTTCAAATGTTTTCTGTACAGTTTCCATGGAGGGGGCGTCAAGAGGTTTAAATCCCATCGAAATAATGTAACGAACTAAAAAATTTAATGATTTTTAAGTATAAACAAGAAGGTGCCTAATCTGCATTAAAAAGGAGCAGCATAATCTATCATATGTATAAAACTCCCTATTTGGTTTTTGTCTTCATTCATATACAAGCATATTTTAAATATTGGTATGCTTTCTCTCTGGCAAGTGTAAAATAGAGCGAATAAATGAAATAAAATATAATTCTAGGTTTCAGTATCAATGATGAAAGCTGACATGCCACCTAATATCCCATTCTAACCCCACACCTTCTCTGACCTAAAAAAATTCAGAGGTCAATTATAGTCGTAGTTGACAATGGGATGCATCTCCCAAAATGCCTGTCATCATTACATAAAAAAGTAAGTGCTACAAAGAGAAAAAATTATTGTGAGGTATCAATATACGATCTAGTGTTTTTGAATAATTTAGTTGTTAAAGTTAGAGTTTATAAAATTTTTCACACATTTTATGGAAGTTTGCTCATGTTTTATTTGTTACCCTTTACATTAAACTAAACTCTTCTTTATTTTTTCTGACACAATAAATAACTACAATTTTTATATATTCCTAGCCTGTCACGAGTTATTTATATCTGTTCATAATAATACTAATGCCAGTGTATGTCGAGTATCTAATTTGTTATAATTTAAGTCTTAACTCTTTTCATAATTGACAATAAACATTCCTTAATATACTCCTATTTAAACCTATATTTGACATTAGTACTATTACCAGCTTTTAACCCTTTTACTAGTAAGTATTGTATTTCTGGACTAAATTGTACTTATACAGTGATTTGTTTGCTAAAACTTTATAACAAAGTAAACATTTTATTTTTTTTTTATATTCTAGTTTCATTATTATGTATATAAAACTAGTAGTTTTATTATTATTATTGTTTGTAAACATAATAATAATGCCAGCTATGTTTTTATTGTCATTGACAACCAAACACAATTTAACTACTTTTTTTATGTCAGATCTTATTGTGAAATACTTAGATAAAATTTTTTTGATTAACAGGAGTTATGTACATTTATGAATATGCATAATTGTCTAGATGTATATTAGTTAACAAATTTAAATAAATATAAAAGTTAATCACTTTAACAATAGTTTATGACTATCCGAACTTTAAATTTGTGAAAACTTACTGAGACAGAACGTTTGCGATCGTTATGTGGCGATCTTCATCAGCGTCTTCCAGGAAGATTACCACATAGCGTTCGAAAACTTTTTGTCTCAGTAAATTTTCTCAAATTTATAAAATTTAAAGTTCGGATAGTCATAAACTATTGTTAAAGTGATTAATTAAGATTCACCGAATGTAATGGACTACAAATTTGAAGAAATATATTAGAAAAGGAAATTACAAATGACAACAAATTTAATAAGTACTTTGTGACTCATTAAAAATAAATGTTCTGCAACTTTAACATATCTTGAAAATTCATTACTCTACATTATTAATTTATGTGTAAAAACATTTTGTTTTTTATGTTCATTTAATCTTTTGCTCTTGGAATGTAATTTAACCTTTAACTATACAATCCATGTCAGACTGTATTTTGCAGTGGCTTTCCCCCTTTTTTTTTATTAACTTGGGAGCGGGTGTAAACTGCCCGAAGCACTGCTACCTTAAGGTATATTGTACTTACCTCCCTGATCTAGTCAAATAGCCCCTTCCCTCTTACCAGGTTTAGGAGTTTCCTGACTAGTGTTTTATCTTCAGCATCCACCAGAGCCGTTCCATCACCAAAGAGATTGAAGCGCCTCTCAGCAAGTACTTCACATCTGTAAATAATGTGTGTGGCAGTCTCCAGTTCCTGCCCGCATAATCTGCACACTGGTTCATCTTTGTAGATACCCATTTTATGCAGATGTTTCCTTAGTCCACCGTGTCCCGTGAGTAGACCTGTGGCTATCCTCAGTTCCTGCCTAGACAGATAGATGAGACTCTTCTGCAGCCCCAAGGAAGATTTCCTAAGGGTTAGCTTACTGTGTCTCATCCCTTCAGCCCTGATCCAGTGCTCACAGTGTCTTTCAGCCATCCACCTTCGCACTGTCATCTTGACCATGGATTTGGAAATACCTACCGCAGGCTCCGATCCAATCAGGGGAGTCGAAGATCCCTCTCTGGCCAGCGCATCTGCAGCTTCATTTCCAAGTATTCCCCTATGCCCTGGCACCCAACCTATCTTGATTTGATTGTGCCTTGCCAGGGCTTGTAGGTTATTTAGGCACTCCCTGACTATGGCCGAGGTGACCACATGTCCTTTTAGTGCCTTAATTGCTGCCTGACTGTCGGAGAAAATAGCAATCCGGGTCCCGTGTGTTCCCCTTCTCGCTATCTCTCCCAGACAGGCATTTATAGCATATATTTTGGCCTGAAAGACAGAGGTATCCCTCCCCAAGGAAAAAACTAGTTTTACCCTTGGGTTTTTACAATACACCCCCGCTCCAGTGCCAAAGTCCATCTTGGAGCCATCTGTGTACCAGATTTGAGCTCCCGATGTTAATGTCCCTGACCATTCCATCATGGTTTGGCGGACCTGGTCAGGTGCAAACATTCGAGTAATGTGGTCTCAGCCCATTTCCAAGACGGGTTCTTTGACCACGCACTCGATACTCATATGTCCCGAAACATCTGGGAGGTTAGCCCAGTTGTTCGAGTTACGCAATCTGCATGCCGCCAGCCTCGCCTCTCCCCTAAGGACAAGCTCGAGGAGAGGGAGGTTAAGCATTACTTCCATTGCTGCACCAGGTGTAGTTGACATCGCTCCCAGTGTGCACAGACAGGCCAATCTCTGGTTAGAGCTCAGTTTAGCTCTTGTCTGTGCTTGGTTGGCCTTTGTCCACCACACCAGAGCTCCATAGGTAATCATAGGTCTTATCACCCTCAGATACATCCAGTGCATCATTGATGGCTTCAGTCCCCATTTCTTACCCACCATTCTTCTCACAGTCATCAGTGCCCTTTTAACCGTCCTCTCAAGATGTGGGTTCCAGGTGAGTTTCCTGTCCAGAGTAACTCCCAGGTACTTCACCTCCCCCACAAACTCAAGGTATTCACCAAACAAGCAAGGCATCCTGGTCGTCAGATCTTTTCGCTGTCTGGTGAAGTTAATAAGAGCAGTCTTTTTCGGATTTATCCTATGGTTCTCCTTATTACACCACTCTTCAATCAGACGTAGAGGATTTCTGATTACCTCAAGGACTGTATCAGGGAATCTGCCCAGGATCAGAACAACTATGTCGTCCGCATATCCTAGACAGAAGTACCCCTGTTCATTCAGGAATTCAATAAGGTTGTCAACCACTAGGCACCACAACAGAGGAGAGAGAAACCCCCCCCCCCCCCCCCCGTGCACAGCCCAGACTTGTCTCCGCCCTTCTGACCTCTCCTGCCACCTCTACAGAAATGCTTCTGTTTGTTAACATGGAACTTATCCAACCACAAGTGGTCGCATTCACTCCATGACGTCTTGCACCACTTACCATCGTCTCCACTGAGGGGTTATTGAAAGCCCCTTCAATGTCGAGGAAGGCACCTATGGCACAACCTTTCTTAGCGATCATTTGCTCAATCCTACCAACCACTTGATGGAGAGCTCCCTCGCAGGATTTCCCCGGTTGATAAGCATACTGGTTCCAGTGCAGTGGTTTTATGGCCAAAGCACCCCCCCCCCCTAATATGCCTATCAAACAGATTTTCAAGCCCCTTAAGAACAAAGGACATGAGTGTAATAGGTCTGTATCCTTTCCCTTCCGATTGGTTACCGGTGGGCTTAGGTATAAAGACCACCTTACTAGATTTCCAGGCTGCTGGCACATGCCCTAGAGCAATGCTTAGCCTGTATAATTTAGTAAGTACCAGCACCAGCATATCCATTCCCTGCTGCAGCAGCACAGGATAGATCCCATCTGGACCTGGAGATTTGTAGGGTTTAAATGTGCCAATAGCCCATCTTACCCTTTGTGGAGTTACTATCCTCCTTGCCACTTCCCAGTCCTCCCTCTTACCATGTCTTGTGGAGAGTTTGGCAACTGGTTCAGTGTCTGCTCCCCCAAGTTTCCTCAGAGTACTGGAAGGGAAATGTGTTCTGATTAATTCTTCCACAGTTTCCCCTGCCGTTTTTGTTATATTTCCCAGTGGGGTTCTTAGCATCCCCACCGGGTTAACTGGGTCCTTAGAGAGCACTTTATACAGTCGTGCCCCTTCCCGAGTTTTGTCAATCTCTTGACAAAACTCCTTCCAGGACTTCCTGCGTGCTTCTCTAATTGCCCTGTTGTATTCAGTTAGTGTTTTCCTATACTGGTCCCACTCCCTGTTCTTTTTTGCTCTATTAAAGAGTCTCCTGGTGGTCTTCCGAAGTTTGGCTAGCTTCTTGTTCCACCATGACGGATCCCCTACTTTTCTCCTCTCACTGAGAGGGCAGTTATCAGTAAAGGATTCTACTATAGCCTCGCCAACCAATGTGGCAGAGTCTTCTAGCTCTCTCCTCCCGCCATACTCCAATCCAGCCTCCTCAATCCGAACGCCCAGGTCCCTCCTGTAGGAGTCCCAGTCTGTTCTTCTTGGATCCCTGGTTGGCCGAAGCATGGCTGGATTTAGGGAGATATCATATCTAATATGTCTGTGGTCAGAAGAAGATGGTTCATCCGACACATACCAATTTAGTACATACCTAGCCATCTGGTTCGATGCCACCGTAATGTCCAGGACCTCCTGTCTGGCCCTAGTGACAAACGTCGGCTCTTCCCCCTGATTTAAGACTAGTAAATTCTTAGAGCTAAGATAAGCTAAAAGTTCCTCACCTCTAGTGTTGGTACCTGTACTTCCCCACGAAGTGTGATGGGAGTTAGCATCCATCCCCACCAGCAGCTCCTCATCCACAGCCCCGCAGTGCTCGACCAGCCTCCTCAGCTCATGTGTTGGTAGAGCCCCCGCGTAGTCAAAGGGAAGATATGCCGTGGCCAGGTTCATCCTCCCTTCCGCCCGCAGCTCCACCATCACTGCTATCAAGTCCCTGCAGCAGAAGTCCGTTAGTACAAAAGCACTCAACCCCCTCCTAACCAGGATACACGCCCTGGGAACACCGGAGTCCTTATCATATAACAACTTACCTCCAGATGTCGCCAGCCCTCATATTCTTCCTCCAGAAATCCATGACTCCTGGATAAGAACCAAGTCCACTTCTCCCCTGTCCAGCATCCTACACACGACAGCACTAGCCGCCCTGCTATGCAGTAGGTTCACTTGGAGGATCTTGATCATTTTCCTGCTTACTTCGCAGTTGCCTGGGTCCGCAGAGCAGCCCCAGGACTAGAGAGCACCTTGAACGTGGCCTGTCTCAGCCCCACATTCACCCTCAGGCTGTTGTTCCGCAGTGCCCTGAGGAAGCCCTCTCCTATATACAGGATCAGGGTAAGACCTGCATCCTCCCTTTTCCTAACAATCACCTTCCAAGTATACTGAACTATCCCAGGGTTCTGGGTTTTGACCACCTTCAGGATCTCTTCCGGCTCCTTGTCATTGTAGGGTTTGGGCACCCACATTGAAACCTTTGCAATGCAAAAGATCTCCCTGGGTGGCCCTGCCCTCAACTTTACCCCCTCACTCAGGGTGAAGCTTGGCAGGACCCGAAGGACCCACTCCAGGCTCTCCCGTGAGGAGCATACGACATTTAGAGCCCCTCTCTCTAAGTATGCTGTCCTGAATCCTCTATCCCCACTCTCCGCCTCAGCGGACAGCAGTTCCGAGAAGAACAGCTCCTCCAGCTCCAACGCCATCTCTTCTGAGAGTTTTCTCTCTGGGTAACTAACTGGGACAATTGCTAGCTTTGCTGAAGGGTATCGCCGTATGTGCACGAAGACACTGCAGCATTCCCCCCCCCCTTGTCCCAGCTTCACTTTCTTCTTTCCTCCCTCCACTGGAGAGGGATTGGAAGTTGCACTCCTAGGCCTTTTGGACGTGCTGGGATTTGGTGCTCTTGGTTGATTGCTTCCCTGTTGCACCTCCCTCCTCACAACATCCAAGCCCTGGACTTTGACAGGCTCGACTCGGTTTTGGCCTCCCCTTCGTTTTTTCAGGATTGTTGGCCCTCCCGCTGCTCTCGCCTGTTCTCTTCGAAGCCGCCTTTTGGCCGCTCTACTCATACGCTTTCTCCGTAAAGACAACGTGCTCAACTCTACAGCCACTTCACCGGTTTCTGCAGTCGGCAGCTTGACAGACGCCCCCGCACCCCCAGTGATGGTTGCCGTTGACACCTCTGCTGCAGACTCACGGTTTGCCATCTCATTGGCTCCCGCTGTCTGTGCAGTCTCAAAATCAATTGTTTTATTTTTATGGTCCATTAATGTCCCACGAGTATGGGGGAAATAACGGTCGACCAGAGCAGAGCCCCCACTGCCCTGGCAAGACAACATACAATGAGGTTTTGTCTGGTTCCTCAAGGGGATCGTGTGCGACTGCATTTTATACCCTGCAGCCATTCATCCTTCGGCACGATGCCTTCCATCTTGGATTGGGTATTCAGTCACTGACCTTGAAGCATACCCCAAGTTCAGGACATTATTAACTGTTGCTCATGGAGCGAACAGCCTGCTTTACTCTCTTTTTTACAATTGTGTCGTTAGGGTAGTTTCCCGCCCATACTTCACTGTCGCATTTCCCTTGGTTCACCTGGGATGTGAGAGTAGCATTGTGACGACTTAATTCCCAACTACCCCAGTCTCCCCAGTCAGAGCAGTTATTTCTACCACACCCAACCGGTTGACTGACAAGGAGGGATAATTCCTCACCTTTGAACCATTGCCTTGGTCCAGGCCTGCTTATTCAGAAACCTTCCGGGATCCTTATTCAAAGGTAACCTACATATCTGTAGGCCGTCCCACTATCCGCCACCTGTGGACCTGCCCGGTTGCTCAGGCCAGCTAGCCAGGGGCTTTCCCCCTAGTGGAGAAGTCATAATTTTGGAATTAACTCATTGACTCCCATGGGCAATATTATATCATCTCTACAAAATGTGTTTAGCAGATGTATGGAAGACGGTTTCACAATATTGATTTTTGTCTTTGCTTCAAGGAACCACATTAAAAAAAATTTTTTAAATGTTTTTCTTATTGCTTTGTAATAATTCTTTTTTAATATTAATTTTAAAAAATAATAGCTTAGTGCAACACAATGCAGGTGTTGTGATCACTGAATTTGGAATTAATTCCATTCTGTTTGAGAGCGTGGAATGCTAATAATGTAATCGGCACTGGGTTAATAATACATTATAATGGTTTGAAAGTAATTTTATTCTTTCTGTAAAATGCTGGAATCTGTCACAGAACTGTTAAACTATAATACTTACACAAGTATGATTTCACACCTTTTGCAATTTGTGCATATTTTCTCTTGGTCTATAACCTTTCTGTTTATCATGACAGTTTGGAGTTTATTTTAGATGTGACAGTGAAATTTTATGACTTTATTGTTTACTAATGTAGATATTTAATAGTATTTATACTTCTATGTGTTGCGTATTTGTGTATTTGTTTGGGTACTAAAAATGTCCAACAGTAGTTATTTAGATAGTTATATATATATATTTAAGTAATGTAATTCACATTAAATAACTGTACCAACAAACTATTACATATAGTATTTGTATATAAAAAGCCGTTATGTATATTATTTAAACTTTAAATCCTTAAAACGTCATCAGTATCATGTCCTAAAACAGTTACGACCTGACAAAAACTGCAGGTATCATGTCCGGCCACCAGAAGACGAGTGACCACTAAAGTGACATTCAACCTTAGAGGAATATATAAGAGAAAAATAATACAAGATGTTTGGAAGTGGTGTATGTTTACTACAATGGCATTTGGAAGTGGTGTATCTCTACTACAATGGCCAATGGAAGTGGCGTATGTATGTCTACTACAATGGCCATTTGAGTGCAAAATGGTAACATTATGAATAAAAAAGAACTTATAGTCATTTTTTCCTCCATCAGTCACTTTTAATACGAGGGCTGTTTTTTTATCAACTTCCGATGTGGTATAAAAATAAAACTAGTGAGAGTAATTAAATAAATTTATTATCAAGAGTTAGGTACATTATTAGTTACTTATCAACATAACCACCTTTTAAATTGAGGCATTTTTCATACCTGTGTACAAGCTTCTTAATACCTCTTTCATAGAAGTTTGCCGCCAGTGATTTGAGGGTTTTCACGGCGACTTGCAGCGCGTCGTCAGTTCGGAAGCTCTGTCCTCCTAGCATCATCTTCAGTTTCGGGAAAAGGTGATAGTCGCTCGCTAAATCAGGGCGGATGGTCAAAAACGTCCCATTTAAACCCGTCAAGAAGACGTTTCGTCAAAGCAGCACTGTGAGGACGGGCTTTGTCATGAATGAGCACAACTCCTGATGTGAGGATTCCTCTCCTTTTGTTCTGGATAGCTCTCCGCAAATGTTGTAACGTACCACAGTATCCTTCCGCATTGATTGTGGTCCCTGCGGATAACCCTTCAGCTTGCAAGAAACGAATGACACTTCGCAACTCACACTTGGTATTCTATCAAGGTAGTCATGTTTATGTGTCACTGGATAAACTGGTAATAGGGTCGGACGTCCGAAAATGAGTGAGGTTGTAGTGGGAGAGGTGCGCAGTCGATTGCCGCGCATTACTGGCCGATGCCGCTCGCCCTGCCGTCTAGCGGTACAGTCGGAAGTTGAAAAAAAACAGCCCTCGTACAAAATTTCTGTAAGCTATTAAAAAACTTAGAAAATTATTTCAAGAAAATCTAAATCTATTTTTGTTTCTTTAAATAAGACAAAATTAAAGTTCTTACTATTTCTCAGTTAGTTGACACTTTGAGTCAAACTTTTTAATTTGATATCAGAATGGATAATGAAATTGGTAACAATCTTCTTAAACAGGATTTGGATTTGTGGAAATGCTAGATATAAAGTTAAGATAAAAATACTTTATCTCTTGCAAACTGTAGAATATATTGTATTTTACTTGTTACAGAGGTTCAGACGAGAATGCACTTATTCAGATAGGTGTTGTATTCCTCAGTACCCTAATCTAGCATCATAATATGTACATGAAACACCTATTTCGATTAACATTGATTTAATTTATAATACAAAAGTTTCAGTAACATATACATTTCTTAGCAACATATACATTGCAAGTATAGTTGTATAACACAATCAGTTCTAATAATATTTATATGTTCTGATAGTGGTCCCTTTCAGATTTTGGTGTCCATTTAATTAGTCTCTGTCTGAAGGACTGTGAAAGTGGAAAACATGCACCTAGCATTTGTTCAATACTGAACCTGAAGTCAGAAATTACTTTGTTCTACAATTTACGATAAAATATTCAATTATTTCTGTGTATTCTAGCTTTGGAGCATAGTACAAATGTAGAGTTATCCATCTTAGATGTTATTTAATAGATAAAAGGAGATATATCATTGAATATTATATATTTATAACCTGAACATCACCTTCGACCATGGAATTTTTTATTTAAATAATCCAGATATGTCAAGTTAAGACAATTTAAACGAATTCCGAATGAGTGAAAAATTAGAAAATCTGTTAGGAAATTATCATCCTTGTTGATTAACTACTCTTAGGTAGGATCAGTTGATGCAAGTAAAACACTTTATTTTAAGTCAATCTATATTTTAGGAAATTTTGTACACTGCATATATTAAATGAAAATATCCTTGGGTATGAATATATCTAAAAATATATATATAATAGTGTTATGGGAGCTTGTTATGCTAGAAGTATTCAATGGTGTTTTAGTATCTTGGGAAGGTGGATTCATTATAATATAAGGTTTGATATAAATTAAAGAAGGTTACTCCTAATTTGGGTCACATCAAGTTCTAAGATATTTACTTGAATTTTAAACAATGGTTACTTAAATTAAATGAAATTTCTTGTAAATATAAAGTCAGTTTAAAAAAAAGATTGTACAGAATATGCATATAAATTTTACTTACACTGTTTAGACATTTGCATTTCTAAATCAGATATAAGGTGACAGGATTTGAGATTCCAAAAGGAGTTAAACTGTAAGTTTGGTTATTTTAATGTTTCTGCACTAGTACTCAGCTTGTATTGCAGAATCCTTGCATATTAACTAAAATAATAATAATTTTATATTACAGCTATAATAAATTATGGCAAACAGTAACAACCAAGAATTTATTGGCATTGAGCCTGTAGCTAAAGAATTAAAGTAAATAGGCTTATTGACTAGGTTGATGTTATGCATTAGACTGTAAATTCTATTGTGGACATGTCAGATCCTTCTATATGAGAATGATCTGTTTCAACTAATACCTTGCAACGTCCTTCCCTTCACTTCACAGCACGCAGAATACCAAAATTTTGTTGTTTAAAAATTATTTATAAACAAACTAAACATCTGCCAATCACCCCGCTTGTTAAACCGTGCTAAAATCCCTGAGTTACGTGTATATTTCCCGCTCATAGGGCCATGCCCAAAACAAGCCTATTCCCGCTGACTACTATTTTAAAATAAGTATAATCTCCCCAAAATTGGTTTATCAATTATGTAGGGTCTAGATATAGTCACACATGTCATTTCAATAGTCAGCTGGAAAGAAACACATATAAAATAATACACAAAATATTCACAGAGTCTTACCACCTGATGATGATCTGCAGAGACAGCAAGGGGACGTGCAAAATATGATCGTGTTTAATTTACCTATTTTAAAAGGCTCCTGTGTCCTTTTAAACACAATCTGCCAGTAGATAAATCTCTGGACTTTTATACAAAAAACCAACTAATCTTTAGGCTAGCTCAATGAAGTTAGTTGAGAGAAACTCTTTAAAAACATTAGGTTTTAACTATTATCAATTAATGGAATTTAATTAAACTTGTTTACTGATTTAATAATCATTTTCATATTAGTTGGAAAAAGCTAAAGAGTTTTTATTGATTATTCAACACAGGATGAAATGCAAATACTGTTGATTTTTATAACATATTTAATTTTTATTTATTTAAATAAAAAAGAAAATTTATCTTTTCAAATAAAACACAATTATATTAACAAAACAATTCACTAAATAACTTGTTGTTTTTCATACTTTAAAATCTTATAATTTCCATATATATCAATAACATTTATATAAACATAAAATTATTTCCCAAATTACACATAATAAAAATTTATCTTCTATATTGAATTGGTAAATTCGTATTCATGACACTTAATTTTTAAATTTATAATATCAAAAAAATTCTTATTTCCTAGAAAATAAATGGCTCATGGCCAAAAACCCTTTGTAAGTTTAGTATTTATCATTTGAAATATTCTGATCACATAAATTCATTTTATTAAGCATAAAATTTATTAAAATTTTATAAAGAGTGAAGTCATTGTTTAAGCTTGAATATTTGTTTGACTTTAATAAAATTAACTGACTAAATTTGACGTAATTGGTATCGAATAGAGAAAATGACTTGCCAAAGATGTTCCTGCCGATCCTAGAGTCCCTCGTCTGGATTCCCTGGTCCATGGACATCGGAAGTCGCCATCTCTGGTTCGTCGGTGGTGGTTTTCCTCCATTCCCGCGTCCTGGAGGCTAAGTCTGGAGCCTTCGTCCCTTGATAGTCCTAGACGTCGGAAGCGTTGAGGTTCGGTCCCATCTGGCCTGATGGCGGTCTTATTCGCGATCCGGCATAGCGGTCCGCGGCACCTCGTATTAAAAATTTATTTCAGACTCCCCTTAAGGTCTTAGAGACCTAGTATATATAGCGGTGAAGTTACCCTACCTCACCCCGCCTGCAACACTTGCTATCTATCTTTGGATTTATTCCTTGTACAGGCAAGTCGGGCAACGAATCCGTTTTAGCTTGCAGAGTTTGATTATCATTTTTGGAACACTGAAAAATGTCTATTTTATTAAAACTGCTGTAACTTTTTTGTTTTTTAAGTTTTTCAAATTTTGTTTTCACTAATGTTTATTCTGGCTTATTCTAAAATGTCGATGAAAGTTCTACGGGTTTTGTTCTTAAGTTAGCTTTTTTAAGCACTTAGAAAATTTTCGCCTCACTCCCGATGGTCAAATTTAGCTAGTTATTACAAATTTATTCTCTAATACTTTTTAATTTAGCTTAATTATTCTATTTATGGTTTTATTTACTTCTTCACTCTTTATTATTCTTATAACTCCAAACTTGATTAATTTAAAATTCAACTTTATTACTTAAAAACAGGAAATTATTTATTTCCTATTTGTCACGGTATTTGAGACCGTTACAACCTACAGTAGTGGTATTTATATAATCAATCAAAAATATAAAACAAGTAATATAAACGAAAATATTTTTAAAGTAAATTCCTACTTAAGTCAAAAAAAAAAAATTATTTTAGTTGCTTTTTATTAAGTAATTACAATTAATATTAATAAAGTAAAATAGCTTATGTGTTATAACAGCTGTTTTACCACTTAGCCTATTACGTAAAATCAGCTGTTATACGAAATCATATGTTATCACTTACTTTAAGTCAAGTAAGGGGTGAAATAACTATATTGCATATCATGTCCCTTTTGTGTGAAGTTTTTCTCCCATATAAAACTAAAATTAATTCTTTATTTAATGTCTGTTAATAACTATTCAATTTTTTAGGTTACTAACAGATCGCAGATCAATTCATATTTTTACAATACTCTTCGTTTTGATTTTCTTTATAATTATTATTTTATAATTTTAAGGCATCTTTAAATATTAAATAATAAATTTTAGCTCGGAAAGAAAAACGAAACGTAGAGTATTGTAAAAACATGAATTGGTCTGTGGTGGGTCAGTAATCTAAAATTAATTCATTATAAAACTTAATTAATTAATAAATATTTGAAAAAACTGTAGACATCAAGTATCATCCGCTTCAAATTTAAAAACATGTACTTGAATGGATTAATGAAACGTATTTTATTAACAATTGAAAATTTGAACAAGATATATATATATCTTGTTCAATTTTCAATTGTTAATAAAATACATTTATATATATATATATATATATATATATATATATATATATATATATATATATCTTTGTTAATTGTAAACAATTGTTCCACCACTAAGTGCAATTAATTTTTACTTTGTGTGATGAAGCACTTTTCGGTCACTTGACCATTGTCGAATCACTCTTGTCAGAACATTTTTTTTACAATTAACAATAATAACTTTATTAAGTAAGTATAGCAGAAAAATAATGGACAACTTTAACTATCACAAATATATATATTATACACACACACACACAGTAAAACCCCTCAAATCCAAACTCCCACAAATTCCGAACATGATTTGATGAAAACCAAATTTTAAAAATGTGTCTAAAATTTAATGAAGTATGTACTGAAAGTTTGCTACTTACGCAAAACACGAAGGTCTATACTGTACTAATATATCACTTCATTAACATATAATTTATTGGCAGCAAAATAAAAATTTTTAAAAAACATAAAACTATATGTTCCACTTGAAAAGACACAAACACTTGACTATATTTTTCATTTAAAATCAGTAATCTTCATCTGGCGAAGAGACGTAAACCTTCCCGAGGATGCGATGTTGTGCCACCGTCGCATTAGTATAACGTCATTGGGTGTGTTTAGCTGCATCTTGTTCTACGTAACACAACAAAATGTCGAGAGCGGCAGCAGCATTGGCATGAATAACAGCATTCGTAGAGGCATCTTTTTTCTTGCTGTCGCTGACTGCTACACTGCCATCGTGTTGATCCTGGACCATAGACACCATGTTATGCTTGGTATATTCCTCATTGTTATCTAGTGCTGTCCGCTTTTCCAGACAACATTCTTCAGCCTCTTCACATCCTGGTACCTGTTGAATGAGCTGAAGGAGCTCAGTTTCATCATCCCGTGTTCTAAGTGGTGTTTCCACAAATTTGAGGCTAGGCCAGAGCTTCCAAGATTTCTGCAGTAAAGTGTTACTGATATTATTCCAGGATTCAGCTACCCAGTAAATTACATCCTTTATTGTAATCCTCTCAAGTTTTTCTGGAATAGAAAGAGAACAAGTTTCTTCAATTAATGTTTGAAGAAGCTTTTTTCTGTAGCTCAGTTTTATGTTTTGCAGCACACCTTCATTCATAGGGTGAAGCAATGATGTCACATTAGGTGGAAGAAAAATTGATTTTATGTCATTACATACCAAATGTACGTGTGAAGGAGCATTGTCTATCAAAAGTAGAGCTTTTGATGGCAGTCAATTTTTTTCATTAAATTTTGTTACTGAAGGAACAAACTCATTTTTGAACCACTCCTTGAAACTATTACGTCATCCACGCATTACACTGATTTCTGTAATGAACTGGGAGAGCATTCAAGTTCATAATTTTAAGGGCTCGAGGCTTGGCGGATTTTCCAATCATCATTAATGGTAGTTTATTTGTTCCTACGGTGTTACTCCAGGCTAAAACTGTGAGTCACTGTTTGCTTGTTTTAAAGCCAGAAGATTCCTCCTTAGAAGTAAGACTTTTAGGGGGAAGGGCTTTAAAATTCAATCCCATCTCGTCCGCATTATACACTTATTGGAGTAAGTAATCGTCAGACGAAATCAAATTTGTTAATTCGTCTAGCAGTTCTATTAATAGACTACGGAATTGTGTAGGGTACAGCACATTACTTAAAGCTATCATTTATAAACAGACACATTCGTTAAATCTAAAAGAAAGGAATAGACTTGTGCTACAATATTTTTCTTGAATGAAGGTCTACAGTACAGTATTGATACAGAAATATGTAATGAATGCTCTAATAATATTAAATATTGTTTGTTACTAAAAAAACGCATTTCTGTCAAATGCAAAATACATAGCAAATACGAACTAAACACAACAGAAAACTAAAAGATATAAAAAAACTATCCACAACACATTCTAAACAACAAAACACATTCGTAATCAAATACTATATGTTTGAACACATAATTAACAATTACTCTAACAGTAATTATTACTAACAATAATACACCACAGACTCACATCAACAAAACGCACCTGAGCAATAGTCTTGTCCGTGACTCACAGCATTGAAAAATGCACTGACCAAGAGCGAAACACGTCTGCTGGAAAACATCGGTAAGTAGTGGTTTTTTTTTTGCTAAGTATTATCAAAAGTGTAATATTATTAAGAAGTCAGCAGCTACTGTTTGCAATTTTAATTTATTCTATATCTAATGTTTCTTGCTGAAATGTTAAGAGTATTGAATATGTTTTTAAAAAACGCTAACAAAATCAGATACACGGTATTTTCTTCAAAAACCTGCAAAAATATGAATCTCATAAAATACCGTGGGCCTGTAATAAGGCATCTGATCTAAGTTTAAACAATGTGGGGTTCACCATTTGTAGATAACTGGAGTATAAAAGTGGTTCTGTCAGGGTAGAAAAACTAATGGGTAAGCTTATTAGAGATTAAAGGACTTAGAACCCTCCTGTACTTTAATTTGTCAGTTTACTTATACTGTCACTTGACAAAAGTGTAGGTCTAATTTTTTGAAAAATCTATGTTTACTTTTTAAAATATTGCTTAAAACATTCTTTTAGCAATATATCACTACTTACCTTATATATTTGTTATTGACTTTCAAACTGTGGAAATGATAAATCTGTGGACATAGTAATTTTAAATTAATTTATTTCCCTCATTATAAGAATTGAATGTTGATAATAATGACTTCTAATTGTTTCCATAATATTGTTAGTGAAATAATAATAAATAGTAGTTTATTCTATTACAGAAGTTCTATGTAAAATATGTTTACCAAAAGTAAAAATTTTATTCCTGCATTTTAAAAATTGATTTATGGAAGAATGTTATATACAATTTAGTTTATAACTCTAGAAGATAGTTTAATAACTTATCTTGTTTGTATTTTTAGTCTCAGTATTTAGTATCTTTGTTATAGTTACTACACAATTTGTTTTGTAGTTTCTTGATACTCTGTGTAAATAAGGAATATCTAAATAGAATCTGGGTTTTTTAAAAATATTATCAATCATAATGTGAAAGAAAATTACTACAAACAAAAAGTTTTTTTACCAAATGATTTGCCGACTACTTTAAGTAAATGAGGAGTATCTGTAAATAGGATTTTGTTTTTTCATTATCTTTGAAAATGATAAAGTTTGTAGAAGATATGTTGAGTTTCTTTAAAAGTTATCTATTTCCATCTTCTAAATTGCAGATAAATAATGTAAATTTTAAAATTATTTTTTATGAAATTACATCTAGGTGTATTTTACCATTTGTTTATCAAAGTCAAAATAAACAGGCGTCTTGTAGTTAGTAATATAACCCACAAGAAGCCTGTAGATATAATAATATATCTCAAATGATAATAACTTATGTTTGCCAATAAGGGTCTGAGGGTCAATATTCCTTTCTTGTTAAGATGAAACCAAACCAGACTACTTAAATTAGTTTGATAACACTGTAATTGTATTAAATACTGTCAAAATTATTCGATCATATACCTTAATCAGTATCATGCATTTTAATATTCCTAATAAAAAAAAGATGTAGACTACCTTAAAAATCTGAAAACTGGGATAGATATTAGGCAGATTCAGGTCTTTTTAACATTTTCATTTATGGTTTAATGTAGGTTTCTTGCACAAATATAAGGTTTGTATGCTTGTGCCTAAAAGGTAATAGATTGGGTGATCTTGGAATCAGAATATGTCTACTCACAAAGAAAGATAGACGATGCACTGGATACAACTATTTCAAAATTGATAGCGTATGCTCAGAGTATGAGCTGTGACTCCATTGTTGAAAAAGACCGTTTTCTCTACATGGTCCTCTACAGACTAGTTTAACTTAAATAGAAGAAAGAACTGGATCTCATTAACACTAATGACTCAAAGTAAATTTCAGCTTTAAGTGTCTTAAATCAGGGTCACTATCTTTGTTTTGGATAGCTTGCAATTTTGTCAACGGTTGTCAATCACATTTGTCCTTTTCACAGAAGTTTTCATGGTGAACCCAATGGATGTAATTGTTTTCCCATAGTCTTCTTCAAAGAGCATCAGCATTTCCATGGGTAGAGTCAGAGCAATATGTTAACTCAAAATCATAATTTGGGAGCCTTTCAATTCAACAAGCAATCTGACCTTCAGGAGACCTGAAAGTTAGCAACAACACAAACCCACCATAATCCGTCCTTAAAAGAAACTTCCTGTTGTACAAATTCACTATTCACTTAATTACACAATAATTACTTATAGTTTAATCAGTGAATTAAAGATGATTACAACAAGGAACTTCAATTGTTATTAAGACTTGCAGTTTTTGAGTTGTCTTTGCACAACAAAAAAGTACATCTTAACATGACAACACATCACTAAAAATAGCTTCCTCTTTCCACAAACTTAAACACAAAGTAGTATTCAAAACATCCAACACAATTAAAAAATACACCAGAACAAAAACGACAAGGTGGGAATATACAAGATTATATGCAACGACTGTTCCAGTTGTTACATAGGTCAAATTAGGGAGAAACTTTACCACACGATACAAAAAAACCACTAAAAGTCATTAAAAACACAACCCAAATAAACCATACTCATGCAAAACGCACTACACTTACAGACCAATATAGACACTAATCTAAAAATCCTACACTACATCAATATAAGGTTCAAACTAAACACAACAGAAAACTACGAGATGTACAAACACCACAAAACGTATCCACATCACATTCTAAATGACAAAACACATTCACAATCAAATACTGTATATGATCACTTAATTAACAACCACTCTATGAGCAATACTAATACACTACAGACTCACACCAACTCAGCATTGAACAATGCACTAACCTAGCGTAACACGTCTGCTGGAAAACATCGTTAAGTAGTTGTTTTTTTGTCAAGTATTACCAAGTTAATATATTTCTCTAATTATAAGAATTGAATGTTGACAATAATGACTTCTAATTGTTCCCGTAATATTGTTAAGGAAAGAAATAATACTAATAAAGAGTATAGTAGTATATTATACTACAGAGGTTCTACGTAAAATATGTTTACCAAAAGTAAAAATTTTATTAATGCATTTTAAAAATAGATTTATGGAAGAATGCTATTTACAAATTAGTTTACAATTCTACAAGATAGTTAAATAACATATCTTGTTTGTATTTTTATTCTCAGTTTTAGATGTCTCAATATTTAGTATCTTTGTTATAGTTACTACACAATTTTTTAAAATAATTTCTTGCTACTTTATGTAAATGAGGAATATCTGTGAATAAAATATGTTTTTTTTAAAAAATATTATCAATGATATAGTGAAAGAAAATATTTGTAGGAAATTACTACAAACAAAAAGAATTTTTTACCAAATGATTTGCCCATTACTTCAAGAAAATGAGGAGTATCTGTAAATAGGATTTTGCTACTTCGTTGTAATCGAAATTGGAAGAGATAAAGTTTGTAGAAGATGTATGGAACTATTGTAACTCTGAGGGAGGGCATGACAACTTATAATAAGATAACTCATACCGATTAATTTTTCCATGCTGCAGGATGACATCCTCCACTGTAATAGTCAAAACATTTCACCACTAATCCATATTTAGTCATAATATCCATCTCCAGTATCACATCCTCACCAATACTGTCCAGTAATATACGATAGCCGAAGCTGCGGCCCTTGATCTGAAAGGAGGCGACTGTCTTTTCGTAGACATGTGCAGCGGTCCATGCCGATGCTGAATTCTTACTGTGGAAAATTGCTTATCGTCGCAACCAGTATATGAGCAGATTCATTGGTCATCTATCCTCACCGTTTACGTATAGACTATTCCAGTTCTGCAAGCAATGCAATTCTAAGCCTTGTGTCTGTGACCTTCAGATTGTGAATTGACAGTGTCCCCTTCCCATCACCTCTTTAGTTTTCCTGTTACCTCTTCTCCGGCCGCCCGGCCCGGCATTTGATCGTAAGATGTCTTATTTCTCCGCAGCTTCAATTACTTTCCTCAGGTTTTTCAAAGCGTCTAACATCTTCATTACTTTTTTCTTCGTATTTACAGCACGTTTGATATCTTGAGCCTCCGGGCTTGCTTCTTCACATCGTCAAACTCCTTTTAGCTTGCATGAGAGCGTCGTTCAATGTTTTCGGGTGGACGAGCTTTACTGCGTGTTGTTTCTCGAGCTACAGAATTTCATCAAAAACTTTTTCGATCACTAAAATCTCGTAGATATCCGTCACCGACTGGTAAGCTTTCCTCACTAGCCGGGCAACTAGAAATTCTGGCAGTTTTAAATAAGGCTTTTCAACTGGGTGCAGTTTAACTTCTCCAGGTGTTGGTAGCCAAATCGGATTTCCAGGTGTTTGGTGGTCTCATTGTCATCCATTCTCTCGCCCATTGAAACGTCTGCAGCACTTTAGAAGCATCTCGTTACTCCAAACACAGCGTGGAGGCCTTGTTTACCGTTGACCATTTATTAATTAAAATGGCCGTCTGAAACAGCATTTTGTAACTCTCCCAAGGCATCGTTCCATCGAATGTCGGGACATTACTCTGTCCAGTCATCATAACCGCAGACCCTTAAGTACGTATATATCTATTATGAACTTCCTCAATTGGCATATTTCCGATAAGAGGGTTTGTACATTTAGTATCAGTCGTGGCCAAACGTTTTTCCAATGCCCGCAGTAGTTTAATTCTAGATTCTAAAGTGGCAGCTAACACACTAACTCACTGGAGCAAATTTACTCTCTCATCCACAAACTTCATTCTTTAAATTGCTTAATCTATCTTTCAAAAAAAAAAAATTAGTTGCTTTACTCTCTAAATTCTTAGAATATTAATCTTTCTTATCTGATAATTTGTTCTGCATAGGAGTTGAATTTTCTATTCTCTCAACCAATGGTTCCCATCCCGGGATACGCGACAAACCAGTTAGTGGTAAAACAACATAAAATCTCGAACGTTGTACAAAAATAAAAGAAATGAAGTGAGAAGAACTTAATTCAGTGAGTGAAATAAAATCGCATAGCAAAGTTACTTGCGATACTAAAAACAAATAATATTTTTAAAAAAATTTCAAGTAAATATTTACTGAATTTATTATCCCTACTTCCTACGGTCGCAGAGTGATACGGTGACGTCACGTATAACTTACATCTGTAGATATTTGAGAAACAACGATTTGGCCTAATTTTTATGGTTTTTCCATACGTACATATATCTAAATATACTTATAAAAGTTTCCAATTAGGATAGTTTGGTTTTAAATTTATACATTACTGAATAGGTATTCAGTATTAAAATATATTACTAGGTATTAAAGTATATTAAAATATACCTAAAAAGTGTCCAGCCAGGATAGATTTGGTTGTAATTTTATAAATGACCTAAATGGTTAAATGTTTACAATTAGAACCAAATCTATCCTGACTGGATACTTCATAAGTATATTTCAATATAGATATATATAAATTAACCTTCTCTGGCAATAACAAAAATGATATTTATCAATATAACTTTAGGGCATGTTTTTGATTCATAAAGTTTAGAGTCCTAAAACACCAACTACAGTTGTGACGTGACTGTATCACTCCGAGGCCGACAAAAATATTTGTCCTTGGAAGTGGAATAGCCTACTCTGAAATACCAACGTATAGTTTTCTTATCTCTGAACAGTTCAAAAATTGGGATGGAAAATACAACTCGTGCGCTGTTACATTGAATCAAAATGTTTCCATTCGCGGACGTTGGAAAAACTGACGAGTTATTCCTCAGGAGTCGGAATTTCAGACTTTGTAGCGAAGGAAAATTATTGCAAGGATTATTTATCTCTGGTTATTGGGTTCTGACTCAAGCTCAAAAACCCCTGTAAAAGTCAAACTAGAGAATAGGATTGTATCGAAGATAACTTCAAGGTTTTCTAATATTTTAAAATCATTGCTTTAGAATTTATGAAGGTAAAGGTAATGTATAAATTATAAAAGAATATATAAAAAAATCAATATGTGTGAGATAAAAAATGGGTCTAGACTAAGTGGCAGGCAAAGAAAAACGGAAAATTATAGGCAACCTGTTATAATTTAAGTGGGTTGTTATAATTTATCTACATAGTAGGCTTAGCTTAAATGAAATCTGTCACAACATTTAAAAAACTGGACGTGTGGCATAAATTATCTAGTAAATTTTGTTGTCATTGACGATCGGCAAAAGTTTTACGATTGAGTTTATTAAACTAAAGACAATGATCTCATAATTGAAGTAAATTTATGAAAACTTTCTGAGACATGACAGTAAAATATATCATGCCAGACAAGCGGGAAAATGAATTGGAAGAGAATCATGAAAAGTAAAGGTTTGGTAATAATAATACCTATTAATTATTAAAGTTAAGAAGATACATTATTAAAGTGGTTGTTAATCTAGCCTATTTAACAAAGATATTAGCGCAATTGTTTCACACTGTTAGGCCTAATGTGATGGCTGTGGTAGACTTAAGGCTAATTAGATAAGCCGTAATAAGCTCCCACATACAATTAATAAAATACAATAAAAACACTTACACTTTTAAAATGTTTCAAACTTGCCTATAGTAGCACTTACTTTGCTTGTTGAGGACGGCCGTTTCTGGAGATGTGTCCCTTTGTCAACTCAGACCGTAACTGATCTCAAGGTTTACGTAGGTTAGGGTGGGGGTGGGATATTTTGGTGGTGTGGGTGTATTTTGTGTCTTAGGAGTTATGATGTCAAAATGTGCGTATGAGTTGTAATGTAATTGTGTATTGAGTATGTGTGTAGGGTGTAGTTTGAAGTGCCTATATATTTCGTATTGTTCGGTTGTGTAGCGTTGGTTATTTCTGTGTTGTTTATGAAGAATTTGTAGGTTAGATGTATGTCTATGTAGTCATGTTTTGTGGAGTTGAGATGATCGGCGAAGTTTGATTGGTAGTTATTGTTTTTTAGTGCTTTTATATGTTCTTGGTAACGTGTGTATTGGTGTTGGTGGGTTTACGGTATATTTTAAATTTATGTGTTTGAACAAATAAAAGTAGACCCCTAAGTGCTACTATAGGCAAGTTGTAAAATATTTACAAGTGTTTTAGTTAAAATTGAGGCTGAAAGTGACATTCTTACACTCAGGTTACTAACTTTACAAACATCTTACAGCACGTAGGATTCAAAACATGGCGGTATATTTGGAGCGTTTATAGTTTTACTTGATTGTTTTGTTAAAACTACTTACAAAAAAAAACTTAATTTTTTTTATTGCAAAATTACAGAAATTGCAGCTGACTACAGAAATTATACAAACTCAAGTAAGGCGAATTGCTGAACGTCTTAACATCGATAATACACAATTATGTGCAAGAGTTGGTTGGTGTGCAAGGTTTCTTCGTAGATATGGTCTTTAGATTCGAAGGCGAATCACTTTAGCTCAACGCTTACCTAATGAATTTGAAAATAAAATGATCGAGTTTCATCGATTTATCTTAGAAATGAAGACGAGGAATAATTTTGAATTGTCTCTAAGTGGAAACGCTGATCAATGTTCCATATTTTGGGATATCCCAATGGCTACTTCAGTTGAACAAAAGGGAGTGAAGTCGGTAACGATCAGACCAGCAGGGTGCGAGAAGCAACGATGTACGGTTATGGTTTCAATTACCGCTGATGGGCACAAATTACCTTCATATGTTGTTCTTAACTTTACCTAAGGAAAGCTTCCATAAGGTGTTATTGTTCGTGCACAAGAGAAAGGATCGATGGAGGAAAAATTAGTTTTATTAGACTGGATCAAAACAGTGTGGAATCGAAGGCCAGGTGCTTTGTTAAAGAAATAAAGTCTACTAGCCCTGGATAGTTTCAAAATGGATTTGGCTGAAACCGTAAAGGAAAAGCTGGCAGATATGAAAACTGATTCGGCAGTGATTCCAGGCGGATTAACATCCGTACCTCAGCCTCTAGACGTATCAGTTAATAAACCTTTCAAAACAGTCAGTTAAGAGCTTTAAAAAATGTGGTATTTTAAATGTAATGTATAGTATGGAGGACTGCATACTCTGGAAGATTTTCATGAGAATGAACAAATTCCACCCACACAGCACTTAATACAAATAGAGTAGTCATCTAATGAAATAGACAGGGAGATAGTGAAACCGAATACGCCATTTTGGCTGAGGAAAAGTCCTCCAATACCGTGCCGTCAGGCTCACAAAATTTAATAAACTCACAATTTACTACACTTAGAAGGAGAATTAAATTTTGAAACTTGGCAGGTATAAGCAGCATGGTTCTCTCATTCAGAATATTAAACCATAAAAATAATATATTATTTTAAAGAACCAAAAAAAAAAAAAAAAAAAAAAAAAAAAAATAGAATGAGAGTTCCAATTCAAGTAACATAAAAGTTAGTAAGCGACAATTTTCTTATTTGTTGGTTAGAAACGTTTTGTAAGGGTAAAAGTTTGAGTTAATTAGTTACATTTTAATATTCTTTTTATTTCATGTTTGTAAGACCTTTGGTTTGCCGCTAGTGAAATCGGAAAGTAAAACGTGTTTAAACGCTGCTCGGCACATTTTCACCGAATACTGCAGGCCTATACTCGTCGTAGATCGCGGCTTTTGTTCCTGTATGGATATATTTCTAAATATTTCTTCAATAGAATAATTTTAACTCATGTAAATAAATACCTTTTTACATAAAAATTAAAATGTATTTAACTAGATAATTTGAGGTTTTTCTATTTAACTTATTTATTTTTATAAATGTTTTAAGAAGATGATAAAGATTTATTTGTACAACGGCAAAATCATATCACAAGGCTTTTTACTTTCTGACATATACTAAAATGCAGAAAAATTATTGTGATAATAAAATAATAGTGTGAAAAATATAAATTTCGAGGTCCCCTCCTCCAAAATGGTTTTGTCCAAAATGTATGTATGAATGTATAGATCTATGTGTCTGAATCCTGATCTACAACAAAAACTACTGGTCCGATTTTACTGTAATTCGAAACATTTATGTCCCTTCTGTTTAGAAAGGGACAAATGATTTTGAAATATTAACAAATTTAAAAAAATAATCGACAGTTTAACCAAAAACTAAAACTAAACTAAAATTTAAAAAAAAAATTATCTACGTTTGAAAATATTCGGTACGTTTGTGTGCACTGATGTCTTATATGGACAGTGGCGATTTTTTAAAATTTAACAAAGTTCTCTTTCAAGCAAAAACAATAATAAAAGTATAGCATTTTATGTTTTGTATTAATGTGAGAGAGTTTGTGTCAGCTACCTGGTACCGTTTATTTGTAATAACTCATCATGTCTTATAATTTTATGATACGAATATTACTACTGACACTCGGGCTTGACTTGACGCTCGGGACTTTAGTGTACTGGGTCGGAAACTGGAAGGGGGCCGCCATCTTGGTTGTGGAAGCCTGCTTCACTGGGCCTTTAGCCATGTCATCTCTATTTCTATTAAGTGCTCTGTAATTCCATCATCTTCAGAAAGTAGTGATGATGAGTGAAAAATTGTGCATATTAAAAACAAACAAAATTTAGATATTGTAAGTTTTGATTGCATTGTAAGTTTCTTAACTGTTAATGTTTACTTATTACACTTTTGCTAATACTTGCGACCAGACTTTTTGTTAACTAAAGGTTGTTAAATTATTAACTTACATTTGAAGGAAACGTTTTCGTCTTACAACTTCTTCAGCTTCCTAAAGTCTGGTCGCAAGTAATAGCAAAAGTGTAATAAGTAATTAACAACCAGCTCATCATGAACAGCAACAAGATTTCGATCTTTGTGTTTGTATATTTCAATAAAAACTTTTGGTAAGTACAAATTATCAGCTATTGACGTTTTTATATTTCCCCCAACATATTGTAATGAAATACGGGTGCGCGTTATACAGGAATGCGCGTTATAGACGCGTAAACACGGTAATTTCCTGTCATAAAATATAGTGTGTTTAAGATTCATAAAGTGTTGGCCCCTTCATATTTTCAAAAGTCGGCGACTTTTTAGTAACGCAATGTGCTGACGTTTTCGAAACAGTCTCTTCGTTTCATTGACGAAGCCTACCTGCTACTGACACTGACTGCTTTCACTCAAGGTTCCCCGAGGGTGATTTATAGAGGTTGGGGGGGGGATTCTAGGATAAGCGGGTTGATCAGGTCAACCGATGGATGTGTAGTTGTGGTTATTGAAGGTTATGTTTCCTAATAAGTGTATCCATGTATTTGGCTAGTTTATGTGAGGGCGCAGGTGTGTAGTTGGTTAGTGGTGAAAAGGGTGTCTTTTGTTTTTGTATTTTGGGTAAGGCTTCAAGTATGAGTGCTTAATAACTTAAACCTAATCAACAAATTTAAAGGCACCCATACGCCACATAACTCCACGCCTAATTCGACATAAAAAAAAACTATAAAACCAAAACCCATCAAAAACTCATCCAAGAATGTAGTAATCTACACTCGCCAAACCCATCACAACACAAAATTACTTTACATATAAAAAAAAGAATCTACTCAGCCTGTCAATGGGTTTCCTCATCTCAGGTGCCCTAGCTGAAATATTCCTCCATCAACCATCTTAGATCCTACATAAAAACAAACACCCACAAAAATAGTAGCCGTACCATATTATAGATATGTAGACATTTTAATACTCGTATTACAACACAATAAAAAGCGACTTAATAAACTACAAAATTGCATCAATACTAAAACGTAACATTTGCCCTTGAAATAGAAGAATAACAAATTAAACTTTTAAATAACCCTCACGCTCGTCAAACTCAACAACAAACACCAGGTTCAAAATATATAGGAAACCGATAACCACTAACATCGTCATGCACAACACATCTAATAACCCAACACGACACAAACCATCTAACCATATGTTACACCACCTTATTCATTTACTGGCGTAACAAAAAGACTATGACGAACATAGCACAACGAAATATATCGCCAAAAACAGTTGAAAAGACACTTACTAACAATATACTCAATAAAATTAAACATAAAACACACCTTAAAATCACTTTCGAATCACTAAACAAACATTTCCATCTCTTACCACAACAGACACACAACACACACACACACACACACACACACACACACACACACACACACACACACACACACACACACACACACACACACACACACACACACACACACACACACACACACTTACACACACTTACACAAACACACACACACACACACACACACACACACACACTTACACTTACACAAACACACACACACACACACACACACACACACACACACAATTACTTCCACGTTCAGAAAACTCGATTATCATATAGCATACAAAACAATGAACACCTTAAAATCCAAAACAACGAACTTATTAAACCCCCCCTAAACAACAAACATACAAATACTGTACAATAGAATCCGATAGATCATTTAAGACAAGATTAAAAGAATTAATTAGTAAGGCAATTTTATGTTTTATAATAACTTGTTTACTATTTCTGCTCAACAAAGGAAGTATGTCTGCAAAAAGTCAAGACTTCTGTAAATTTACTACACCATTACACAATGTGAGTATTAATCTTATTCTTTCAACAACTTAAAGATTACTTAGAGATTGTCTATCCAGACGTCTTATCTAGCGTCAGCGGTTTTTATAATCGGCATATACAAAATTTCATGATAGTCTTATTAGCAACGGCTTTTTTATACGGTGTTATTAAATTATCTAAGAGAAATTAAATAATGCGATCAAACTTGATCTTAATTTAAAGCAGCTTTGAAAGCTTTTATTCTCCAATCTCATAAAGTGAAAAATTTCCATCAAATCCCGTTAGAGCTTTCATTGGGAATGCAAATAAAAAATGTGTTCCTAATTCTTTAAGTCATTAATTGGTATAAACTGTTCCAAGTTCTGTCTGCGAATACTGTAATTAATTGTTCCACTTTTTGGAAATACTTGAATACTCAATTTAATTTTATAGAATGAACAATGGTAAAAATGATTACGCAAAATAATAAAAGCAATTGCCAGATGGGAAACTCATCTTTTCAATAAAAAATAACTTCCTGTGAAATTGCATCTAGGCTTAATTACTGTTAAAATGAATGGATATTTTAGCTCAGATCACAGATGTTAGCCGTTTTACTACCGCGATTTAAAACAGTATTTCGATTAGTTGATTCCATCTAACTATTTTAATTACGTGAGCTACTACATGGAGTTACGGTCCGAGTTGACAATGGGATACACATCCCGAAACAGGTGTCCTCAACAATTAATTGTAAAAAGTGCTACTATAGGCAAGTGTTTTAGTTACAGTATTTAGAGTTTTAAGTAAATAGATGTTGGTATATACGAAAATAAATACAACACTGCTTTTTGTCCAATTCCGTCACTAGAAAATTGGAAGAAAGTAAATAATGTTTTGAAAGCTATTTAAGTTGAGTACTTTAGTATTTTACGTCTTCAGTTTAGTGCCTACATGTTCTTAGTGGCTAATGAGGAGCCATACAGGCTCGTGGGCCCCAGGGCGGTGTGCCGGTTGCCCTTGTGACAGTTACAGCATTGGTGTTTGCATGTTTATACGTTTGAAATATTTGTATGAAAACCTGTCCACATAGGCATAAGTTGACGTGTAGTCGACGTTTTATCTGGTGCTTTGTATAAATCTGGTTTTGCACTTCAACTCAGGTAGCGGTCCGCTAGCAGGGATCTTTGCGATTAACTGAACCCTTCAAAAAGCTGTCGCCTGTCGGCGCATGCACATAGTGACTGTTCAGTTCGCTTGGCCTAACGATTTTTTTACGATTCTACTATACCTCGCTTTCGCCAATTTTTTCCCTTCTAGAGCGTGTTTTAGTGTTCTCTGCAGGTCTATGTAGGATCATTTGTAGCAACTGCAAATAACAAGGCATAAGTGAAATATTAAATCAAATTGCACTTTATGTCTACAAATTGTAGCTTCTGTCAATAGCACTAAACTTTTCTCACAATAGGTTATGTAAAACAATTATTGCTTATTGAGGAACTTTCTAGCACAATAATTAGTTAAAAATAAAATAGGCACCAAATCGGACCCATATAATCGACATTTTCGTTACAAGATCAAGTAGTTTACATTTATTATTTGTTACTTTTTCCTTATAGGCCTAATATGTAGTTTAAAATAGTTTTATATGGTAATTCTATAATTCATATAATTTGTATTATCCCATTTACGTTTCAACTTGACAAATTAAAGACTTTCCGAACTTTGAAGTAAATTTGACGCTAACGAAGATCGGTAGTAGTTCCTACAATCGAAAACGTATTATCTCAGTGAGTTTTTCATGATTGTACAAAAATGAAAAATTCGGTTAGTTGTAATTTGCCAGATTCAAACCTAAACGTTTTTTTAATTATTGGATCGCGCGATATTTGGGGAGAATGGAATTTTAAAAACGATTTGAAAATGCATAGAGAATTTAAAGTAATGGGTGCTCGAAAAAAATTGACAAATTTATATAATGATACTTTTTCCGTTGTTAGAGTAACCTATCATTAGACTTCAGTTTTTGATCAAATTCTCCAAGTCCATCGTGGCATAGTTCCATAGTATTATCTTATAGAAGATAAGAGCGTACTATGTACATTGTATTTTTTGTTGGATCAAGAAATAAACATCTGCTCATTATTAATTTTTGAAAAATGTGTTTTTTTTATTCCTGGTAAAAACAATGAACTGTTTATACAGTCAGTATCACATAAAAATACAATCAAAGATAAATGGATGGTTTTCCATAAATTTATATATGCAAACCTTCAGAAAATCCTGCTACTGAAAGACCAGGCTCAAATGAAGAGAAAACTCTGTCAAAATAAGAAAGATATGCATCCTCTGTTTTTTCTGTTTTTGTGACCGATATTAAATTTCGTTGTTATATAAATACAATTTCATTATACTTTGTTTAAAAATATTCCTATATAAGAGCCTACCTCATTCGCTTAACCCTCGTTTTACTTTAGCTAAGTAGGCTATGCGTGGTAGTGAGGATCGCTTATTAGCTAACGCCACGTAAACTGCTTAAACTATCAGTTTTAATATCAAAACTGCTATTAAAAATATTTAGTTTTCTGAATTTATACAAACAAAAAATTTAAACAACATAATTTCGTTACAAAAATGATTTGCTGGAATCATTATCATTTTACCTTCAAACAATTGTTTTTGGCCTATAAATATTTTTATCGAAATATGTAGGCCTATAATAGACTGAGGCAGATAATCTAAAGGAAAACGAAGTTCATACTCTCAACAGAAATGTGTTCCGTAAATAATTTTGTTTAACAATTTTAAAAACAAGAAGACATAATTTAAAATAGCAGTTAGTTTATGTCTACAAATACCGGAATGAGGATTTGTGTTTTCACGCTGTAACACAAACACATTGAATTATAATTGTACCTAAATTATAGGTACACTCTTTAATTTAAAAAAGTGAGTAAGGGAGAGGGGGGAGGTATCTTGCTTACTTGACATTGACTACTTCCCCTACCACTCTGCCACATCAACATGTAGCATGTCCAACAAAGTAGAGTAAATCGATAAACATGCCTAGATTAGTGCCATGAGTTTGTTGATAGCCTATATAACAAAACCTACTTGTGCCGTCAGATTTCTACTAGTAGTTTCCAATTTCATTCGTTGAATGTGTGAAGAATAAGCGTCTTTGGAACTAGTCATTAGTGAGGTTAGTTTTTATGTGAAAACATATATTTGACGTTTCTTTCCTTTTTTATAGGCGATTGATTGGGTTGTAAACATTGGGATTTTAATGCTACAATTTAGTTTTATTTGGTCATTACATGATTTTATTTCTAAGTAGTAAGCTTTATTGTCCTATACTGTATCAAGGTAGAAATGATTAAGCAATATTGTTGTGTGTAGGTTTAAATGGTATAAAAACTAGACGTATTGATTTTAAAAAATGAGTATGCTGGATTATAATTTGTGGCAATTTTTTTAGTTCAAAAAAGGTTGTTTTAAATATTGTGTTAAAATTTAAAACAATATTTTCAAGTCTTTGTAAAGTAATATAGATTTTTTTTGCATTTTAAGAAAAAATTTTTAAAAAGGAAAATATTTGATATATTTTTACATTAAATACACTAAAATTTAAAAAATAATAAAAACAAAATATTTTTGTTTTGTTTAAGTTTATATTATCCACAGGTAACCCAAATTATCTAATTTGTTGTACAACTTTAAATACTATGAACATTTTAAACTATAGTCTAAATATTTTTCATATTTTATTTTGATTAAATTAATTTACTGGATTTTTTCTGTGTAATTTTCAGTTGTTTAAATATGTTCCTTCAAATATCTAACAAATGAACCATTCAAAATTTAAGTTTTGTCCTTAAATGATCCTTCCTGCCTTTTGTATAAGGGACCTACTGTATTTTAAAATAAAATGTCTTAATAACTTTTCATTTATCTTATTTAGTATTTAACATAAATAAGTGACACCTCTATACCACAAATGACTTTTTTCTTTTATGTAAAACCTTATGTACATTTCAATTGCATAGAAATCATTATCAGAGGTAATTTACAACAAAAATACCTATTTTTATTGTAAACTACCTCTGAGGATGATTGCTATGCAATCGAAATGTACATAAGGTTTTAAATTAAAGAAAAAAGTCATTTGTGGTATAGAGGTTTCATTTATTTATGTTAAACATTACGCCACAGTTGTTTTATAAAGTTACTTATTTAGTATGTTATACATCACTATAACATTTAGATTTAGATTATAGTCCATATTCTACATATTTGAATAAAATATTATTTTAAAATCTTTTAAACTTGACTAAAATATATATTTATGAAAATAATAAATAAATAACAGCAATAAAGTATAAAATAAGTCTTACTTTTTTTTAACAAAGTAAACAATTAAAATGTATGTCACATTACAACTTAACAAATAGTATTTTTACTGTTGATAGTAAAATTAATTCCCATGTAATAGGCTATGTATTAATTATTGCTTTATTATAGAACAAACTCTATTCATAAAATACATTTATTTATAACTTGCAGTTTTTGTGTTGTACATCTTGAGTATTTTGAAATTATTTTTATTGATATCACTTAGCAAATAATCTACTACTTACTGATATTTTTCAGCAGACATGTTTTACACTAGATCAGTGCATAGTTCAGTGCTGTGAGTCATAAACAATGCACTGATCTACTGTGAATAACATCTGCTGAAAAATATCAGTAAGTATTGTTTTTTTTGCCAAGTCATATCAATTAAAATAATTAAATTATATATTTACCATATGTAGTCATAAAAAACTAAATACTTGAATACTAAAATCTAAATCTAGATCTGAAATTCTCTATAACAAATTAGTAAAACAATGTGAATAAAAACCAATACAGAAACAAGTAAAAGACATACACAAAACTCACAAATTAATCATTTATTAACTCTTACGTGTTTCAATGACAAAGTCATCATCATCATCATTGAGTGTTACTACTAGAAACTCTAACTTACATCTCAAGTACTACAACTCTAACTTACAACTACAACTTATAACTCCAGTTGTAAGTTAGAGTTTGTAGTAGCAACACTAATTGATATGATGACTTTGTCATTGAAACACGTATGAGTCAATAAATGATTAATTTGTGAGTTTTGTGTTTGTCTTTTACTTGTTTTAACATAGCCACACGAGCTAAGCTCAAAGAATAATTGTATTGTTTAATATAATTGATTGAAAAAATATTCTGTAACTTGTTAATTTTTTCTTGTTCACTGTAAAACATATTAAATGGTTTACAGTGTACAAATTGTGAATAACAGTAATGATTTTGAATTTGAGACAGAAGACTATTAAGTTTGTTATATATTAGACCTACTATTTAAACAAGAACCTTTTAAATAGGATAATATTTATTTTTATATTTGTTGATTTCATCTTTACGTGATCTACTAGTTTTCACTAGAATACTTGTAAATATTTCACAACTTGCTTGTAAGTGGTACTTATATTTGTTTGAGACGGCTGTTTCGGGAGATGTTTCCCATTGTCAACTCAGACCATAACTCTGTATGACTCAAACAATAGTCAAGTTTTAAAATATTTACAAGTGCTTTAGTGATTTATTTCTAGTTATAGCAATATATTTAAGACTGAGAAATGTCCCTAAGGTTGTTGAAATGTTAATGAAAATATTAAATTAAATTAACTAGCATTTCAATTGTTATTTTCAATTATTCGGCAGAGCCCTGAATATTTATAACTTCAATCGCTTTTGAAAAGAATATTTTACAGACTTTACACCTGGTATTGCCATTGAGGATAAAAAATAACATTTCCTTTAATATCTGATAATAATAAGGAGTCTATTTTATATCTAAATGTATTTACCTTAGGTCTAGAACTTTACTAACATACCCATTAAAAAGGCAATAATTTAGTTAACTATCTACCCACTCAAATAGTCATCTAATTTAAGATAATATTCTACTTAAAATTTTGATTACCTGAAGAAATCCCTTCTAATTTTATTCAGATCATATTAAGAATATTGATTAGAAATGTTGATTAGTAAACATGATGATACTAATAATTTTTAATTATTTTAATTCTTAAAAATATTGGTAATAAAGACCATCATTATGACTATTTTGAAATAATTTATAAAGTTTAACTGTTTTAGATTGTATGTTTATGTAAACAATATACACATATAGATACAGGGTGATCGAAAAAGATATTACCATTTATAAAAAAATATTTTAACATTATATAAATTGTAAAATAATAAATAATCAACTTGCTAACTATTAGACATAACAATAATACTTAGACGGAATACTTAAGTGACAAGTTATGCCTGATAGAATTCTGCCAGCTTTGTCGGCTTGGGAAACATTCAATTAATTTTCTTCCAAAAAACATTTTTTTATATTTTCAACTTATTTTTGAAATCTATTTATAATTCTCGCCATGTCTAATAAACCTGATTTTGTCCTTGAAATTTCATAAATAATGTGTTAAGGGGGTTTATTATTTCTATAACTCCTTTTAAAGCTAACTTCATTTAATATTTTGGAGTTTAAATTTCTTCTAGTTCTGGAGTATCAGTTGGAACAAACTCAAGGATTTCCTTACGAATAGCAAAAAAAAGTTCTTTCCTGCACTAAGCCATTTCCCTTAGATTTACAGTAAAACATCTTTATATTAATACTCATTCCCAGGAAAAACTAATTTAATTCTTTAATCAAATTAATTAAACAAGACTGCTGAATTTTTCAATGTTGGTGACCAAATTAATAGTTGTCTAATGTGTGATGGGTCAGGTTTTTTCAAAACTTTTATTGGTAATGGCACTGATTCAGATATCTCAGTAATTTTATTATCTATAAAATACTTTGCCATTTCCATAGCAAACTTTTTAACCAGGCTCCTGTTAGTGAATGGTTCTTTTGTCTTTGGAAGTTCTAGTGACACTGTTTATTAGGTGTAAAAAGCGCTTAGCCTACTACAGTACTACTGATTTTGTAGAACTTTACTGAACATACCTATTTGATGTTTTATTATTATTTTTAAAGTCTATGACCAGTGTGTGCCATGCTTTTTTTTATAGGTTGTATACTTTTTCTCATAAATTGTATAATGTTCTTTTAGCCTCATATTATACCCCATTCATTCTGAAACCTCCAACTGTTGTCATTAAATACTATTTCTCCCAGGTTTCTCTTTAAATTTTGTTTTCAATTTTACATTTCTTTGAGATTCCGCTCATTTTAATCAGAAAAACAACAAACACAACACAAATCTAAACTTGCAAAGAGGGCTATAATTTGTAAACGTTCGTTACACTCAAGCAAATGTGACTGAGCACGGAACTAATTGAGCTGTGGGGGTAGCTTGCAAAAGCCTAGATGAGTCTATTCTAGGTGCTGGATTACTGAGATATGGATTCCTGTTTAATGTAGTGTGGTTTACTATTATTCTTTATAACCTTCTTTTGATCATAAGAAAAAAATTAAACGATTTGTAAAATATTTGTTTGTCTTTTTAAAAAACATTTCTTTGTTTTTCTAAAAGCTTCTATAAGCCATCAGTTCAAATTTTTGCTTTAGTTTATTGAAAATATTAGATGTTGATTTTTAAAAATGCATCTGGTTTGGCTGACAAATGTTAATGCCTTTGATAATATTATAGAAGTTTTGGCAATTTTATTACAACCTCTTAATGTCAGTTGAAAGGCTATACAAAAGTTTAAGTCTATTATTTTTTAAAGACATTTTAGTGACACTTGCTCATATTTTTATGTTAAAAATTGTAGGGTTGATGCCATAGTTCTCCTCCCTAAAAATATTAAATTACAGAATAATATTTGTATGTATTTTAGGCATTCATACTCTCTAAATTTCTGTTGAAAACTGGACAAATTCAGACATAATTTGCTCAACTTTTGCAGAGGAAAAGGAAAACATTAAAATCTATTAATAATTGTATTAGATATTTATTTTTTTAAATAAAAATTAATTGGATACACCAATTATTGGGTATCTGTTGGGTATGAATTCAAAGTATCCTGTTATTTCTTTCAAAAGAATTCAAAATTCTAACTTTTTGGCAAAAAACTGTTATGTGATTGAGAATCTAATTATTTTGTTAGTGAGATAAAATGATTCCTTGCCATTAGACACTGATGATGGTTTCTTAGTATATTAAAAATGTTTTGTCTTAGTAAGTTTGTCTAAAATTTATGTTGTTGTAAGTTCATTCAAGATATTTTATAATAAAATTGAAATTAATTCTATCCTGCTTCTGACATTCAGTTATAGTTTAGTCAAATCAGCTTCTCTTTGGTGGTTAGGGCTCATTTCTATGAGTTGGTCAAATCTGGAGTTAGGCTCAGAGTGTATTTTCTTGACAAATATTTGTTTATTTATGTCAAACGTAGTGCAGGATAGATATATCTCATGTGTACTTGCGCAGTAAGACACTGGGAATAATGGTAACTTTGATTTTGTAGTCTAAGATAGACTTGATATATTTAAGGTTAAATTGACATCTTGTTTTCCATAGTCATTTGGTTAGCCACTAATCTTTTATAATCCCTTATTATCTTTATTTGTGGTTCTATTTTTGGTTTCAAGTTAATCTTATTTTCTGATTTAAATACAATTATTTGGTACCTGAATTATTACCTAATAGGGAATTATTTATTATTAATAAAAATTTGTGTTGTGATGTTTGAGAAATCAGAATTGGTCCCCTTCATATCAAACAGTTTTCTCTCTACACCCTAATAAACTCTGTTGCCCAGCAACTTATTTCAAAATTATGGTACCTACCCTTTCAACAGCAAGGTTAGCCAAACAACATTGGAATAAATGAAGGTTTCCTAGAGTGAACTTAGTTCTGGTCTAGCAGAATGCTCTACATAGGTAGCAGGCTGTACATTTCAGAAAAGTAGAGGATCCAGTGGTAGGTCAATGACTGCACATACTTTATGGTTCAGGTAAGCTACTGTGAATGAGCATAAAGGCTTTAACTGAGTTCAAGACAATAATGTAGGAGAACACCTTAAAAACAATTCTCCTGGCCCTCAGAATAGAGGTTGAACATAGTTGAAAACTCTATCTTGAAATAAAGATTATCCCTAAAGCATAGATAAAGAAACATATGCAATTCATTTGTCTTATTTACAATATTTTACTAATTAGTATTGTTTTTGTATAGATTTCTTTCTGTGAGAAACTTATAGTGGACATTTTTTATTTGAACTATCTAAAATATGAAATATCCAGAATTATATAGTGAAATGTTTAAAATTTTTAAACTAGGATTTGTCTTTGTAAGGGACTTTTTAACAAACCGAACCACTCTAACCGTCCACAACATAAAATGGTTGCTTAAAACTTACTTTTGTACAGAATGTGTAAAATCTTACTAACAAATAAAGAAAGGAAAAAAGAAATTATTTATCAAACAGCCTAAAAAATAGATACAATAAAAACAATAGATAAATTAGAATTTAAAATATTAACTTAATTAAAACAGCCAAAACATGAACCACAAACAACAAAAAATAGACCAGATTCATATATACAAGGAGCAATTTAAAAGGAATAACAATATTAACATAACATTCCAAAATACAGGAAACATAATCAATAAAATAAACCAGTCGGAAAAAAACTGTCTCAGACTTAATAACGGAGTTTATAATATTATGTATATATATATATATATATATATATATATATATATATATATATATATATATTTATTTATTTATTTATTATTTATTTATTTGCAAGTCTACTCTCTAGAGCTTATTCATTACAGTGCTCTCATTTTCGAATTTTAGAAGACTGCGAGTTCTTGTAGTAGGTAAGCATGTGATGATCCCCTTGTCACTTTGTTTAATGGTACTACTCATATTCTATTTTCAGTTTCATTAAACCTTTGCTTAGTTTTGGCCTGTCTTGGAGTTAATTTCCTCTTTTAGGTTATCATTTCTTGATTTTATTTGTACTTTTTTGTTTATTAATTTAATTTTTTATTTTATGTTTAATCATGTTAAACAAGTTATATATATATATATATATATATATATATATATATATATATATATATATATATATATATATATATATGACTAGATAGAATACTGTCAGACTGACTTTGGTAATAGTTTAGTCTGTAATCTTAAAATATATGCTTGTGAATACTAAAATAATGATATCTTTTAAACAAACTTTGTCCTTTGTTAGTCAGAGAGAGAGAGATTCACTGACAGAGTTTCTCTTTGTAGACACATTTTAATGTGAGTGTATGTATTTTAAGATTGCTCACATAACTATTAACAATGTAAGTCTGAAATCTAGTCAAAAAAATGTCTACTATGGTGCATTTTTTTAAGTTTGTTAGGGTAGAAGAGACTTACATTTTAGAAAGCAACAAAAAAACAGCAGTAAATTAATCAGCAGAGTAGCGCATTTGTAACGGTTGAGGTTACTTGTGAAATAATAATTGGAAGTTTCAAAATACAATGTTATACACTTTATTAATCAATGACAAATTACAATAGAAGAAAAGACACCAATGTGTCGAGTAATTTATCTTTCAATTACTGCTAATTATTCCATACATTTTAATTACTTATTAACCTTTAAAATTATATTTATATCGACAAGATAGTAACTTAAGTTTTTCCAAATTAATTTTGAATTTTTATTCAAAGGACAATTTCTACCGTTCATGTGTTAACCGTTTATCAATTAAAAATTTTCAACTTAGTTAACATTAAAATACATTTTCTTTATTATCATCTAAAACGTACCTGGTTGTGCACTTATAAAACACTTTAAAACATATTAAACATTGCCCATGGCTTTTGGAATCACTAAACACTTAACACATCGCTCTTGCAATTCAGCGCACTTAAGCAAAAAAATATATAAACTTTTATTTATTTGAAACATATGAATAATCGTTTCTGACTTCTTCTTTAGTTACGTTAATAAAATTTGGTACCGGCCTTGAGATACTGGAAGCTTACAAATTTCTAAATTATGTCCAAAAATGCCATCACGTCTGTTCTGTTCAAGAACCTCTGGAGGAGTGGGGTCGTTGCAAGGACACGCCAACGGAATTTCCCACCCTCGATTATTATTTCGAATTTTTTGATTGGTGCATTGGATCTGGCGATATCAGACCATGCTTACGTCACATTGGGTGATGTGGGTTAATTACCCTAAGTTACTATCGTACGATATTTTACATTTTTACCCGCTAGGGGCGCTACTATCTATGCTAGCTTCACAAAGTGCACCAAGAAAACAAAAATTTTCTTTTATAGGCCTATTGGAACGATATAATTATTAAATAAAAATCAAATATATAAATGAATTTATATGTAACACCTTATTTTTAAGAGTGTTACAGTGCCTAAAGTTTCCAAAGTAAATGTAATTTATAATATGCTGTGCTCTCACTTATGAGAATGCTAAGCCTCCCATAATATGTTTTGTCTAAGAAGGATCATTGCAAATACTATTTATTAGGAATATACCATGGTTGAATTTAATAATAAATACACAAAAACCTCTTAACCACAAACTTTCTTTATTTTAACCTTATGTACATTTCAGTTACCAAGTAACCATCCTCAGAGGGATGACATACAAAGACTAAACATACAGTCATTCATGTAACTGAAATGTACATAAGGGTAAAATAAAGAAAGTTTGTGGTTAAGAGGGTTTTGTGTATTTATTAGGACCATTACACTAACCTCATCTGCAAATACTTTTATCTTTCTTTACACATTGGACCTTGTACTATCCAAGTTATAATTCTCAAAGAATACTTGATAATTTCTTTCCCTTTTTTCCACAATGGATTCACACCTGGATGTGTTGCTTCCCAACCTTCTCAACCAATGATGGCAGACCGACCTCTCTATTGCTCTAAACCTCTTTCAACTAGTCACTATTAAGGACACTCTGTTCCTCTTCAATAGCTTATGGGCCTCATTCTTCCGTTATACTATGGTACTGATGACATTACCAGGGTTTCTTTTATTAAAACCTCTACTGGAATTATCAAGCAACCAGTCAATTGCCTTAATGCCTTACCTTTACTCGTTTAATCTCACCCTGCCCTCTTCAACCTGTCCTTGCATTACACAACTCATCTGTACTCTTCTGCATCCCATTTGTAATACCATACTTTATAAAGATTGTATATCTCTCTTTGAAGAGCTCTGCATGTTAAGAACAGTTTTGCATCCTTCCTTCCCATCCTTATCTTCCTATAGTCACTCTCTGCTATTTTGCCATTTTCCTGTTATTCTCCTTCTCTCTTCTATCCCATTTGAAAAACTATAGTTTTTGGTAGACAGTATGTTTGGTATACTTTGCTATACACACTTTGTGTTTGATCTACTGATGAGAAAAGATGTTTCTTTCAATAGATATTGAAAAGCTCGATTTAGCACATCATCTAACTTATCAGTCTCAAAATGCAGTTCCATTTCTGACTTTGTTTTTGCTTATCTAAACACATGTTAAAGTTAGCACTGTGGTCAGTGATCTGTGTAAAATATGTTCTAAGGAAGTTACAATTCTTTCTGTAATCGGAAATATTGTTTTTCTCTTTGTAAAAAGTCTTCCTAAAGCATGCAGGCATCTCTTCTTCTTTTATTCAGTTTTCACTCAATTAATCTCTTCTAACATTTTTAATAATTATAGTACACAAGTTATGTTGCCAAATTTATAAAACTAAAGTGATTTATGTTTTACATACGTGGCTGGTTGCATCCTGTTATTGGAAATTAACATTTTCTTATACACAAACTTGTTTGAACCTGAAGACAACCTTTTAATTTGGTGAATTAATCCATTCTTCAAGCAGACTTTGATACAAATGTAAACAGATTTGAGACTTTTATCAAATTGTTTTCAGTTTTTAAGAGAGTATGCCTTTTAATTTGATGTGAGTGGTCCTCTGGTAAATTAGTTGACTTCTCTTTTACACTTTTCTCAATGTAAGATTGTTAACCTCATTACTACATTGAACTGAGGTAACTTGCATAATAACACAGGACTTAATAACCTATGTTGAATTTTTTCATAAAAAAGTTCAATATAACACTTTATGAAAATTTTTAATGGTTTTTTAGAGCTACATTAAACACACTATATTATTTATATTTTTGCAATGAGGTAACACACTTATAACTTACACCATTACACTTACACATAACAGTAACTTAATTTATGTATAATTTTTTGACTATTCATAAAAATAAACCAACTTATTGAAAATATCTTGGAAACAATTTACATATGAATTTACATAAAAGCACATTCTTTTTACTTTTGGATAAAATATTTAACCTGTATGATGCCTGACTCTGTGAATGACCTCTTCTCATCATGGATTTCTTTACCAAAGATATTATTTAATCTCATAATTGTCTTTGTTTTATTATAGTGTTTTCTTCATCATTACAAAACCATTAATAATGCTAATAGTATATAAAAGAATTGCATTAATCAAGGTAGAAATAATTACCCCTTTGTTAAATTGTGTGTAAATTTTTATAGAAATTGGTTTCATATAAGCCTACAATTAACAACACCTCTAATATCTGTAATGTTAGGTAAATTTTAAAAATTGTATCATATATAATTTTGAAATGATTTATGTATTGTTTTGTAAATTAAATTAGGCCTCTCTTGACTTTATATTTATTAATTGAATACCTAAATACAGGGAAACCTATTATGTTAATTAGAGGTGAGAACAATTCACAATGGTAAATATTAAAAGAGTGTTCTTAAAATCGAATTACACTGTAGTTCATTAATAGAGACTAGTTTGGGCAACGATGTTGCCTTTATCAGTGATTGGCTAAAACAAACTCTATTTTTCCATCTTTTGATGCTAATTTGTTTATCAATAGAGAGGTAATTGTCAGAATTTATCCACAGGGCTCTTTTTAAATTCTTGGGAAAATACTTTCACTTTTTGAGTAAGCTGCACTGAACTCATGTTATTAGTCAGGGTTTTAAATTAGATGTAAAAAGAGTTGAGGGACTTTACTATTTGGCCTTACAATATGTGGCTGTATAACAATGTTCTTATTGCAAAATTGTCTTGGCCTTTATTGATTTATGAAGTTAACAAATCCACTGTTGTCAGAATTGAGGCAGTAACCACTGTGGCTTTGAAATTCTGTTTGTTTCTAAGAGGATATTTGGGCTTGCATATATATATAGAGGTGATTAAGCACTTCATAATAGGATGAGATAATTCTGTCTCATAATAAAATTATCATTATTGACACATTAGTTCATAATTAAAGTCACATTTTGGCATCATTTCTGTTGTGTAGAAGGCATTGTTAAATACCAGGTTGGAACTGTGTCCTCTAAGATGAAAGTTACATTTACAGATAGATTTATTAGGTGTGGTAGTAATCATAGAGAGATGAGCTGGACATCGTCTAAGAACACTACTGAAGTAAGAAATATGAGGGCTTTAGTGCTTGAATAAGATTAAATGAAGTTAGTGCTGCATGCTTAGAACCTGCATGATAGGCCCTAAACTCATGTAGGCATTTTTCTATACGAGTGGTAATCTGAATTATTAAATTTCTATGGAAATGATCTTCAATGCACACTAATAGACCCTTGTAATATCTGGAGGTGGGATTTGTTGGATAGGGATTTCTCCCCTTTATACTCAAGAGCATCTACTATCGCTCCACATATTTTGGCAGGCTGTTCAGTGGCCCTAAGGAATGGATGCTATACTTAGCATCATGATAGGTTTTTTGGTATTATCAAGGAAGCATTAGGTTTAGCTGTCACCAAGACAAAAGGCAAGGAGTAAGGGAAAAAAGTATTTTAACATCCTATTGTCATGGTTATAAATCCTGGTACAAGTAGAATGTGTGTGTGTATGTGTGTTCGAGTGTATTTCATATTAATCCTAGGGTGTTTCATAATAATCCTAGGAGTTATATTAAAGTTAATTATAAAAAATCTATTCTAGTAATAAAAATAAAACTAGTACTGTTTGAAAGAGTACTTGTAACAGTTTTTTTCATACCTACAGATCTTTTATATATGCTCTGCTTATACAGCACTCATCAATACAAAAGTCTATCTCTTACCAAAAGTATGGCAACATGTCACTATCTATTAAGTTGATTTTATTGATGATATTATCTCTTAGTTCATGTCTGGTAATCTTAGAATCCTCATAGTATTGAGTTGGCCTGGTCAAGACGCAAGTCTTAACTAGCGCTAAGACAATTGTGTGTTAAGGTATTGTAAAACATTGTCATGGTAATACTTTCCTGTTGGAAAGTGAAATTATTGTTGCAAATTGTAGCTGACTCATAAGCCGTAATTATTTCACATCCAAGTAAATCATGCCGATCACTATAATTTCCATAAATGAGATCAATTTTCTCTACTGCCTTCACCTGGTGGGCAAGCAAGTTACCTGTATGCACTCCCAAGTAACACATATTAAAACAAAACTGTTGGAGGTACCTTTTCATATAGTATTTGTTTAATTCTTATTAGTGAAGTAGATTATCTGTAATTAATTTTTGTATCCCCTAGTATTATTAGATCTTAATAACATTAGAAAAATATACATAAGTCTAAAGAAGTTTATACTTCAAAAAATGTTAAGTCAATTATTCATAGTATTAAATGAGATTGTAAAAAAAATATACAAATAAAATATTTGGGTATATCTGAGCTAATGGTAATAATTATTCATATGTAAAAAGGTTAATCATATATAGCACAAGAAATACATGTAATATTACAGTATGTACTTAAAATTTACCAAGAATTTTATTCTTATAGAAATGACATTGCTAATACCATCATTCCATGCTGGAGTAGCTGCATACCAATTAGTGGTGCTGAAATGGATGAAAGATCACATGCTTCCTGGCTTAGATGTCCATGATGATATCACAATTAAGACTCTGAAGAGCTTTTCCCCCCGATTTTTGACAAACTGGACTTTTGTAAGTTTTTCATAATTTAAACGTTATTAATATTTTATTGTTTTTTCTTAATTAGCTGTATAAATAAAATCATGTTTAAAGTTAAAAATATATTTTGTTACTGTTAATTACTTTGAAATAAAAGAAAGTCTTTTTTTGTCTCAATAAATTTGTTGATTTCATACATGGGTAAAGCTATAGGTTAAAGTAAATAACCACGCATGGCTGTAGTTTGGTAACCACAAGAGGAAAAAAATGTATAACTAACAACTAATACTGTAGGAATTGCAAGCAATATGTTAAGAATTATTCTACCATTAAGATGCTACTCTATAAAAAGTAACATTTACAAGCTATATTAGCAAAAGATAGATTATAAAATAAAAGTAAATATTAAAAATACATGATTATATATCATAGTTTATTTACAATAAAACTGACCAAGAAATAAAAACAACATGATTTACAAAAAAAATGTATATTTATCTCTTTTAACATAATTTTAAATAATTGTATTGACCTTTTTTTGCAAATGACAGAAATTGTTTTTTTACAAAATTACTAAAATCCTCTGGTGGAGTTAAACTCCCCTAGTATACTTAGGTGCAAAATTTTAAAAACATATGTAAATATTAAGATTTTATTATGTAATAAGTAGAATGTTATAAAACATGATTTCTTATGATTTTTAATAAAATCATAAAACAATAGCTTTTAATAAATAAATGTTTAATTGATCAGGTATCTCACAAATGTTTTGTTAGAGAATCACTTACAAAAGTTTTCAAATTTATGAGAATCATGTGATTTTATGTTCTACTTTATTTTTGGGGAAGTTGATTGTTAATTCTTATTTCAAACCCTTTAAATGTAACTTATCAGTTAGTTACTACCTAGTATACCATGTATTAAAGCATGTTAACCCACAAAACCATTAGGGGAGTTTTCTTTTCAAATGTACATTCTCTAGTTTTATTTCCTCTTATTCAGTTTTCCTTTTGGATGCTTTACAGAGTAAATCCATGATTCTTTTGTTTTGGATTGTCAGTTGTTTAAATATTTTAAGGTAGTAAGGTGTCATTTTATTCTACAGAAATTATATCTTACTCTCCTATTTTGATGTTTAATAGGTATATTTTCAACTTTCCTATATAATTGTAATAGTTTTTCGCCAAATAATTTATAAATTTATCAATATATTCCCTCATCAACTTAAAGTTATTAGAATAAGAGGAAATTGAAATAATTTGTCTAATAGATTACATAATACATATTGAAAAACAATCACTTTACATTTAAGCACTTTTAATCACTTGTTTTATGTTCTTTGGCTCATCATGGTCAAAATGTTTCCTTTTTGTGCCTCTCTAGGTTTTATGGCTCTTTCTTTGATTTTTAATTTATATTTTATTACCAAGTTGGTTGTAATTTCTTTAGCATTATTTGATTGATCACTAAAATCTTTTTTTTTTTGGGAGATAAGGGTATAGAAATTGTAATCAGATTATTCAAACAAATATTAGACTGTGCAGTTTATAAATAGATTTTTGAGTAATTTTATTAACATTATCTTTACTTAAAACAAAATTACTGCAAAACAAACACGTAAAAGTTTGTTCTTAAAGGGGCTGGCTTAAACACAAACACAAATGCAAACGAAAAACGCACACACACACACAAACACATACTCAAACACACACACACACACACACACACACACACACACACACACACACACACACACACACACACACACACACACACACACACACACACACACACACACACACACACACACACACACACACACACACACACACACACACACACACACACACACACACACACACACACACACACACACACACACACACACACACACACACACACACACACACACACACACACACACACACACACACACACACACACACACACACACACACACACACACACACACACACACACACACACACACACACACACACACACACACACACACACACACACACACACACACACACACACACACACACACACACACACACACACACACACACACACACACACACACACACACACACACACACACACACACACACACACACACACACACACACACACACACACACACACACACACACACACACACACACACACACACACACACACACACACACACACACACACACACACACACACACACACACACACACACACACACACACACACACACACACACACACACACACACACACACACACACACACACACACACACACACACACACACACACACACACACACACACACACACACACACACACACACACACACACACACACACACACACACACACACACACACACACACACACACACACACACACACACACACACACACACACACACACACACACACACACACACACACACACACACACACACACACACACACACACACACACACACACACACACACACACACACACACACACACACACACACACACACACACACACACACACACACACACACACACACACACACACACACACACACACACACACACACACACACACACACACACACACACACACACACACACACACACACACACACACACACACACACACACACACACACACACACACACACACACACACACACACACACACACACACACACACACACACACACACACACACACACACACACACACACACACACACACACACACACACACACACACACACACACACACACACACACACACACACACACACACACACACACACACACACACACACACACACACACACACACACACACACACACACACACACACACACACACACACACACACACACACACACACACACACACACACACACACACACACACACACACACACACACACACACACACACACACACACACACACACACACACACACACACACACACACACACACACACACACACACACACACACACACACACACACACACACACACACACACACACACACACACACACACACACACACACACACACACACACACACACACACACACA